>JAYESD010000002.1:147786742-148342647 GCA_036927565.1 Tuctoria greenei
TGTGCAGGTGTTGCTTGAAGTCAAGAAATGGATGGTGACGGGATTAATTGAACTAGTCTTAGGGAGAAGATGAGGTTGAACAACCAAGTTCGGGAGGAATTGTGGTTGAGTTGATCGGGAGGTCACACAACATGTTTGGGTCAAGATCAATGTATATGAAGATATCATGGACGTCGTTGGAAAGTGTTTGCATGTGTGCAAGGGGTGAACAGACGTGGCAACATTGTTCCAAGGCGTGATGAAGGGATTTGGACGTGAAGATGTGGCCAGAAAGGTCCAACTGGTTGGATTATGCCTCAGGTTGCGGCTTAGGTGGTTATGGTTCGTTTATGGAAGGTTTCGAGATTGTTTCGATTAGATTTCATGGTGAGCACAAAGTTAAGTTGTTTTAGGAATGTTTGGTAGTTCCTATGGTGTCTAGAAGTCTTAAGATTGCTTCTGTGTATGGAAGAGTCTTGAGCAGTGATGGAAAGTTTCGGTTGAAACTGAGTAGGATTGGTTGGTTTGGCCTTGGGGATGGTTATATAAGCAAGGGAGGCCAAGGCAGACGATTTTATGGCTTTTCCTCTTGTGTTTTGATCAATAAAATTCGTAGTTTAGAGGAGCTTTTGTGCCTTGTTCGTCCAATTTGTTTTTGTCAAGTTTTTCTCGTCGAGTTTCTGAGCTGGACGACCTTTCTTCATTGTTTTGATCGTAACTCGAGTTTACAGATCCAATTGATGTGATTCTTTTTGTGTTGTCTTCACAACTCGATACTCTATCATCTATGAAAACTTCGACCTCCTTGTGAGGTGGTGTAACTTCGACCTCCTTGATGTGTTTGACATTTGGGCCATACTTGATTTTGATCGTGGAGCATCGCTCCTTCCTTGGCCGAAAGCCAAACTTTTCCTCCTTTCCATTGATATGGAATCAGATTTCTCCGACTGCCACATTGAGCCGAGCATTCGGGGTGCGATGGAAAGGGCGCCCGAGAATGATCGGAGTTTCCTTCTCGACCTCCATGTCGAGCACCACGAAGTCCACGGGTATGAAGCAGTTCTGAATTCTCACGGGTCTTGGGGGACCTGTGATGCCACAGACCTCACATGTCATGTGAGAGTCCAAGGCTTGGGCGGTGCCAAATACTTTACTGTTGGCTTCACATTCCAACTCCTTCATCAGGAGGTCCAGTTTGACAGCGATCATCTCCACCTCTTTCAAGGTATGCATGCCTCAATGTCGGGGCTGTATATGCTCATTGCTCTAACCCATGTTGGAAACACTCTTATCAATCAATTCTTCTCAAATGTGCACCGTAAGCGAGAAGAAGGCTCCTCCAGCAGTAGCATCCACATTGTCACGAGCTGATAGAGTCAGGCAGTTATAGAAGTTTCGGATGATGACCCAATCATCCATCCCATGGTGGGGACAGACCAAGATGTACTCCTGCAACCTTTCCCATGCCTCAGGTATGTACTCCTTAGGCTCTTCCTGGAAGCTTGAAATCCTTCCACGTTGGAATTGGTTTTGTCCAACGACAAGAACTTGGCAAGGAATGTTGTAGAACACTTTTCCCAAGTGTTTATAGCACTTCGGTTACTAGATCATCTCTAGTAAGAAATGAGGTTCGCAAGCGCACGGAAGATACTGTTGTAGCATTTCACCCTTGAGTATTTCCAAGGGTATCGTATTTATCCCAAAGGAAAGCGATGGAGTAAAGTACACACTACTCTTATGATCAAGCTATGAGATACTAATCAGTTACCATGACAGGGGTAAGTTGATAATATGGGTAGTGTGACACACACCTAAGCAATCCATTCTAAATGGATAAATAGGTCCTAGTGAAGGTCATACTAAGAATTGGTGTTGCTCCTACAATGCTTCTATTATACATATACATAGCCTAAGTTTGGTACTAATGAGCATGTCAATGATGAATACTTATGCTAATTTGTTCAACAATCGCGCATGGGTTTACCCCTAGCAATACTAGGACGACTCCCACCAAGAGCCCGTGGCATAGCAAAACATGGAGGATTACAAATGATGGGTGGGGCTGTCACAACGAACTGCCTACCTCTTCAGTCTATGGGTCTACGAGACATTGAACGCTACTTACCTATCCTAGCACCATGCTAGCATACTAAGCAAATATCTTAGGAGCCGCAACACAAGGCATCCTAAAGAAATGAACTAATTCATCATTGAAACCAATGTTGATACATAGCATATTTATTCATATTAACATGATCATATCATAACTACATAGACTATAGTGGGGGTTTATAGTGTTTATAATGATAATATATTAACATTAAGGCATGATCATAAGGATTATTCCTACCACATACATGGAATCCACGATCAAACAAGAAATGCTTCATCCAAGCATATGTATAATGGAAGACTAAAGATAATACCTTTATTATGCATAAAGTCACAAATACAACAAGGAATACATGAGACTACCTTTCCCAATTTGGTATTGGGAAGAGAGACTCCCTCTACTCTTTTCCCAATTTGGACTTGGGACTAGAGACTCTCCTCTCTACAGCCTAAACTCCTTTAAGACTATGGAAAGTAGTGGATACAATAGAATGATGCTCAAGTAGTGTGTGTGTGAAGTGAGGCATATGGGGTCCTATTTATAACTAGAGATATGTCGGTTCCCGCCACAATTAGCACATGAATCAGTCCTCATCGTTATCAGGACACCACAGGGAGTTGACACATGGAAGAAGACTGAGTTTGGAGGAGTTACCAGGTTGACCAAGCCACCAGGTCGCCCGACCCGGCCTTGGCTCCAAACGGCCTGTGCTTTCTCGAGGTGACTGCCAGGTGGTCCACTTGACTGATGTGGGTGATACACCATTGGACCTCCTCAGATATGTCTACTTGTGGGCTATTTGATCCATGTGATGCCACATGTCATCACCTGATTGGTTGGGATGGTACTTTTCAGGATTTCTCCCCATACTTAGCCTCAATTCCTATCTAAAAAGTTTGCATGTACTATTTTTCCAAGGATAGGTGGAAATAGGTCAAGTAGAAAGGTGATGTGAGCAAGAAATGACATATTCTTCACATAATTGAATTATATTGACAGGTGAAATTGTTATATAACAACCGTCAACAAACTCCGCAAAGCTTATCCTTTGCTCGTCCCGATGCAAAGTCAAAACTTTAGGTTGATGATTAGGAGTTGCTATTATGTTCTAACCTTTCAAAAGTACCAAGTTCCCAACAAAATACTCTACCTAGTATTGCAAAAAATGGCTATGGTACTTCACCCTACTTAAGTCATTATGGGGCTTATTCCATCTCCTATTCATGGGTAGTTGAAAGATAGAACAGTAAATGGAGCAAGCATAGCCTAGTTATAAAGTTCTACTTAAATTCTTAAGAGTTTTAATTTAGATTCTAAGTAACTCAATTGATTCTCCCAATCACTCTTCTGTGTGTAGTGGAAATATGTCCTCACCAAGCATTTGCCTATACTAATCCTACCACTAAATATGGATTATATGAGGAGCTTGGTAGGGAATGTAAGTAGGCATATTTGCAACACATAATTTTGCTAAGTCAAATGAGTAAGCCTTAGAAGAAATTAATTCAAAATTTTGAATCAAGACTTGTGCATGTGTGATGTAAGTGGAAGTGGATGTGGAAACATTGAGATAACTCCTTTTGATGTGGACTCTCTTTATTGCAAGGATGAAACATGGCTACTTTCCCTTTTTTTCTCATGCTTATGATGTAAGCATGCATTTTCTTTTTCTTTTTATTGTAGCCATGTCTTCTACTCATTTTTATGCAATAAACTTGAAGAGAGTATTAAACATGAAAGGCATGGAGTTTCTCTTTCTATTGTGGAATGATGGTATGATGGCATCTTGCTAACTTCTAGTGTAGAAGTTTCAGCATGTGCAAGTGAAGTCTTGGATTCAAAAGAAATGAATTAAATCTCACATCGAACTATACTAGTTTGACTAGGATCAATGTGAAAGCAAATAGCATAAGCATAAGGTTTATCAATTTAAAGCATCATATGGCTTTGGTAGGCATTTCCTATCAAATATGGGGAACTTAAATCTTTTTGGAATTTCTCCGGAAATCTAGGTTTTACATTCAAACTAGAATAGCGGCCCTATTACTATTTCAAATCTCACAGCAACCTAGAAACTGGATTAAGCTTTTGCTACCCACAAATTCTAAATCAAGGCAAAGTTAATTCTAGCCAAAAGAAGCAATATTTGGAGAGTAGCAAGTTGCATACTAAGGACTTAGGAAAAATAAAATAGAGCAACTATTCATCATTTCATTTATGTGATATCTAAATCATTCTTATCGCACATCTTTATTTCATTAAGCAAAAGCAAATCGTAGTTACTATTTATATTTTTAATTTGTTTAGATGCAAGGTGGGTGGATTGTTGAAAGATAAATACAATGGGTGTGATACAAGTTACCTCAAGTGGGGGTCCTCCCCCAAGCTTATTCTTGATCAAGTTCCACGGTAGGGGTTGAATCCCGAGCGACGGAGGTAGGCCATGAGGTTGGCCTATACTTATTGCAGCGTGGGTTTGACAATGCTGGATTGAGTATCGATGTTGTGTTGCCTGCCACGGGTTCCATGAGTGTGGTTGAAGAGAGTGTTGTTGATGTCGCTCGTCCGTACCTTAAGGTCTCTCATGTGTTGGGTGTACTTTGTTATTCCATGGCTAAGGTAATGATAACCTTTAGCTACAAAGGAATGACGTGCACTCAACATGTGATCAGTGTGTTCCTTCGTTCTTTGGCTAAGGTGTAACATTCCTTCTTACCATAACTTGTACCCATCATGCATTGGGTGTGATCCATGATTCCCTGGCTAAGGTAAGGATAGCCTTTAGCTACAAAGGAGTGACATATACCCAATATATGTTGAGTATTATATGTTGTTCCTTTGCTAAGGTACAACATACCTATAATCAGAAAGGGATGATGTGCACTCAACATGTGTTGAGTATGATCCGTTGTTCCTTGACCTTATAACATACCGTTAGCCACATAGGAACAACTTGTACCCAATATACATTGGGTGTGATCTTGTCATTCCTTGGTTAAAATACATCATACCTTTTAGCCACAAAGGAATAACTTACACCCAATGATGGTGGCAATTCCCTTGAGCTTGATGAGTCTTTAGAATATTTGAGATCATAATGCTCTCACATATTTGTAGCAGCCCATTGGTTGCTCATGGAGGGTTCCCATTTCAAATCTCCAGCCTTGTATAGTTATGATTGACCTTCAAGCTTAAATTTTGATAGGTAGCAACCATCCTCATTTATTCCTTGGCCAAGATATGTTGAAATGGACCTCTATGGATTCCAACAATCGCTTGAATGTCTGCATAGTAATATTACTCCTGCAAACTACCTCTCTTTGATAGATAGGGATGGTTAGCTCTCGATACTTGTAAAAATTAATTTTCGGGTTAGGTAACCAAATTTTCAGTTGTACATATGGGGAAGAACAAAATCAAAGATGCATTGGTTCCAATTTCAAGTGTATGCATGAGCAATGTATTATTCATTGAAAAGAGTGGGGCTTTATAGATAAATCAATTTGCACATTTTCCAAAGCTCCTACTCATATCGGCACAAGTGATATAAATACACTATATGGGTCCCTTAATCTTTTTCAGTTTCTAACCATCATAGCTTTTTACACAAGAGCAAATGTTAACATTTAGATCATGGCAAAAAAGGTTCTCAATGTTATCCCTCCTGAATTTTTCTAGAAATTTGAAATTTAGTGATTCCACATAAACATGCAATTCAAATTAAGATCAGTATCACTTATTCTTCTAGGAGTTTTAAATCTTGTGACACCATATATCTTGGTCATCACTATTCCTAAGTTGCTACATACCAATTCGCCCATTAAGTTATGCCCAAAAGTTTTGTTTTCTAAACCTAGGCAAAAATGACTAAGTCTATAAAACAATGCTTAAGGGATTCTAGGTACTTGTTTTAGCTTT
This sequence comes from Tuctoria greenei, assembly GCA_036927565.1. Classification (NCBI taxonomy): domain Eukaryota; kingdom Viridiplantae; phylum Streptophyta; class Magnoliopsida; order Poales; family Poaceae; genus Tuctoria; species Tuctoria greenei. Next base: position 147,792,753 of record JAYESD010000002.1, read on the forward strand.
TTCCAAGTAAGGTGGTATTTCTCTTGGAGATCTAAAAGGCAATACCGACTCTTACTCTTGTGAGGATGCATGAGAATTGAATGATGAGGAAGTGGCAACCTTCCTCATAAATGCAAGCAAGGATATTCAATTCTAAGGCAAACCAAACAATGAAAAATTCTAAACTCATACCTCATTTGAAGGGCAGTTGGTGATGAAGGTCTTTGTACGGGAAACTCACAACCTTAGATTTTGGCATAGATTTGATGTTTGACGTCAAATGCCAAGTTGAGTTTTGATTTGGTGATGGATTTGGTAGATGCTTCTTCTTGCTCCTCCATAGGGACATCATTTTGAACATTTCTCAACCTCAAACTCAAAATGAGTTTGAAGGAGAGATGTGTTCTCAAATCCTCCAAATGGTGGCTTGAGCTTGATGTGGCCTCCTCTTTCTTGCCAAACCACCTCTTTACAATTTTTGTCCTGCTGCAATTCAATCAAGAACAAACAAAACAACTCGAAAATGGTTTATGTTAGCCAAAAGCAAATTGAACCATATTCTCAATTTGTCTTGCCCAACTTGAAACAACTTGTGAATGCAATGAGGCATAAAGAAAATCTTTTTCGGTTGTATTAGAAAAATAAATTTATGTTGTCATGCCCAGAGTGCATATCCAATAAAATTTCTTCCTTAATTCAAATGTTTAGTTTTATGATGGTTGGAAATTTTACCTTCCAACATGCAGGTGTGGAAATTTAAACATGCTAAATGCAAATGATGAGAAATTATAATATGCGATTGGGAAACAAATATGTGATAACTACCAATTAACCTATTGGTAGAGACTCACTGAATTTTTGAAGTCTAATGAGTGGGACTTACCTCTGTCCTGTTTAGTGCAGTGATTTGTTGTCCAATCCCAGAGTTGAAGATGTGGACAACTTCATCTGCACGACATGCCAAGATTACTTTGGCTGTCATTCGAACATGTGGACCACATGGCATCCCTAGCCTCTTCGTCACCTTGATGAAGACTTGTTAATGTTGCGATGGCTTTTCCCTCTTGAAGATATTCTCTTATGAGCATGGTGAGGCTTGTCCTCTTTAGGGTTGCCACTTCGATTTTCTTAATATTCTTTGGAGTTAACCCATACTTTGATCATAGATCAAAGGCTTCCTTGGGTATGATGACATGTGAACTTTATAATCAAACAAGAAACACTTCATCCACAATGTCACTTGCCCAAGGTTGTACGGGTGTGGTCGAAGTGTAGGATCCCAACAAGTAATTGTGGGATAGTTTGGATCTTGAATGCTCTTTCAATTTTGTGTTCTTGGCCAATAACTTCATTTGAATGTTGTCTTGATTTCTACTTGGCCATGGACAAAATACTTCATGGTAGGCTAGTTGAACTCAAATCCATTGAAATCCCCATAGCCTCCTTGATTACAATGGTGATGTTGATTCCACCCTTGACCTCCTTGTGAATGGTATCCATTAGAGTTGTTGTTTGAAAGGAAGAATCCCCATGGGTCTTAGGGAAATAATGCCCCAAGTGTCCCATGTTGTCATGGATCTTAACAAATCATGTGAATATCCATGGCTTGGATCATCCAAACACATCTCCATTGGCTTGATCTTCATGTTACTTCAATGGGAGGTGTAGTTCCATAACTAGCATGTCTACCTTGTTAAGTGGTGTGCATGCCAAGCTAGGGGAACTAGAGAATTCTTCATTTCACCCCTTGAGTGGAGACCATCTTCTCATCCATTATGAATGAGAATAGGGCTCCTTCAGCTTCAGCATGGATGTAGTCATGGATTGGTGGAGCCAACCCATGACATGAGTGTTGGATGAAGAGCCAACTATCCACCCCATGATGGAGGAAAACCAAGAAGAACTCTTAGAGCCTCCCTCAAGCATGGGAATGGGTGTCTTTGGCTCTTGCTTGAAGCTAAAATTATTTCGCGAAGGGCAAAGGTGTTGCCGAGCAAACATTTGTTGGCGTACGCCTTGAATCATCTTGTAGTTGAGCACTTGCATCCTCGTTGGCCATCCCATAAAATGGGTTAGCCAACACTACCTTGTTTTCACAAAAAAAGAAGAAAACAAGCAAGGGTAATCCTGTCTAATAACTACTAGTACCTATAGCTTAATCAGAAGTGATAGCTATCCTTCGGTTCCTTTGCCTTCTCTGGCAACGGCGCCAGAAATGCTTGTTGGTACTTCTTAACACCACAGATCATCTCTTATAAGAAATGAGGTCCTCAAGTGCACGGACTATACCGTTGTAGCATTTCACCCATGAGTATTCCGAAGGGTATCGTATTTATCCCGGTGTGCTCTTGTTGTCAAGACAAGTTTCTTGACAACGTTTGTGTTGAGCAACTTATTGTAGCTACCTCCATCAATTATAGTGTGTACACGACAGTCCTTGATGACGAGAAACATGTGAAAGAGGTTGTGTCGTTGTAGCTTGTCGTCGGCTTCCACTTTGGAGCTCAAAGCACGCTGCACAATGATGCTTCTATATTTCCCAGTCGCTGCTATACCAAGTACCTCTTCATCGGTGTGTTTGACATTTGAATCTGCAATGTTAGTAGCAAGAGAATATTCATCTTCAACATCCGAAGTAATATCATACCTGCCATCATCTCGTGCTATGTATGCTTGCTAGCTTGGGCAATCTCTCATCATGTGACCAAGTCCCTGGCAACAGTGACACTTAATGTGGGAAGTATGACTCATAGGAGTGGATGACTAAGCTTGAATGATGTCGTCTTGCTGCCCTCCGGCACGTGAGAAGGTGGAGCAGCAGGTGTAGTTCCTTGGCCGCCATTGGATGTTGTAGTCACTGCACGGAAAGTTGAAGATGGTGCTACTTTGGAATGTCTAGACATCGAACACGGCGTGAAGTTGCTCCTCATGCATTGTTGCTGTTGTTGGCGGCCCTGCAATTCTTTTTCTACCAACATAGCAAGCTGAAACAATCTGTTAACGGTATCATATTCCTTGTAATCAACAATGTCCTGAATTTCACGCCCCAACCCCCCATAAAATTGAGCTATTTTATCATCCATGTCCTCTACTATCTCACAACGCAACACAACCTTTTGTAACTCTTGATAATACTCCTCTACATACATGTTACCTTGGTCTAAGTGCTGCAATTTTTTGCGAAGGTCTCGCTGAAAAGAAGGAGGAACAAATCGAACACGCATAGCTTCTTTTAATCTATCCCATGTTGGAGGATCAATTCTAGTTTTAACAAGTTCATTCCACCATATGATAGCAAAGTCCTTAAACTCACTAGTGGCTTGACAAACTCTATGTTGTTCAGGAATAAGATGGGCATTAAATTTTTGCTCTACTGTCATCTCCCAATCAAGATAAGCCTCGACATCATAAGAACCAGAAAAAGATGGTATAGTAAATTCACTTTAGCAAAAGGATCATCACGAGGACGATTGTAACTGTTATGATGATTATTACCTCCCATACCTCGACGATGAAGTGGAAGTCATGGCTGATTGTTGTGATCTCCCATATCATCATAAGCATTGTCTTCTCGTCTTTTAGTAAGAGGCAACCGAGCCTCAAGAGTATTCATCCGAAGAGCAAGGTCATCAAGTTGGCGAGTTAATTTCGTCAATGACTCCTCCGTTGATGTGTTGTTTTTGGTGAACATATCTATCCTCGCCTTCATTATATCATGTAACTCAGCTTGTGAACACATTCGTCGTCATTGTTTTCCCCTACCATTGTTAGTAGAAAACAAAAGACAATAAAAATATGTTATCCATATCAACTATAGAGACAATGTGAACGGTGAAAGAAAACAATCTCTCTTGCCCAAGCATCTTACAATGCTCTTACAAGTGTTCTTACCGACACAGCTGGTGGTCTAGAAGGTATGATGAACCAATGAAGCGTAGGGTGATTGCAAATGTACCTGTTTTGCTCAAGAGAAAGTTGGATCTTGGATGGCACAATGTAGTGGCCAATGTGCAGAAATCGTTAACATGTAAACAAAGTTGAATAAGTATTCAATGTAGGAAACTGTTGCTAGTCATCCAAGTGCTCTATGGCCTAGCACAACACAAGGAAGTTGCAAGCAAAAGAAAGACAAAATGATATAACCAACAATCACAGCACAAGTGGTATAGGCCAATTGCTTTAATATGCATGCTCTTCACTATTTTCTTATTTTTTGTAATATTGTTTTGACATTTTTTCTTTACTCAGGAGCACGAAAGTAGGAAGCACACAAATTTGTAGCTCAATTGGATGTAATATGCGGCCTATAGAAAATCAAGAAGATTCTTTAAAATTTGTGTTGAAACTTCGGAGGCCGCATAGCCTATCTTCCAAGTGGAATTTGGGCAATCTAATTTCGCCGGACACGGCCAACTCACGAGAAATAGGATGCAAAATTTCGCGTGGATCCATTTGAAAAAAAAAACGCCCGATTTCGAGTTCGTATGCAGAAGTTATGGCCGTTTTAAAATAGACTGTCCGAGTTACGATTTTTGGATGTTGATTCCAACTCGCTTTTAGAATAGATCTCACAATTGGATATTAGAATTGTTGAAACTTTGCATGATGACTGATGGGATGGTGTGTGATACTTTAAGGATGACTTGCACAAAGATTTTTCACCTAATATAGAGCTGGCAATGCGAGAGTTCACGCAAGGCAGCTAGCTAGGGCAAACCGACGAACATGGTGGATCGGTTTGTTGTTTAGGGATTGTAGAATAGGTGTCAAATAGCAAGAAAACAAGGATGAAACACGATAACTCGGACCCAAACACAAAGCTAAACCAGCAATAAGACTCGACCACACGAATGCAAACTCAACAATACAAACTGAAAAACGAAATTGTAGGCACTATAGCCTAGGAAGGGGTAAAAACTATTTTTTGTGTCTTTTCTGTCGACTCTAAGTACAAAACATAACTAATCTAATAGAAGAAAAAATGAAATACCTAACGGGCAACCTAGAAATCTGATATCAATTGATGAGTAGTTTAGGGCCGATCTTCTAAAAGGTAAGTCGATTGGGATGGAGAACTCGACGTTGATGATCTGCAACACTTGAGCAACTCGAATACTCCTGCAATCACTACACCACTGCTCTGTTGGTTATTAACCGTGCTGCACATGCTTGACCTCACCAAGAAGGTTGATCCCTGCAAGTGCAACCGAGAACACAAGCAAGAACATAGAAGACACGATCTGAAATTGCGAAGTTGGGGTGTCACAAACCGTAGAATGGTGATATTATTAATCTCAGCAAAACCCACCGAATATGGCCAGTGGCTGCAGTATTTAAAGGCTAAGGTTCATCCAAAAACACTCTTAGACGCGTCCCTAATGGACTCTTATGGATACAGGGCCCCAAGGCCCATTACGGTGGCACAACACCGGACAGAAATCTGGACTCGACTTGTTTCAACCATTCCTGATGACTCCGAAGGAATTTTAATGTGGGACTAGAGCCATTGGAAATCTTATCTTCTCCTCTTTCTGTGCATATGTAGAATGTCGAAAACGGAATCTGTATGCATCCTGAGCGTCCGTTTTAAGGTGGACTGCTTCTAGACTCCGAGTTGAAATCGAGTCCAAGTTGCAAACTGTTTCCATCAACTTGTGGACGTCCCAACTGGTTCTCCACGTTCCCAAGTCCTCCTCCCTTCACTTTTTGATTTTCTCCATTGTTCCTAATAACAATTAAATAATTACATAGCAATATATTCTCAAACTCACATGAAAAGGAAGTTAGGAACGAGTTCACCTGCTGATTTAGAGACCGTGCTCGTGCTCTTGTCATTGGTCCTTGTAGTTCAATGTGTGTATCCGTTGTTGTGATGTCCTCATCACCTTATTTTTCAAGTTATTAGCAGCAGGTTAAAGGTTCCCAAAAAAGTAACTTTAGTAAGCTTATTCTTTAGCATCATAGTTGCAAAGCAATTATAATTCAATACATCATATTCTTCCGGCTTCTTCAGTTTTTACTACGTCACACTGCAGTGAACAAGCGATACTCAAATAACCACGAGGGACGATGATTGCAATCAGTTGACATGTAGATAACACGTCGCATACACCCATTTCGGAAGTGGATCGAATCACTGTTCAATACTATGTTGTATGCAACAACCTTTCAAAGGAACCCCAAATGTCGAACCGGTCCTTTCGTAACGGGCAGGAGGTCCCCGCACAGAGTGTGTCTGTGCCCGCCGGCAGATTTACACCTTGCTGCACTCGACACCCAGGTTAACCAATTACATCAGTTTCCTGGTTCCCATATAGCCAGTTTGCATCCGGTACAGTTCAAACTTGTCCAGCAGGGTTGCACACGGATCGATCCTCAATCAACACAAGCAGCCTATGCATGTGAGATCCTGTCTCACTGCATCCTATTCTACTGCTCGGTCTCATATTCATAAACCATTTGCATACTCAAACCAATCCCGTGTGATATAAACCCTATCACGTGAGTAGATTCCAAATACTCGACTTCTACCAGAATCCTAAAAACATTAGCATGGCATTTCTACTCATCGAGCTGTAGAGTACCCAGTACACCATAGGATCTGGGGACTTGCAAGTGGAGTTTTAATCACCTTAGACATAATGCACATATCTCACCCTAGACATAGGTGATACAAATCAAAATTTTGCAAAGCACTTAAATATAGACGGGGCTTGTCGGGTTGCAAGTCAGTATCAAAGTTAGCCTCACAGAGTCTGCTGTCCAAGGCCTCCAGCTCCTCCTTGATCTCGGTCACTATATGATGTACATAAGTGACATAGAACTATACATATGAGCTTCTAAACATAGTTTCTATTACTAAATGATTTTAATTGTCTTTGGTATTTTTAAAGTGTATTCTAGGTTCTATAGTGAGAATCTGGGACAAGAATTGAGGATGTTCAAGGAAGCTTGTTGTCTCAAAAATTCCAGAAAGAAAAAGGCTTCTATGAATTTTGTTAGTAAGTATGTATCTTTAACATAGCTAACAATGGATGATCATGGTAGATCAGGTCTCACTGGTGCTAGGAAAATTTGTTTCAGAATTTTCCGAGCTTCTGACAGGGATGAATTGATTTTACAAGTGTGAGATAAAATCTAGAAATGTTTCTGTACATTTCTGAATTTTCTATGGACATTGGGGGTTTGGACACTGTTTGGTCCAGTAAATAAAGTCCAATGAATTTGAAATTTTTACTAGAGATAACGTGTATGAGAGTGAGTCTTCTGACCAATATTGGGAATTTTCCAATTAGAAAACTGTGGTAATTAATTTTCCAAGCAATTAGATCAAAGGAAATAATTATGGAAATTATGGCACTTTCATGTCCAACCAATTGCACCACTGCAAAATTTTGATCATGATGAGTCTACCAGAATTTTATTTGGAATTATTTTATAAAATCTACCAGGAGATATTGAATATTGAAATTTGAGTGAAATCTTGATTTATTTGGAAAAGAAAAAGTTTGAATTAATCAAATTTGGGCCCACTATTTAAAACAGACTATTGGGGATCAAGCCACATGCGGCCATAGGGTTAAACCCCCACAGCCACACAGGATCCAACACCACAGATCGATCCCGCACGAGGCGCGTTCTCACTGACGGCTGGGGCCCGCACCAGCCTTTCTTCAACCTTGCGCCCTGGCGGTGCCCGAGCTGGCCTCGGCGGCGCTGCGCTGGGGAGCCCGCCAGCCCGGCCTCCCCGGCCTTATTTCTCTCTGATACCCGCCGCCTAACCATTATCCAAGGTGCTGATCACGATGGAGAGGTCAGCGCACGCCGCAGCGGCCGGAGACATGCGTGCGACGGCGGTGGCGGCGGCTAGGGTTCCGACCATGTCTGAACCGCCGCCACGTTGCTCAAACTTCTTGGAAATCGATCAGAAATGTTTCTAGCATCCCGAGGAAGATGATGGTGGAGAGAAAAAGGGGTAGAACAGTTCGTAAGTCCGAGCTCAACGGTGAACAGGGATCATTTCTATTGACGGCTAGGACAATCGGCATATCTTGGCCGTTCCTCGATTATTTTCTCTAATTCTTGGACTAGGGAATGTGCATGGAGGTTGGGAACCTATTTTCTAACTGGATTTGAGAATAGTTTCATGAACAAATGGAATTAAAGTGATGACCTAGCATGAAGGCTTGAAGAAAGTCGAGAGAAAAACTATGATTACTTGTTGGACAGGGGATGAGATAGGAAAAGGTTTTCTCCGTGCGAAAATAGATGCAACGGCGCTCCTTTCGTCTGTTGGAGTCAAAGCTTGACAAGGCCCAGTTCGCAGGCTCCACGGGGAGCAGAGGGGCGGAGCTTGCCGGCAACCAACGTAAGCTTCATGAAAACTTCCAAATAGCAGACAAGCACGTAAGGAAACAAAGAACTGAGGTTGGGAAATGATCAAGGAGAACCGTGCGCTTCACCTTGAAGTTTTGAGCTCGTACAACCGATGGCTTGAAGGTGTTGGGCAAGCAGGAACAGCGGCAGCAACGTTTGTTCGCTCGGGAAGAAAAACAGAGCAGACGATGTTAGCACTACCGGACTAGTCCGGTAGTGGACGGACTAGTCCAGTCCGGACTAGTCTGATATAAGACCAGACTAGTCCGATGTTGTCCAGTAAGGACATCGGACTAGTCCGGACCTTGACGGGACTAGTCCGGTCTTTTCAGTTAATGTCAGTTTGAACTCGAAAATAACATGTGTTCTAATTGAAAGGACACAACCCACCGACAATTATGTCCCTGATCGGGGGACTTAACTGTCTCTAAGGGTGGGAGGCCCCCTCTTGTGTCTCTTGGTCATATATAAGGAGAGGGTTATGTGTATGATGGAAAGTGATGGTGTGAGTACACATTAGACACAAGAACTCTCTCAATTCTCAGAATCCGATCAACAATATCAAGAGAAGAACAAGGGGAAACGCCTCCCGTCGTCGTTCTACTTGCGGCCTCGCCTTGTTGGCTTGATGGCCGCATCGTCAAGCAACAACAAAGATGGAAGTGAAGGTATTAATGGTGTTCTTGTGCTATTTGAGAGATAGCACTTGATGTTGATCTTGTAATCAGATTTCTCTATGTAATTCGAAATGATTTAGTGGCTATTTGATCTTCGGGCTCCCTTTTCGATTCTAACAATGGTATCAGAGCCGTTTTGACAACTAATCATTTCGAATTGAGTTTTGATCGAAGTTTTTCGCTGAAAGTTTTGAAGGTCCGGACTTGTCCGGTCTAAGGGCCGGACTAGTCCGGTGTGCCACAGTTAAGTGGTTAGGTTTTCAGATCAGGGCGTTTTGACGCGTTCATCTGATTGAAAACCAATTAAGCACTTTGGATTGAAATCCATTGTGAAAATTAAGTTGATTTGGTAAGATGGTAAGATTAGGATTCCCTTTTGGGTATTTTGACATTTTTCTAGTTTTTTATATGAAACTTTTCCGGTGTTGGTCGTACTAGTCCGGAATAGTACGGACCAAACTCGAAAAGTTCAATAAAGAACGGATCAAATGTTTTGATGGGACCGGACTTGTCTGGCGTATGGATCGGACTATTCCGAAAACCATACTGTAAGAGTTCGGACTAGTCCGGCCATGTGCAGACTAGTCTGTGCTATACAATTAAGTTTGCTTATTCAATAAGCTTCCGCTGTGAATTAAGTCTATTGTCATAGCAATTTGGTCGAGTAACCAAAGCGAAAGATAAATTGCTATGTCATTTTAAGTTGCATGGAATTCTATTGAGTAACCAAAGCGAAAAATAGAATTGCCATGTTTTTAAGCAATATTATGTCATTATTGGCCGAGTAACCAAAGCAAAAGGCATTAATGACATTTTATGTTTAAGTACATAGTAATTTGGTCGAGTAACCAAAGCGAAAGATAAATTACTATGTATTTCAGTTGTTCTCCAATGTTAAGTTTTAATGTCATTATTGGCCGAGTAACCAAAGCGAAAGGCATTAATGACATTCTCTTTTAAGAACATAGTAATTTGGTCGAGTAACCAAAGCGAAAGATAAATTACTATGTTGTTTTTTCAGTTATTCTCAAATGTTGAGTTTTGGTCAAGTAACCAAAGTGATTGATAAAACTCAACATTATCTTATGATTAATATCTATGCATTCACTCATGATCTCTTTTTTGATTAAGAAGTTTCGTCTAATGAGAATTCAGCATTGAGTTTCATCTGGTAAGCAATTATGGGAGATGGAGAGAAAGTTGGAGATTGTTTTGGCAGTCTCTGAGATGGATTTTGCTCTCACAACTCCATATTCAGTTGAGCCGGTGGCTCTAGTAAGTAAAGTTGATGAAACTCAGTAAGTCTTTGTTGTGAGGACAAAGGACTATACTAGTAAGCTATTGGCTTGTGATATAGCCAAAGTTAAGTGAAAACAATCAAACAGGAAATGTTTGATGATTATTAAGGGCACTATCACTGAAATCATTCGGGGGAGCAATCCCTGAATATGATATTGCCACTGAGTACCTCCAAAAGATTGAGGATCAGTTTACTGGTTCTTTTAAGTCATTAGCAAGTACTCTTATCAAGAGACTTGTCGATGAAAAGTATTATGGAGGTGATGTGCGAGAGCACATTTTAAGGATGACAAATATGACTTCAAAGTTTAAGCCTATAGATTTGTGGATTAAAGATGAGTTCATTGTGCATCTCATTTTTCCTCAGTTCTAAAGGAATTTGAGACTTTTGTCATCAATTATGACTCTCAACCTGAACTACTGAACATAGAAAAACTCATGGCTATGTGTGTTCAGGAGGAAGAGAGGATTAAATCTCTTCATGATAATGATGCTATTAATTACGTGAAGGGAAAAAGTAAGGCTAAGAAGAATTATTATTCTAAGCAATTTTTTAAGTATCATGGTTCTTCTCACCATGATAAAGATAAGAGTAAGGCTCTACAAATCATCCTTAACGTTAGGATGTGAAAGTAGAGAAAGATCGGTGTCACTTTTGTTTAGACAAAGGTCACCATCAAAAGGAATGCATAGACTTCCTTAAATGGTGTTGCAAGTGACAATCATTTTTCCTCACATCAGAGTAAGAGTAAGTGAATTGATTCCGAAATGTTTTCGAAATTATGGCATTGTTGCTTAGGCCATATTTCGAGGGGGAGAATTGATCAATTGGTTTCACAATCGATTCTTCCTCATTCGGATTTTTCAGATTCAGAAGAATGCATAGACTAAGAAAAGTAAGAAATTGTGCCATATGCAGTGCGGGAATTTGGAATTAATCTGTACGGACATTTGTAGTCCATTTCCTATAGTATCTGTTGATGGTTTTGATTCGTTCATAACCTTCACGGATGACTATTCTCGCTATGGCCATATTTATCCAATTAAAGAACGCTTTGAAGCGTTGGATAAATTAAAGATATTTAAGGCTGAAGATGAAAATCAGCACAACAGTAAGATAAAAGTGGTAAGATCCGATCATAGTGGTGAATACTACGGTCATCATACCCCTATGGCCAAGTTCCTGGACCATTTGCTTGGTTCCTACAGGAAAATGGCATAGTTGCCCAGTAATCAACACCGGGCGAGCCTCAGCAAAATAAAGTAGCGGAACGGTGCAACCGTACGCTAATGGATATGGTAAGATCCATGTTAAGTCAATCAGATTTGTCGGTTAGCTTATGAATAGAGGCATTAAAAACCGCTATTCATGTGCTAAATCGGATCTTTAGTAAGTTGGTGTCTAAAACACCGTATGAGTTGTGGAGAGGATGTAAACCCTCATTAAGTTATATGCATATATGGGGTTGTCCTGAGGCAAAAATGTTTAACCCAAACATTGGTAAGTTGGATGCTAAGACAATAAGTTGCCAATTTATTGGCTATTCAGAAAAGAGTAAGGAATATCGTTTCTACGGTACAGAACGATATACTAAGTTTGTAGAAACAAGGCATGCCGTCTTTTTAGAGGATGCCATAATCAGGGGGAGTACGGTAAGACGAGAAATTAATCTTGAAAAGAAGCGGGTTTATGTACCCACTCCTATGATTCAAGAACTATATTTCTCATTACCTACTGCTGTTGAATCATCAGTGTCTATTAGTAAAGATTCAACAACTGTTGTTAGTTCTCCATTGACAACGAAATTATTAAGAAAGGTTGAACATTCTCAGCCTGTTGTCATTAATAATGAAGAGCAACAACAGCCTCAAAATGAGAATAATGTGCAATTAAGAAGATCTCAAAGAGAAAGAGAATTGGCCATTTTGGACGATTACGAGATCTAATTAAGTGAGGCAATTCAAATGGAGGGTGATCCCACCACATTTGAATAAGAAGTCCTCAAACATCTGAATGGCGTAAAGTCATGGAGGATGAAATGAGATCTATGGAAACAAACAAAGTCTGGAATTAGTTAAGATTCCTAATGGAGCCAAAACAGTAGGCTATAAATGGGTCTACAAAACTAAACGTGACTCCAAAGGGAATATTGATAAGTTTAAGTCCAGACTTGTTGCAAAAGGTAAGGATTCGTTCAGAATCATTATGGTATTAGTTGCACATTACAATTTAGAATTACATCAGATGGATGTAAAAACGGCATTTCTCAATGGTGATCTATATGAGAACATCTATATGACACAACCGAAAGGTTTTGTTGTTAAGGGTAAGGAACATATGAGGTGCCACTTAAGAAAGTTCATTTATGGACTTAATCAAGCATTAAGACAGTGGTATCTCAGGTTCAATAAGACAGTAAGAAAGTTTGGGTTTAAACAAAATGAGGAGGACAATTACATTTATGGTAAGTTTAAAGACGGGAAATTTATTTTCCTCGTGATTTATGTAGATGATATACTACTTGCAAGTAGTGATGTCAATCTATTATCAGAAACTAAGAAGTTATTGTCTTCTAATTTTGATATGAAAGATCTTGATGAAGCATTCTATGTACTGGGCATAGAAATTCACCGAGATAGAATAAAGGGGTATTAAGTTTAGCACAAGAGGCATACTTAAGGAGCGTACTTGAAAAGTACGGTATGCATGAAAATAAATCTTTGTCAGCTCTAATGAGTCAAGGTTGGTAAGTATGGAACCAATAAGAGGTCGACCTAATAAGAGTCGGTTCCAAAACTTCTTGCTGTCAGAAGTTTTAAGTTTTGCTCAATTCCTAAGTTACCTTGACAAAGTTTAAGTATCGGGTTAATTTTGGCATAAGTAAGTCCAATCCAGATGGCTGGATGGAAATAAGTATTACTTGCAGTTTTGCAAGTATCAAGGTCTCATGGTAAGTTAAGTATAAGATTAAGTCATTGGAATAATGACTTAGTAAGACTCAGTTTGTGCGAGATGTGTAGTAAATCCACATCAGTAATCAACACTCGCACATTGGAGCTTTATTGTGGAAAAAGCTCCTAATTTAGGGTCACTGCGTCATGTGTGATGCATACCAATATATTATAAATGAGACCACTGAGAAGACACAGTAAGTAAACCCGAATTGTTAGTGGTTGACAGCATTAAACCACTTCAGTTTTTTGTACTCCAAAGACAACAAGTCATATGTGATGCCAAACACATTGACATAAGGTATGTGTTGTAAAGGAGTAAATCTAGGATCATATTAAGTAATGATTATTGAGCAAATTAGTACCAAGCAAATGCTTGCGGATCCGCTTACAAAAGGTCTTCCACCCAACGTGTTCAGTGAACACGTGGCTAGCATGGGTTTAAGGGAGAGTCTATGATCACTGGATATTTAGGGGCCAAATAAGAGTAAGGTTCATTTTTAAGTGTGAGATATATTGTGGTCCTCGAGTCCAACAATACGTAAATGGTTGTTGTGATGCGTTGTGCCCTATATGTCGAGCATGAAAAAGTGGACACTAAGTTTAGTATTAAGTAAGTTGGTAAGTTTCAGTTTCGAGTTCAAGGGGGAGAATGTTAGCACTACCGGACTAGTCCGGTAGTGGACGGACTAGTCCGGTCCATACTAGTCCGATATAAGACCAGACTAGTCCGATGTTGTCCAGTAAGGACATCGGACTAGTCCGGACCTTGACCGGACTAGTCCGGTCTTTTCAGTTAATGTCAGTTTGAACTCGAAAATAACATGTGTTCTAATTGAAAGGACACAACCCACCGACAATTATGTCCCTGATCGGGGGACTTAACTGTCTCTAAGGGTGGGAGGCCCCCTCTTGTGTCTCTTGGTCATATATAAGGAGAGGGTTATGTGTATGATGGAAAGTGATGGTGTGAGTACACATTAGACACAAGAACTCTCTCAATTCTCAGAATCCGATCAACAATATCAAGAGAAGAACAAGGGGAAACGCCTCCCGTCGTCGTTCTACTTGCGGCCTCGCCTTGTTGGCTTGATGGCCGCATCGTAAAGCAACAACAAAGATGGAAGTGAAGGTATTAATGGTGTTCTTGTGCTATTTGAGAGATAGCACTTGATGTTGATCTTGTAATCAGATTTCTCTATGTAATTCGAAATGATTTAGTGGCTATTTGATCTTCGGGCTCCCTTTTCGATTCTAACAGAGGAATGTTTTTCCTTTGGTGAATGGTGACCAGAGAGTGAGAGAGAGAAGGATCAGCTCGAGTTTAAGGCTCTGGACACGCAGCTGCTTGCTTGCATGCGGTTTGCAGCGGTGGAGGCTTCTCCCGGTGTTGAATCACGGGTACGGCAGAGAACAGTGGCAGTTCACGATTTTGAGAGTATGACAGTGGGTCCCACACTCTCATACTTCTCCATCCTCTCCGTTAAGCCAAATATCTAACCAAACTTTGACCGAAATTGACGAAACTTGGTAGGTCGCCTATTTAACATATGAAGAATCCTAATTTGAAATCCAATTCACCATTTGAACATGTTTTAGATGAAATCCAAATTTGAATTTGAATTCAATAGAATTCAGTGTACACATCAAATTAAATTGTAAATGTGGCCCAAAAATTATGAAAATTTGCATGATGAGTATCTGAAATATTTGGAGCCTAATGGCGAACTCAGGTTTTTATTTTAATGAGGTCTGATCAGGAGCTTGATTTGAATTTTGAATTCCCTCTTGTTTAGGGTTTGAATTCATTTGATTTTTGAGTTGCTATTTTTTATTTCTTATGATAACATTGGATTTCGAAGCTGACATGATTCTCAAATTTAGGGCTTTTACATGGGACATTGAATCAGTATAAGTGTTTCACATGTGATCGTGTTGGACACTATACCAAGGATTGCCCAGAGAAAATGTTGAGCAGCAGACAAATACTAGTACAACGGTGTATTCAGCCCCGTGTTCAACCAGTGAGGACAGCACTGCATACCGAAAGTGTTTAGCATATAGCGATCAAAGGTGTTCCAGGGGGAGCACCGGTGTTGGCGGGCATGTTTACTATCAAAGACATACCCGTTCTCATACTCTTTGATTCTGGTGCTACCCACAATTTCATCAGTAAATAATGTGTGGATCAGCACCAGTTGTCCACCAATACTACCAAGAATCGTTATCTTATAAGTTCACTAGGGAGAAATATCTCTGTCAGTCAGATTGTTCCCCGAGCAGCTCTATGTTTGGGAGGAAAAATAAATCAAACGTTGCTGATTATGTTGGATGTTCAGAAGATTGACGTAATATTGGGGTTGTCATGGTTAAACCATCACGGTGCCATTCTTAATATCGGTACCCAGACTGTCCAAATTGACTCTCCGATGCACGGACAACACACAATGTTTTTGGACAGCATGGAACAGGATAGTACAGCTGCATATATCACGGGAGCAACTAAACTTGAAGATATTCTGGTGGTCCGTGAGTATCCCGATGCATTTCCCGATGACTTACCAGGCATACTGCACGAACGTGACATCGAGTTCAAGATTGAACTTGTACCGGGAACCACACTGATCTCTCGAAGACCATATCGAATGGCGCCCAATGAACTTGCGGAATTAAAGGAGCATTTGAAGAACCTTTTGGACAAATGTTTTATTCGCCCAAGCTCATCACCCTGGGGCTGCTCCGCGTTGTTTGTAAATAATAAGTATGAGACTCTGAGGTTATGCGTGGATAATCGACCGCTCAATGCCGTGACTATAAAGAACAAGTACCCGCTGCTCCGCATCGACATTCTATTCGATCAACTTGTGGGTGCGAGGGTGTTCTAGAAGATGAATCTTCAGTCCGGATATCATCAAATTAAAATCAGACCAGAGGAGATACCAAAGACGGCATTCTCGACGAGATACGGACTATATGAGTACCTCATCGTGTCATTTGGATTGACCAAAGCTCCGGATCACTTTATGTATCTCATGAACTCGGTATTCATGCCGGAGTTGGACAAGTTTGTCGTGGTCTTCATCGATGACATATTGGTTTATTACATGTCAGAGGAAGAGAATGCTAAACATTTGCATATTGTGTTGCAACGGTTGAGAGATCACAAGTTATATGCAAAGTTCAGCAAATGTGAATCTTGGATCAGCCAAGTACCATTCTTCAGGCACATTATTTCAGCTGAGGGTACCGCTGTGGACCCAAGTAAAATTGTCCAAGTGCTGAAATGGGAATCTCCCAAATCTGTCCAGGAGGTCCAATGTTTCCTCGGTTTAGCGGGATATTATCGGAGGTTCATCCCGAGCTTCTCACAAATCGCTAAACCGATGACGGAGCTGCTGAAAAAGGGCACCAAATATATTTGGAGTTCAGCTTGTGAAGAAGCGTTCAGGACATTAGTGCAGCACCTTACAACAGCACCGGTTCTTTCTCAGCCGGACACAACAAAACCGTTCAACGTTTATTGCGATGCATCCGTCATCGGACTTGGCTGCATTCTAATGCTAGAAGAACGTGTGGTCGCGTATGGATCTCAACAACTGCAAAACCACGAGCAGCACTATCCGACTCACGACCTTAGCTTGCTGCTGTGGTATTGGCATTAAAGATGTGGAGGCATTAATTGCTTGGAAATCTTAAACACCTCTACACCGACCACAAAAGTTTGAAGTATATATTCATGCAGAAGGAGCTGAATATGAGACAACGGAGGTGGTTAGAGCTGATCAAAGATTACGAAATTGAAATTCACTACCACACCAGTAAAGCGAATGTGGTTGCCGACACGCTTAGTCGGAAAGCCCATGCCCACAACATCACCATGGCTGAAACGGAAGAAGAGGAACCATGTCTATATGTGCTTCCATATGGGGCTCTCAATAATCTTGCTCTCATTCCCACCATCCGAGAGGAAATTATTGAAGCCCAAAAGAAGGACAAGGGCATGTCACACATACGGGAAGGAGTGGACAGGTGGGAGGTAAAATGTTTCCGGAAAGATAATTATGGTACATTATGGTTCAAGGACCGGGTAGTTGTACCTCGTAATATGAAGCTCCAAAAGAAAATATTGGATGAAGCTCACATGTCAACATTTTCTATTCATCCATCCAGCAATAAAATGTATCAAGACATGAATACTAAGTTTTGGTGGACACGAATGAACCGTGAGATTGCGAAGTACATATCCAAGTGTGATACGTTTTGGCGAGTCATGGCCGACCATATAAAGAAAGCGGGACAGCTAGAACCGCCGAATATTCGAGCATGGAAATGGGAGAATGTGAGTATGGATTTCATTGTCGGATTACCACTCACATTCCGGAAGCATGATTCAATTTGGGTAGTCGACCAACTAACCAAATCAGCACATTTTATTCCAGTAAATGTTAGATTCAGTGCCAAGAAGTATGCGGAGTTGTACATCTCAAAGATCATGTGTCTCCACGGAATTCCTCGCACGATTATTTCAGATCGAGGCTCATTGTTCGTTTCTCATTTTTGGGAGCAGCTGCACGCCTTGTTGGGTAATGAGCTGATTAGAAGCTCCGCATATCACCCGCAGACCGATGGTCAAACCGAGCGGGTGAACAAAGTACTCAAAGATATGTTACATGCGTGTGCCATCCACCACAGTGAAAATTGGGATGATCATTTACAGTTGGCGGAATTCTCATACAACAATGGGTATCAAGCGAGTATCAAATGGCACCATATGAAGCTCTCTACGGCCGGAAATGCCGCACACCGCTGAATTGGTGCGAGTCTGGTGAGAGGGTGACATTCGGGATTGATCTAGTCAATGAAGCTGAAGAACAAGTTTGGATTATTAAAGCATATCTGAGAGTGGATCACTCTCAACAGAAGAATTATGCGGACAAGTGGCATTGTCCGCTGCAGTTCAATAGTGGTGATCACGTATACCTCCACGTGTCTCCGATGAAAGGAATTCACCGGTTCGGTGTAAAAAGAAAGCTCACTCCCTGATTTATTGGTCCGTTTGCTATCACGAAGAAGTGCGGACATGTGACTTATAGATTGGAATTACCGTCATCTATCGCTAGTATACATGACATTTTCCATGTATCTCAGTTTCGGAAATGTCCAAAGTTCACAGTTGAAGTCCACACTGATGAAATTTGCGAGTTGCAACCAGATCTTACATACAACAAACATCCGGTTCAGATCCTCGATGAAAAGACTCGAACAATGTGGAACCGCATGCTGTGGTTCTATAAAGTGTTATGGAGCAATCGTACCGCCGAGGAAGCGATATGGAAAACCGAAGAGTATCTCCGATCCAACTATCCGGATTTGCTATCATCTCATATAAGGTAATCTTTTTACCTCTATCTCTTTCGTTTGTAATCTCCGGACAAGATTCTTTTAAGGGGGGAGAATGTAAAAGCCATTGTTTTGTAACATACAATTCATCCTTGAGATGTAGAAATGAGGAGAAGAAAAAATATTCAAATGGATAAGGGATAGATCAAATCATTTCAAACCTAATGAAGGGAATTCCAAAATTCAAAGATAGCTGCCATTCGAACCTTGACAAAATAAAAATCTGAAGTCACCAATGGGTTCCAAATATTCTGAAATTTGTTCCTGAACATTTCATGACTTTTGATGCACATTCACTATATAATTCAATGCCACATTGAAATTCACTCGAATTCAAATTCTGACTTGAATTTGAATGAAACTCTGTAAAATAAGAAATTTGAATCCAGATTTGATTTCTCCATATTTAAATGGGCATCCCTACAAAGATCTATCATTTTTGGAGCAAATATGGTGGGAGAATTAATGTACCAGAGTTGAGGATGAGTATGAGGACTTGTGGGACCCACATAGCAGTGAGTGTTCTTCCCCTGTTTTCTCTGTTTCACTGCTTGACACCTCCCAGCATGAAGCTCCACACAGCAGGTATCCTGCTTGCTTCCTCTCTTGCACACCAAGCCACCCAGGCAGCTGCAAAAATGAGCTTATCACTCTTTCTCTCACAAGTGCACAACACAGCACCCTCCTCTGTTTTCTTCTTTCAACCAGTGACCTCTTCTGCACCACCCCAAGGTCAGCGACAGGAGCTGAGTTTCATTTCCTCCTTAACAGCAAAAAGTAGTGCAACGTCTTGCTCTATCTTCTCCTCCAGTCAGTTCCCTGTTTCCTTACCGGTGTGCTCTGTATTTTGAAGTTTTGCGGCACCGAATTCCGGTCACCGTGGAGGTCTCCCTCTATTACACCGTCAACCTCTCGCTACAAGCAATTTCTCACATCGGTCCTTGAAGCAAAAAGGTGTGTTATTGCATGTAGAAGATGCTGGTAAAGTTTCAGACCGGGCCATGGCAGCAAGCTCAAGTATTAGCAATTTTCCCCACGAGTTTCTTGTACGAACATAGTTAGGTCTTCACCTCAATTCCGTTTGCACGTGTAATATTTCGTCAATCCTGTTAGAAGATACTTTATTGATGTCCTAGCGCACCCTCTCGAAGTGAAGCCATCGATTTTTATCAAGGAACCACGATGGAATGGCCAATTTCCTAGCCGCCGGCCGAAATACAACACTTCAACATCGAAATCCTATTTCCCCAATTTTTCAGCTACTTTAGCACCTTGATTCTTGCTCCCTAGGTTCCAAGCAATCTTTCAGTAAGTTTTCCAAGCGAAATAGGGCGTTAGGGAGTCCGGCCGACATGGCTGGAACCCTAATGGGCGCCGCCGCCGACGGGGACACCATTCCGGCCGTCGATCGCCGCTGTGGGCCATATGGCTGTTTTCCCTGTCATTAGTTAGGTAGTGGCGGCCAGATTCAAGGTACGACGTGCCCAGGAGCATGTGGCGGCGAGCCGCCGCTGTAGGGCACCGCCGAGCGCCGCCTCTGCGCCGTCGGGCACGAGGTAGAAGAAGGCCGGCCGGGGCCCGCCTGTCAGCCACGGTCGCGCCAGCCCGGATCTGGTGCGGCACTGGGATCCGGTCTAGCCATCGCCCTAACCCATGTGGCCCCCGTGTGGCACTATCATTGGGTGGTTTAAATCCCATGGGCCTTCTGTATTATTTAAACATTTCCAATCTTAATTTAATTCCAGATTTGGTGTCAACTTTGAAATTCAATATCGCCTAGGATTCTTTTCCAAAACTCCCATATAATTTTTTTGGAACCAGGATGATCTCTACTTTGATGTGGTGCACTTGGATCTGTATGAAAATCCCTAATTTGTTCTTAATAGTTCCATGAAGCAAAATGACTTTGGAAATAATTCCTAATGCTCCATTAATTCAAAAATTCCCAGACCCGGCAAGATTCTTCCCCATAATTCTCTTGAGTTTCAGTAAAATTTCTGGTCAATTGGAGTTGATTTGAATGGCCAAATTGTGTTCTGAACCTGTATGTACCTGAAAATTCCAAAATGTCCAGAAACTTTTTCAGCAAATTGTCCAAACTTGTGAATTCAATATCTCATAGTAGAATACTTAGAAAATTATGAAACCAATTTGTGGTCACTCTTGACCGACTCTAACAGAACACCAACTGTTGGCTATATTAAAGTTCCAGTTTTCTGCTGAAAATTCTGGGAAGTGTCTAGCTTCATTGAATTTTAGACAACAGAGACTTCCATAAATTGATCCCAATTTTGGCCAGAAACTCACTAATAGTACCTAGTGTCCTCTGTAAAATTTCCAGAACCAGTGGGCTTAATTTCATATACTTAACTATCTTTCCATTGAGCTATATCTTAATACCGGTATTGATTCACTTGCATTATTCTTTGCATATCGAATAGTTGGCGAGCTCGAGAGGACCCCAGAGCTGCTTGAAGTCATCCTTCCAGATATTATCTTTGACACCATATCGCAGCCAGGCAAGCCCCGGTTTGCATTTAATAGCATTTTAAACTTTTATTTGTATATACTATATGGGTTAGTATGTATGTGCATTAAGTCTAAGTTTCTTGGAGTTTTCCACTTGCGTGACCAGAGCACCCATGAGAGCAGGGTAGATGTTTAAGTCCTTGATGTGTCCATGCTATGCTTAATGTTATAGTTGCTTCGGTAGAAGTTGAGTAGTTGGAATGTACTCGCGAGTTCAGGCAATGGGTTCACATGGGTTTGGTTCGAGCGAGAGATTCACCATTTGGTTAAATATGAGACCCGGCATGGAGTAGGAGCAGTAGGACATAGGGGCCTATGAGCTGTAGTTGTTCCTGTGTCGGTCAAGGACCAATCCGTATGCGGCCCGGTTGAGCATGTTTGATTTGTACCGAAGTCATACTAGATATATGGGGTCTAGGAAACTGATGTACCTTGGGAAGACTTTGTTGAGACTTTTTCGATCGCTTTAGGATTTCGGCCACAGCACAATAGATGGAAACTCGATCACGATATCTTCACAGCGGAGGGTGCATCATGAGTGAGAATACTGTCCTAGATGATTGAACCAATTCAACTTGGGCGGAACATGGGAAAGGCTATTGCGTACAACGTCTGTGAAGTTCACCTACATGACTTCCAGTATGGGCTTATGTGTCGTTCATTCCAGGTATCTTACCATTCCACCATCAAATGATACTCCATGATTTTCATGCATAATACTCTATTCAAAATATTTGGAAAGAAAGGAGGAGTAGAAGACATGGCTACAAGAAAAAGAAAAACAAAAATGCATGCTCATTTACGGGAGCCCAACAAAAAAATAGCTATGTTTCATCCTCACAAAAAAGGAGAGTGCATACAAAGGAGTCATCTTCATATTTCCACTCCACAAATATTTCATCACACTTGCACAAATCTTGATCAAAAGTAGTATTTGTTTTCTCCTAAGGCTTACTCTTTTGACTTAGAAAAACATGTGTTGCAAATATGCCTACTCTTGATCCCTACTAAGCTCCACATATAAGCCTTATTTAGATGTAGGACAAGAAAGGCATTACCTTGGTGAGGATACAAATATCACTTTTCCCACATAGGAGTGATTTAGTGCATCAATTGAGGAACTTAAATTTGAACACCATTTGAACTTCTCTGGAATTTTTTAGTGGAACTCAAAAATTAGGTGATGCATGCTCACTTTTTTGTTCTATCCTTCAATCACCCATGAAAAGGACGAGGCATAAGCCCCATAGTGACTAAGAATAGAGGATGAGGTACCATAGCCAACTTATTCAATGAATTTTAGAATATTTGTAGAATATTGTAGCAACTCCTGATCAACAACCTAAGTCTTTATCTTTGCTTCGAGACGAGCAAAGGGTAAGCTTGGGGGAGTTTGTTGATGGTCATTATATACCTATTTTGACCATCAATATAACTCAATTATGTGAGGGAATAAATATTCCTTGCACGCGTCATAGTTAGATTTAACATAATTCCACTTGTACTTGGAGAAATAGTGCATGCAGGAGTTTTTATGCAGAAATGATAGAGAATGAGGGGAGCAATCCTGATATGTGACACCCAACTAGTCACGCGATGACATATGGCATCACATGGATCCATGGACCCATTCCTAGGCGTCTCTGAGGGAACCCAACAACAATTCACGCGGGGTAGGAACATGGGCCCACATATCAGTCACCCAAAGGAAGCACAATCGATGTGGGGCCAGGACTAGGTCGGCCGACCCCGTATCTCGGCCGACTTAGCCCTGGCACCAAACCCAGTCAGCTTCCACATGTTGGCTCCTCATGGTCCCTGAAGGCGGTGAAGACTGATTCGCGCTTATTGTGGCGAGAATTGCCTCTACTCCGTTTATAAATAGGGGGACGCCTCACTTCTCCCACATACCACTCAAGCATTCTCTCTGGTATACACTAGTTCTCCTAGGACCTTAGTGGAGGTTAGGCTGTAGAGCGGAGCCTCTAGTCCCAAGTCCAAATTGGAAAAGGTATGGCTCATGTATTTTCTTTACATTTGTGAATTTATGCTTTAAATAATATTATTATTAGTCTATTTATTCATATACTTGGGCAAAGCGTTTATTATTTGATTGTGGAATCCATGTATATGAATAATTAGAGCACAGTAGGAGTAGCTCGTCTTGTACCTTAACCTTCACTAGAACAACCTTACTCCTCGGTGTATATTGCTTAGGTGTGTGTCACACTACCCCTATTATCATCTTACCCCTGTTCTGATAAATACTTAGTACCCTATACCTTGATCATGAGAATAGTGTTTACTTTACTTCACCGCCTTCCTTTGGGATAAATATGATACCTTTGGGAATACTACTAGGTAAAATGCTACAATTGTATCTTTTGTGTGCTTGCGGATCTCAACTCTCACCGGAGATGATATGTGGTGTAAAGAAATACCAACAAGCACTAGTCAGCAATCGATTAGCCAACAGTTGGCACGCCATGTAGGTGGAATACCGCACATTCTCATTTTGCCCTGCCTTGATGGCTCCACCAAGCCCATCCTCCGTACCCATCACTTAGCTCTGCTCCGAGCGTCGTTGGCCGCAGGTTGACATGGGCATGCAAACATCACCTCGTGTGTAGCAAATCAACTGCTCACACGATTTGGTAGATGAAGCACCAAGCGCCAAAACGCAACAGACCGACTACCCTTCTCACCTAGCATCGAATGTACCAACCGTCGGTACAACTTGGGAGACAAGGTAGCGGTTCACAACGCATAGCTGCAGCTGACTGGGCACCTTTCGTGTCCAACTCTGAGCGGATCCACCACTCTCACGATATGGTAGATGAGAACCAGTCGCTAGCCATCAATAGCAAGCTATACCGTCTATCTGCACCAGCTAGGGATCAGCGGATCAAGGACGGACACCCTCGTCACCCTACTGGTCTAGGACACCAACAGTTGGACTGGCCTCAGTTAAGCAATGCATTAGTGAAGGCATCAACACCATTGGCTTGGCCCCTACTGTATCCCATGTGGGTTGCCGATCCAGGAGGAAGCTCGGCGCAAAGATCCAGGAGACCGGAACAGAGCGACCAAACCAATCCTCGAGGCACAGTGTTATGAGTGGACCAAACCACTCATCCAGTTTCACTTGAGGGCTACCAGCCGATGAAAAGGCTTGATACGCATGGACTAGGAACCTGGGAAAACAAGAGTTACATGACCAAGAAGCCCCCTCGAGCGTGGCTTGACGAGTGGCCCGAACCGCTCGTCCCACGCCACTCGGGGGCTAGCGGTAAAAAATGTCTACATACATACTTGTGGACCGGAATGCATTTTTATCTATCATTCACATGCTTCGTGATATATAATGACGTAGCCAGTTACACACCAAAGATCACACCCCCTCCCAGTTGCTCGCTTCATAAACAAGCTCTAAAACAAAAAAGGGTACACCCTCTCCTTGTTGCCTTTGCCAACTTTCCAGACGAGCCCTCATCAACCCAAGCACGGAGGTGATCTAGCCTAGCTCGCCATTGCCTATCTAGAGGGGCAAAATAGATGAGAGCATCGAGCATGGGGTACACTCTGCCCCCTAACCTATGCCACCATGAAGATCGATGACCAGAGCCTCCCACCTCGTGTGGCCTCGTCTTGTAACCATTGCCGCTATAAAGATTGATAGCGACCGAGTCCTCCTACAGCATACCAAGCGGCCTCGCTACTTGATCCTTCATGAAGACTAGCGGCGACTGAAGATGATCGTGGTGGCCCGGCTCTCCAACCCACGGTAAGACACCTAACTGTCTTATGAGTCTGCAGGACTTGATGTGGAGCCGAGCTTTGCAGGTCGAAGGAGCACCTCCATGTTACCAATGACCCCAAGTCAGGCATCAAGGTATGGCAGGTAAGCACCCATCCTAAGCTCAGGCACGACTGAGTTATGGGTTCGAATGTCGGCCCTACTGGGTTTCAAAACTGCAAGAGCGAGGTATGGACAATTACATGATGGCCTCACATGACACTTCATCATGGATAGTGTTGAAGGCTATTATATACAAATTTCATCCATCAATATAACTCAATTACGTGAAGGAAATATCATTTCTTGCACATATCACCTTTCTAATTAACCTATTTCTACTTGTCCTTGGAAAAAGTAGTGCATGTAGAGATTCTATGCAGAATTGAAGTGAAACAAGGGGATGGATCCTATAAAACATCATTCTAGCCAATCAATCATGGATCAAATGGCGCACAAACAGAAGTATTTGAGGCCATCCAATGGTGTGGTACCAATATCAGTCAATGGGACCCACCTGGTAGAGACCTGGAGGATGCACACCGCAAAAGGAGCCAAGACCAGGTCTGCCGACCCCCTCTAGTCAGCCAACTAGGTCCTGGCGCCTTTCGCGATCAAACTCCACATGTTGGCTCCTTCCGGCTTGAAGAGGTCATGGGTGACTGATTCGCACGCTTTTGGTGGTGGGAACCGACCCTTCTCCAAGCTATAAATACGACCCCTCACCCCTCACTTGAACACACACCACTTGAGAATTTATCCATTGTATCCACTACTCTCCATAGGTTTAGAGGAGTATGGGCTATAGAGAGGAGAGTCTCTAGTGCATAGTCCGAGTAGGAGAGGAGTAGAAGGAGTCTCTTCCCAATTCCTAATTGGGAAAGGTATGGCTCTCATATTCCTATTTGTATTTGTGACTTTATTATTAATAAATATGTTATCTTTAGTCTTCCATTGTTCATATACTTGGATGAAGCGTTTCTTGTTTGATTGTCGATTCTATGTATGTGGTAGGAGTGGTATTTATGATTATGCTATACCATTGTCATTATATCATCATAAACACTATAAAACCCCACTATAGTCTAATTAGCTATGATATGATTATGTTAACATGAATCACTTATGCTATAAATTGACATTGGTTCAACGATGATTTAGTTCATTGCCTTAGGATGGCATGTGGCTAGGATCTTAAGGTAATTACTTAATATGCTAGCATGGTGCTAGGATAGATAGTAGCATTAAATGTTTCATAGACCCACGGATTGAAGAGGTATGCAGCAGGTGGTGACAGCCCTATCTGTCCTTTGTAATCCTCCACGTTCGGCTATGCCACATGCTCTTGGTAGGAGTCGTCCTAGTATTGCTAGGGGTAAACCCGTGCCCGATGTGTTAATCCACTTAGCATGAGAATTCAAAATTAACATGATCATTAGTAACTAATTTAGGCTATGTATATGTACATTGGAAGCATCATAGGAGTCTCTACCTAACCCTTAGCCTAGTCCCTCTTTACCCCATTTCTCCCCTTAGGATAGAATGCTCTTTTGTTTGTCACACTACTCCAACTACCATTTATCCATCCTTGCTAGAACCCTACCTAGATCAACCTAGCCTTTGCACTTGATTATTGTTTTACTTCCATCTAGCCTTCCATTGGTAAAATGTAAATGACACCCTTTGGGAATACTCTTAGAGGGGAAATGCTACATCGATAGTTTCCATGAGCTTGCAGATTTATATGTATAATCTAAAATCTATTAACAAGCATTTTTGGCACCACTGCTAGAGATGAATTGTTAGTAGTGCGTAGGAACCATCAACAAGCATTTATGGTGCCGTTGCTGGGGATGGCAGCCGAAGTATTGCATCATTAAGTTAATAGGATAGGACCCTGGTAGGTTTTAGTAGGATGAGCCTTCTTTGTTTTTCCATTTTATGTGAAAACAGGGTAGTGTATGTCTAGTTTCCGCTTGCCGGAAAACTTTATTGAAGATCCCAAATCCCTTCTGAGAGATCGACCTCGTGTCGTTACTCCTCAGAAGCTTCGAGCTGCAAAGCAAGCTAGCATAACTGCACCAACAACCGAAATGCTAATGGCCCAGAAGACACTTCGTAAGTTTTCGGCTCCCTTTGCTAACAATGTGCATGTTGGAACCACTGTTAACACGAGAGACATAAACTTCGAAATCAAGAATGGCCTTATCACTATGGTGCAAGCCAACCCATTTTGTGGGAAGGCTAACGAGGATGCAAGTGCCCACCTGCAACAGTTCCTTGAGATCTGCAGCACTTTTAAGATCAAGTATGTATCTCCTGATGTTGCCTGTCTTAAGCTGTTTCCATTCTCTCTTCTTGGGAGAGCAAAACAGTTGTTCTACGTGAACTGAAGTGATGTAGATACTTGGGAGAAGGGTTCTACATCATTTCTTGCCAAGTTTTTCCCGTTGGGCAAGACACAATGCCCTACATGGAAGAATTTCCAGCTTCCAACAAGATGCCAAGGAATCTATTCTCGAGGCTTGGGAGAGGCTTCAAGAGTACATCCTATCATGTCCCCACCATGGAATGGATGACTGGCTCATCATACAAAATTTTTGCAACGGGCTGATCCCTTCTGCCTGTGACCATGTTGATGTTGCTACTAGAGGTGCCTTCTTCTTATTGACGGTGTCGAAAGCCAAAGATTTCATTGAGAAGATGGTGTCAAACATGGGGTGGAGCGATGAGCGTCTCCATATCTGCCAGCGAGGCATGCACACCTTGAAGGAGATGGACATGATCGTTGCCAAATTGGACCTCCTTATGAAGAAGGTTGATGTACAAGGCAATGGTGAGGTATGTGGCAATGCCTACACCCAAGACTCTCACATCACGTGTGAAGTCTATGGCAATATGGGCCATTTGGGCAATGATTGGCAAAGAACCCGCGAGGATGCCCTATATGTAGCCGACAATGGCTATCGTCTAGGATGTCAAGGGTTGGGCCAACCATGCCCATTCTTATAAGGAAGGTACACTAACAATGGCAACAATGGAGATCAACCCAACTTGAGAGAACTTGCCATTGGTAAGCTGAAGATCAATGAGGCTATATCCAACAAGCTGTCGGCCAATGACAAGACCCTAGAGAGCATTAATACCAAGATTGAAGGACTATCCTCAGCCTTCAAGAATCAATTGAGTTTCAACAAGATGTTGGAAACTTAGTTGGCTCAACTGGCAGCTATTGTTCCTCTAGTGGAGAATGGCAAGATGCCAGGACATCCCGAACATTTTATGGAAAGTGCCAACATGATTTCTCTACAAGGAGGCAACCGGCTGAAGGACCCTGGATGTCCTACAATTTCATGCTCAATTGGGGATCACCACTTTGACAAGGCCCTTTGTGACTTTGGAGCAAGTGTGAGTGTGATGCCCAAGGTGGTTTTTGACCAGTTAAACTTCACGAAACTTACTCCAACACCAATGCAGCTCCAACTGGCCGATTCTTCAGCCTGGTATCAGGTGGGTATCACTGAAGATGTTCTGGTGGAAATCCGGAATCGCTTCATACCCGTGTATTTTGTGGTGCTCGACATGGAGGTCGAGAAAGATACGCCGTTTTCTTGGGCGACCATTCCTAAGCACCGCAAAGGCTCACATAGATGTGGGAGCTGGAGAAATTCACTTCCATATCAATGGCAAGGAGGAAAAGATTAACTTTTGCCCAAAGTTGGAGCAATGCTCCATGATCCATATCAAGTATGGGCCAAATGTTAAACACATTCAAGAGCTCAAAATCACACCTCCAAAGGTGAACCTTCTCATTGCATTTATGAGGAATTTGATCTATGCTGAAAACCTGTCTTATCGTCCACACTGACACCCCAAGAAGACGGAGAAGCCTGGGCCTCCCCAAAGGCCCAAGTCCACCAAGCCGTCGAAGAAGGTATGGTGGAAGGAGCAAGACAAGCTGTTGGAGCCCATCCCTCCGGGCCCGGATGTCAAGAAATGAAGAAGTAGGAATGTCCATCTCATCGGACGGTGGTGAGACCTAGCCAATAGGTTAAATTGGTAGTTATCCTTCTCTTTGTTTTTCTTTTCTCTTTATTTGGTTTTCCCCCATTTGGTTTGATTTTTCCCCACTACATATTTGATTTTCTTAGTAAGTTGAGAATCTTATATTCTCAACAATCATTTTTTCTTTAATTTTTTCACAAAAGAAAATTGTTGGGTTTTGACCAAAGAGTTTTTATTCAAAAAACAATTTTTCTGAGCCACAAAAGTGGTAATCCACCAACGTGCTAATCCTATAGCCGTCAGGGAGCCACCTACCAAAAGGGAGACAGGGGGGCCACTTGTAAATGCGGCCGACCCCCCTGTTCGACTGACTATGGGAAGGAGCCATTTTTGCTCTCTCTCCTCCAACGGCTACATTTGGTACCCTAGTGATCGTTGGGGAGTGCACACTATAAATGGTGGTCGTGAGGGGGCACTTCTCCTCACACTTCATCTTATTTAATACCTCCCCAAAGTCACTCTTGCTCACACTGTTTTTCTTGCTCTTCATTGAAGTGCCCTTGATCAATTCCCAACTCAATAAGATTTGCTTTTGTTTCCATTTACAATTTGCTCTCAGGTTCTTCAAGGGAAAATCCGTCGGTGTTTTGCTTTCGCTAACATCACCTCTTTTGGATTTTTGCCTTGTTGTGTTCTTGTTTGTTGTGGCCATGAAAGGGATGAAGAGGTTGTTTTGAAAGTGGAAGGAGGCTGCAAGCTCAAGCCATGGTGGAGACTCAAGTTGACACCCCTCTTCTGTTGCTACACCAAGTTCACAGAGGATAAGTGTAGGTGAAGACACTCCCATGGGTGATAGGAGCAACCCTCGTCAACTTCTTCACGACGACGACCTTAACATAAAAAGTGAAGTTGAAGATCAAGCATGTAAGCTCCTCCAAGATCGTGAGTTTTCTCATATGAAAGCTTATGATCCGGATTTGATCTCCAAAATAGGTATGGATTCCGAATTCTTTTCCATTTGGCATGCACCAGGATGGGAAAACTTTGCTCACATAGACGAGAGAGATTCTCGCCTTCTCTCCATACAATTCCTTTGCACACTCAAAATAGAATTTGATGGTATTACTTTTGATTATTTCAAAAATAATACAATATCATATGGAAAGAATTAAGTGAAATCCTAGACTTCCAGAGACGATGGTTGCTAGATTTAGACACTTTGCCTAAGTTTAACAAGCATAGTTTTTGGCAAGATTTCACTTGTGAGGTCAGATGTAGTGCACCTAGGAATAGCCACTTACACAACCCTACTTTATGCTTCATGCATAGATGGGTGGCTATGACTATGTTCCCTAGAGGAGATACAAGGGTAGTGCGTGATGATGAGCTGATAATTTTATTTGCCATGATTAAAAAGATAAAAGTTGCTCCAGTTATTGCCATGATGACACAATGGTTAGATTACATTCCAAGAATATGGCCAATTGAATGCACTTCATTGATTACTGCTACTAGGGTAGTAGCACTAGAATATTCTTCATTCTAGTATATTGAAAATGAAATAGAATTAATTGATGAAGATTATTTAGTGCAGGGACATACCCTTAAGCATGATAAAGATGGCTCTTTGTTATTTTATTATCCCAGCTTTGTCAATGAAATTCGGTAACCTAACCCGGATTATCGTTTGTACAAATTTCGGAGGCTAACCATTGACCTTCTTCTCATCGAGGAAGCACGAAGAAGTAATTTCTCTGGCAGGGTAACTTGAAGCCGTGCAAGTATAGCGACCATGCCTCCGACAACCTTTACGGTCGATGAGTACGAAGAGGAAGAGAACCCAACGGATGATGCACCCGGATGGACACAACCTCCATCGTATGAGACAGAAGGTCCAACTTGGCATGGATGGCCAGGTGCCACATGGGAGCCGCCCCTGTCCACACCAAGCTCTAGCAGCTTGTCTCCATTGTCCATGAGAAGATGTCGTTCCTCTTCGGCTAGAAGTCATCGTGACTATAGCCAAGGAATGACCGTTCTCACTAGATGTATGGAAGAGCTTGAAGTGAGAACAGGTGACATCTACAACACTCTCCAAGGGTATGTCCAAGGTAACCAAGATTGGCAACAACACATGGACGCTAAATTCATCGACCTTAACTCCATGCTACAACAACATCAAAGATCACGCAGCATACTTCCGTCATCAAGGGTTCAACCCTCATCACGGAGGTGAGTGAAGAACAAGCTTGGGGGAGGATCCCCACTTGAGGTAAATTGTATCACACCCTTTGCATATTTATTTTCCATTCACCCATGATCCATCTTGCATATAAAAAAATATGTAGGATAGATTTGTTTTCAAATAAAATAAATGATGTGCAGTAAGAATGGTTTGGAATTCACATAGATGAAATGATGAATAGTTGCTCTATTTTAATTTTCCTAAGTCCCTAGTTTACAACTTACTACTCTCCAACATATTGCTCTCATTGGCTAAAATTTCTTTTGCCTTGATTTGGAAATTGTGGGTAGTAAAAGCTTGATCCGTTCTAAGTTGCTGTGAGATATGATATAGTGATAGGGCTGCTATTCCTAGTTTGAAAGTGAAACTTATTTTCAGAGAAATTCTAAAAAGATTTAAGTTACTCTTTTTTGATTGAAAATACCTACCAAATCCATATGATATATCGCATTGATAGACCTTATGCATATGCTATTTGTCTTCACGTTGAGCTTTGTAAAACTAGTATAGACCTATGTGAGATTTCATTCATTACTTTTTGAATCAAGACTTCACTTTCACATGCTATACTTCTACACTAGAAGTAAGCAAAATTCCACCCTACCACCATTCCACAATAAAAATAGAAACTCCATATCATTCAAGCTTAGTACTCTCTCAAAAAATATTGCATAAAAGGGAGTAGAAGACATGGCTACAAGAAAAAGAAAAAGAAAAATGCATGCTTACATCATAAGAATGAGAAAAAAAAAGAAAGAAAAGTAGTCATATTTCATCCCTACAAAATAAGAGAGTCCACTCAAAAAGGAGTCATCTCAAATATCCACATCTACTGCATCCCATCACACATGCACAAGTCTTGAATCAAATTATTTTGAATTGATATTTCCTAAGGCTTGCTCTTTTCACTTAGCAATAGTATGTGTTGCAAATATGCCTATTATATTCCCTACCAAGATCCACATGCAAGCCTTATGTAGAGGTAGGACGAATTTAGGCACAATGCCTTGGTGAGGATATATTTCCACTACACATAAAGGAGAGACTGAGAGAATCAAATTGAGATACATAAAATCCAAATTGAACTCTCCGGAATTTGTGTGGAACTTGATTTCTAGGTGAAAGGCGGCCTAGAGGGGGGGTGAATAGGCGATAATCGATAATTTAAACTTAAATCAGAGTTTTGAAAACAGAGAAGTCGGACTTGTCTGACTTCTAGTCGGACTTGTCTGACCTAAGTCGGACAAGTCTGACCTGGGTCGGATAAGTCCAAGATTATCTGCACGATCAGATCAAAAATCCAATTTTTAAGCAATCTAGTGAGAGATATCGATCCCTAGCAGTTCTACACGAAGTATGGAGTAGAAAGAAAGCTGAGGGAGAGATAGCATGCGGAAAAACACTAGAATCAAAACTTGCGAGAACGAAAGAACAACAAGAGACAAACGATTTTATCCTGAGATTCGGAACCACAAAGGATCCTACATCCCCGTTGAGGAGTCCACAAGGGACCAGGCCTTCTCTAGCCTTTCCCTCACGAGTTGCCACAAGGGCCAACTCCCGATCTTCCACTATCACAAAGATTGTTACAAACTCCCCGATTACAAGAGATCACAAAGAAATCGCGGGGCGACGCCTAACCGTCTAGGGGAGAACCCCAAGAGCAACAAACACGCAATCACGAAGAAACTTAGCAAATCACACGTTGCTCAACCCCTCAACAAACCGTTTCTCCCAATCCTCACAAAGCACTCTTCACTCTCCCAAAAATTTGAATTTGGGCTCTAGAGGTGAAGAACAAGTGGAGAGAGGTTCTTGAGTTCAAATGGGCGTTCAGAACTGTTTTGGGGTGTTAGGCATAGTTGGTGGGTCGAAACCACCCTCTATTTATACTCCAAAAAGTCATTAGAGCCGTTTGACACAGCCAACGTCGGACATGTCTGACACAGAGTCGGACATGTTTGACCTCAAAGGTCGGGCCTTTCACTTCAGACTTGTCTGACCAAAACCACTTCAGACATGTCTGACATACAATCTCGTACATGTCTGAAATTCTGCAGATAGAACTCGGACAAGTCTGACTCTCAAGGACTTAGAAAATTTTCCTTAGTCCCTGGGAACAGATCCATCTCGGACATATCCGACACCCAGGTTCGGACAAGTCCGAAACTTCACTGGAACTCTCACTGGAACTCTTCCAGTGCCAATTCGGACATGTCTGACTTACAGATTCGGACATGTCCGAATTCCAACAGAGGGAATTTGGACATGTCTGACACCACAAGTCAGACAAGTCCGCCCAAGCCACAAGGGCTCTACTAAAATCTTCTACTAAGGGGTTGAGCACCCGAATGACTCACTAAGTGTCTACGCGTCGTGTCCCTCTTAATAGTACGGTTTTTCCTACGACTCAAGGAGAAAATAGAAAACCCTATTTCTATTCTTCTTCGCCACAACTTTTCTCCTTTTGCCGTCTTTCTTCAAAGCTCCATTCCGTACTTCGGATCTGCGCTCATGCTCAACCAAGTTCATTAGCACTTTAATGGTTCATCATCAATCCACCAAAACCCACAAGGGACCTAGATGCACTTACAATCTCCCCCTTTTTAGTGATTGATGACAACCAATTAAAGTCTTCAACAAAAATAAGATTTGATAGAAGTTTTGAGTCTCAAGGGTATATGAGCTTTTGGAATAACAATAAAAACAACTCATATACACTCAATCGTCGTGGGGTGCCTATATGCTCGTGTGTGTGCAACAACGTGATACAAATGAAGAAATGCACACGAGATCAATGAAGCATCATAATGATCATCATAAGGCATCAATAAACATCATCATAAGGCATCAACAGTCATAAACGAGTAACAAATAAGTACAAGACACACGACAATAGAAAATATGACTAGATACATGTCCATGTCCAAGAAAAAGCACTAGAGTCTAATACTTCTCCCCCTTTGGCATCAAGGCACCAAAAAGGAGAAAAGTGGACACTAAGACCTAGTCTACTCGGTGTCGTCCTCGTCGTCGTCGCTGTCCTCGTCGCCGCTCTCCTCCTCGTAGTCGCTCTCCTCGCCGGAGTCACCGTGAGCTGCAGGAGGTGCTGAGGAAGAGGCGCTGGTGCCGGTGAAGAACGCCATCTCCGCCTCGGTGAGCTCCGGAAACTCCGGTGGCTCCTCGTCTGAGCTGGCATCGTCGACTGGAGGAAGCTGGAGGTGCTCCCTGATGGCTGCGAGGTCCCTCTGGTTCCTCTTTGCCAAGCGCTGAGTTGACCGGCAGACGGTGAAGATCGACTTTAGGATCTTGAGCAATCCTGAGGAGCAAGACGGCTGCTGCTGGGGCACGGAGGATGAGCTGGGAGGCTGAGCAGACTTCCTCCTCGAGGAGCTGGGTCCTCCCTCTGCTGGTGTCGGTGCCGGTGCAGCTGCTCGAATCGGGCGGTTAAGCTTGAAAGGCTTCTGAGGCACGAGGCGCCTATGAGGCACATCCTTCACAAACTTCTTCCCGAACACCGTCTCAATTAGCTTCATCAGGTACGGGGCGTAGCAGCAAGACCTAGCCGGTGTCTCCGAGGCGAGGTAAATCTCCTCGTAGATATAGTCAAAGGCGTTGAATTGCTGCTCCCCTGCCAAGAGCTGGATCAGATTTCTGCTGTTGTGATTGATCCTGTTGGCATCCCCATCCTTGGGCGAAAGGGTCTTCCTTATCAGACGGTTCACCACGGCATGGAATGGCTTGAGGCCGTGGATATGAGGAGGGTCGGTTGGATACCCATCCTCATAGAAACTCTCCATCTCCAGGAGGTTCACAATATCCATCTCATGGATCTTCAGTGAGTGCTGTAGGCTGTCCTCCATCCCGAGAATGCGGGCAAACTCCTCATAGCTGACTTCGTACTTCACCCCATTGGTCATCCAGGTGAAGCCGTGCTTGTCAACCCAATAGAACACAGTTGCATAAAACTGGAGGATAACTTCCTTGTTCCATGGGTATTGGAGACCCATGATCTCGCTGACTCTGTGGTGCTCGCAAGCTTTGAGCACCCCCTTGAAGAGAAGATAGGAGTCCTTCTTCTTCAATGCAGCCTTCCAATCAACCCATTGCATCTCTGTGACTGGGTTCTTCTTGGTCGTGAGGACTGACCGGTAGTAATCCATGTGGAAGAAGCACCAGAAACGGGGATCCTTGCTCTCCCTTGGCATGTCATAACACCGCACATCTCTCATGTGCATGGTGTCATGGATGTTCCTCCGGTAATTCACCCTGTCGGCTGAGCGTCGAGTGTCACCAACTGGACAGTGCACGACCAACGGCCCGATCTCTTGCTGCCCTTGGGAGCTCGAGCTGCCCCCTTGACCACTGTGAATGGTGAGCTGACCGCTTGCGGGTCGCTTGGCAACCACCTTCTTTGGTCGCTTTGATGGTTGAACCGAAGAATCGGGACCCGCGGGCTCCTTGCCTCTTTTGTCGTGACCCATAGCTAGAAAAAGATACAAGGATAGGTAAGAGTCAAAGCAAGAGAGATAGAGCAATTAACTTGATAGTTTCGATAGAAATTAGGTCTCAGAGTTATACAGGATCGGACATGTCTGACTGGAAAATCAGACTTGTCTGACTCAGGAATTTTGGACATGTCCGAATTTCAGAGTCAGACTTGTCCGACCTGTACAGAACTAACCCTAATTGCTAAGGAAACTAAGCAAATCAATTTTTCTACCGACCAAATTTTGCACCAAGGTTGTAAACATGCCTAGGAACAATTTCAAGGGCATAAATTTGCAAACTTGCCGCTAGATTTAGAATTGAGAGGAAAGATGCGGAAAATACCTTCGGATGGAGAAAAGATTGAAGAACTCCGAAGGGGATGTGAATCCTCCAACTTCGAGAGAGATTTTCCCTCAAGAACTCCTCACAAGAGCCTCAAAAGCAATGTGGATCGCCTTGGGAGGTTTGAGAGAGATGGAGATTAGGGTTTGAAGTGAGGAGAGAGAGAGAAGGAAAGG
Source organism: Tuctoria greenei (assembly GCA_036927565.1). NCBI lineage: Eukaryota > Viridiplantae > Streptophyta > Magnoliopsida > Poales > Poaceae > Tuctoria > Tuctoria greenei. The sequence continues at coordinate 147,829,020 of JAYESD010000002.1, forward strand.
AAACCGTCGGCCTCTTGGAGGGGTTCGGACTTCCCACGTCGGACATGTCCGAATTTATACTTCGGACAAGTCCGAATTCTCTCTGCAGACTTAAAACCCACTTCGGACATGTCTTACTTTTGTCAGACTTGTCCGACTCCCCCTGAGTGTATGCAATGTGCAAACACTTGGGGATCTAAATATAGGTATATATGGACATTTTGGACAAGTTTTTGCAAATACCTTTGACAAAAATGATCAGTAAGCAACCAACACTCAAACTATGATCATTTTCACCAAAGAGAAGTTTAGAACATAGTTTTCTAGAAAAATAGATGAGATTTTCGAAAAACACACAACATTTTGAAGTTGAAAACTAATAGCAATCATATGTGCACGACTCAAGCAATGTTTCAAGAATCCAAGATATTTAGCTCACTCCTTAGGTCACAAAAGCGTCTCTCATCAAGGGGTTTGGTGAAGATATCCGCTAATTGCTTCTCACTTCTAACATGAGAGATAACGATATCTCCCTTGATAGAGTGGTCTCGTAGGAAATGGTGACGGATGTCTATGTGTTTGGTTCTAGAATGCTCTACGGGGTAGTGAGCAATCTTGATGGCACTCTCATTGTCACATAGGAGAGGAATATGGTTCAGATTGTAACCATAATCCCTAAGAGTTTGTCGCATCCAAAGAAGCTGCGCACAGCAACTTCCTGCTGCAACGTACTCCGCTTTGACTGTGGAAAGGGCAATGGAGTTTTGTTTCTTGGAAGACCACACAACCAAGGACCTACCAAGAAATTGGCATGTCCCAGATGTGCTCTTCCTATCTACCCTACAGCCCGCATAATCCGCATCGGAATAACAGACGAGATCAAACTTGGATCCTTTAGGGTACCAAAGACCTAAATTAGGAGTGTGAACTAAATACCTAAGGATCCTCTTAACCGCTGTCAAGTGACACTCTTTTGGAGTGGCTTGGAATCGAGCACACATGCACACACTAAGCATAATGTCGGGTCTAGAAGCACAAAGATAAATCAAAGAGCCAATCATAGAACGGTATACCTTTTGGTCCACGCTCGCTCCTTCTTCGTTTAGTCCTAGATGCCCGTTTGTTCCCATAGGTGTCTTGATGGGCTTCGCCTTCTCCATGCCAAACTTCTTGAGAATGTCGTGAGTGTACTTGGTTTGGCATATGAAGGTCCCTTCCTTGAGTTGCTTTACTTGGAAACCTAGGAAAAACTTCAACTCCCCCATCATAGACATCTCAAATCTCTCCGTCATGATTTTGGAAAACTCATCACAAAAAGTCTTGTTAGTAGAACCAAATATGGTATCATCAACATAAATTTGGCATACGAACAAGTCAATATCAAAATGCTTAGTGAAGAGAGTATAATCGGCTTTCCCAATCTTAAAACCATTTTGAGTGAGAAAATCCCTAAGGCACTCATACCAAGCTCTAGGTGCTTGTTTGAGGCCATAGAGAGCCTTACACAACTTGTAGACATGATCGGGATGCTCTTCATCTTCAAATCCGGGCGGTTGCTCCACATATACTTCCTCCTTGATTGGACCATTGAGGAATGCACTTTTCACATCCATTTGATATAACTTGAAATCATGGTGAGTAGCAAAGGCCAATAATATGCAAATAGATTCAAGCCTAGCTACGGGAGCAAATGTTTCATCGAAATCCAAACCTTCGACTTGAGCGTATCCTTTCGCTACAAGTTTTGCCTTGTTTCTTGTTACTACCCCGTGTTCATCTTGTTTGTTGCGGAACACCCACTTGGTTCCAACAACATTTGCATTTGATCTTCTCACGAGTTCCCACACCTTGTTCCTCTTGAAGTTGTTGAGCTCTTCTTGCATCACCATTACCCAATCCGGGTCTTGTAGAGCTTCTTCTACTTTCCGTGGCTCTAGAGAGGAAACAGAGGAGTAATGTTCACAAAAGTTAGCCATACGTGAGCGAGTAGTTACCCCTTTTGAGATGCCTCCAAGTATGTTGTCAACGGGATGGTCCCGTTGAACCCTTTGATGAACTCTTGGGTGTGGTGGTTGAGCTTCTCGATCATTGTCTTCATCTTGATCATTTTCTTGATCTCCCCCTTGATCCAAGCCTCCTCCTTGATTTTGATCTTGTTGAGATTCATCTTGAGGATCTTGATCTTGTTCATGTGGGAGATTTGCATCTTCTTCGCTTGCTTGAAGATCATTTGGATCATGTGGTCGCACATCTCCAAGTGTCATTCTCCTAAGTGCTTCTTGTGGAGTCTCCTCTTGATCTAGCACACACTTATCAACTTGCTCCACTTGAGAGCCATTAGTCTCATCAAACACTACGTCATGTGCTACTTCAAAAATCCCGGAGGATTTGTTGAAGACACGATAGGCGTAGGTGTTTGTGTCATAGCCAAGCAAGAAACCTTCATCGGATTTCGAAGCAAAATTAGAATTCCTAGGCTTCTTGTTGAGAATATAACACTTGCTCCCAAAAACATGAAAGTATGAGATGTTGGGTTTGTTACCGGTTAGGACTTCGTATGAGGTCTTCTTCAGGAGTTGATGAAGATACAACCGGTTTATGGCATGGCGAGCGGTGTTAACCGCTTCCGCCCAAAACCGGTCGGACGTCTTGTACTCATCAAGCATCATCCTTGACATCTCAATTAGAGTCCTATTCTTCCTCTCCGCTACTCCATTTTGTTGAGGGGAGTAGGGAGCGGAGAACTCATGCTTGATTCCTTCTTCATCCAAGAAGTCTTCAACTTGAGTGTTCTTGAACTCCATCCCGTTGTCGCTCCTAATCTTCTTGATTCTTAAGGAGAACTCGTTTTGAGCTCTCCTCAAGAACTTCTTGAGAACTCCTTGGGTTTCACCTTTGTCATGCAAGAAAAATACCCACGTGAAGCGAGAAAAATCATCAACAATAACTAGACCATATTTGTTACCGCCAATACTAATGTAGGCGATCGGTCTGAATAGGTCCATGTGTAGTAGCTCCAATGGTCTTGAGGTTGTCATGATGTTCTTGGACGGATGTTGAGCTCCTACTTGCTTTCCGGCTTGACATGCGCTACATGGTCTATCTTTCTCAAAGACAACATCTTTTAGTCCACGGATATGATCCCCCTTAAGAAGTTTTTGCAAGTTTCTCATCCCAACATGGGCTAGCCTTCGGTGCCATAGCCATCCCATGTTAGTTTTCGCCATTAAGCATGTATCAAGTTGGGCTTTATCTGTGGAGAAATCCACAAGGTAAAGCTTTCCCTTGAGTACGCCCTTAAAGGCGATTGAGTTGTTGCATCTTCTTGAGAAGGTCACACCGTTGTTAGTGAAAAGACAATCATAACCATTATCACATAATTGAGAAATAGACAAGAGGTTGTAATCAAGTGAATCAACATGAAGCACATTAGAAAGAGTGTGTTTTGAGGAGATAGCAATTTTACCGGTGCCAAGGATTTTCCCTTGGCTATTATCCCCAAAGAAGATTCCTTCACTAGGATCTTCATTCTCCTTGTACTCTACAAACATCTTCCTCTCTCCGGTCATATGATTAGTGCATCCACTGTCAAGAACGCAATTTGATCCACCGGAGGAGTATGCCTACAAAAGAGTTATGCCTTTCCTTTAGGTACCCAAACGGAGTTGGGTCCTTTGATGTTAGTCACAAGACATTTGAGCACCCACACGCAAGGCTTTGGGCTCTTGCGGAGTGGCCCAACATATCTAGCATAAGTCTTGCCAAATTTTTTCCTCAATAAAACATAAGAAGCATCAAAGTCATGGAACAAAGGATGAGGTTCATTTTTAGGCATATAAGATGTTGAGACAATGTTCTTTCCTTTATCTTGGGTGGAGGAACCTTCCTTGACAAAAACAATCGAGTCTTTGTTATTCTTGGGGGCTTTGGCATTTTGCCTCCGCTCCCGAGAATAACCAAGACCATCCTTGACATGGGGAGGTCTCACATTGGTGTATGCACTACATGCATAGGTCACCTTCTCCTTGTCAAAGATGCCACCTTTCGGTGCTTGTTTGTTTTGTGATAAGTTAAGTTCATCCTTAAGTTTTAGGATCAAGCTTGAGCACATGCAAGTATGAACTTCCTCGGGTGAAATCTTTTGAGAAGATGAGCTCTTTGAGGAAGAAGGTGCATTGATCTTAAGTGACTCAACCTTTGTCTCTAGAATCTTGTTAACCTTTGTCAAGTTAACAAGTTCATCCTTGAGCTCAACGGTCTTGTCCTTTAGATTTGAGCATGCTTCCTTGCTCATGGCAAGGTCATGCTCCAATGCATTGCTTCTTTCTCTCTCGCGCTCGAGGAGCTCCTCAAGCTATTGACATCTCTCCAATTTTTGGATGAGCATGTCCTCTTGACGCTCAAGGAGATCCTCCTTCTCGGAGATTTCATCCATAAAAAAGTTCATCTTTCTCATGGCACTCTTACTTAAGCCTTTAAGCATGGATTCAAGTTCACTACCACTATCAAATTCATCCCAAGAAGTTATAGAGGGAGTGGGTTTAGATTTGACCTTTCTTCTTCCCTCCTTTGCCATGAAACATGTGGACTTGAAATCATCAAGTTTGGGGAAAAGCTTGCTTGCACTTGAGCTCTTTCCGATGGCAATGGTTGCCACCTTCTCTACATCGTCGGAAGATGAGTCTTCATTTGAGTCCCATTCTCTTCCAAGGTGGGCATGTCCCGATGGCTTCTTCTTCTTGAAGAGCTTCTTATCTTGGGTCTTTCCCTCCTTCTTCTTGCTTTCATTGTATGGGCAATCCGCAATGAAGTGCCCATGTTCACCACACTTGTAGCAAGTCTTCTTCTTTAGCTTTTCCTTGCTCTTGCCTTCTTGGTGATAGCCTCCCTTCTTCCTTCTCATCATCCTTCTAAACTTGTTGATGAAGAAAGCTTCTTCCTCATCGGAGTCCATGCTCTCATCATCACTTGCATATTCATTGTAGGATGTGGAAGTTGCTTTGAGGGCTATGTCTTTCTTCTTTGATGAGGCAAGCTTTTGGAGATCGTTGTAGAACATAGCTTCCTTCTCCATCATCTCATTGTTGATTATCCTCCCAAGCACTTCTTCCGGAGTCATCTTGGTGTAGTCGGGGCTTTCACGGATCAAGGAGCAAAGAGCGATGTTTCGAGGCATGAATGCCCGAAGCATCCTCTTCACCACTTCATGGTCCGTCCATCTAGTGCTTCCATAGGCACGAATCTTTTTCACGAGCACCTTGAGGCGGTTCTACATGTCTTGGGGCGACTCACCATCCATGATGGTAAATCTCCCAAGCTCTCCTTCGATTATCTCAATCTTCGCCTCCCGGATGACTCGGTTGCCATCGTGCGTCGTCTTGAGTGTATCCCAAATATCTTTGGCCACTTCCAAACCTTCGACTCGGTTGAATTCATCCCGAGTCAAAGATGAGGTTATGACTCCCACGGCTTGAGCATTGCGATGAAGTAGGATAGCTTGTTGTGGAGTGACGTCTTCCTCATTCCTTGGCATATGAACTCCGGTTTGTACAATCTGCCACAAACTAGGATTCAAAGAGATTAAATGCATCTTCATATTGTGTTTCCACATTGAATAGTCATTTCCATCGAATTGAGGAGGTTTGCCAAGTGGAATAGACAAATAGAGATTGTTAGCATGAAGACGATCATAATCAAAGTGAGTTTGAGTATAGTCATCGTTACTCTTCTCCTTCTCTTTGTTGATCTTGGGTTGTTTCCCTAGCTTCTCCTAAAGCTTCACCTTGAGTTGGCGAGTCTCTTCATCGTCCTTCGGATCATCAAGAAGAACATCGTAGTTCTTGTCATTTGAGCCTTCACCCTCGACATATGAGGTATCATCCTTGTTCCTTTCTTCCGCCATCGATTCTCCGAGATGTTAGTCTCTTCCGGAGAAACCTGCTCTGATACCAATTGAAAGGCGGCCTAGAGGGGGGGGGGGTGAATAGGTGATAATTGATAATTTAAACTTAAATCAGAGTTCTGAAAACAGAGAAGTCGGACTTGTCTGACTTATAGTCGGACTTGTCTGACCTAAGTCGGACAAGTCTGACCTGGGTCAGACAAGTCCGAGATTATCTGCACGATCAGATCAAAAATCCAATTTTTAAGCGATCTAGTGAGAGATATCGATCCCTAGCAGTTCTACACGAAGTATGGAGTAGAAAAAAAGCTGAGGGAGAGATAGCACGCGGAAAAACACTAGAATCAAAACTTGCGAGAACGAAAGAACAACAAGAGACAAACGATTTTATCCTGAGGTTCGGAACCACAAAGGATCCTACATCCCCGTTGAGGAGTCCACAAGGGACCAGGCCTTCTCTAGCCTTTCCCTCACGAGTTGCCACAAGGGCCAACTCCCGATCTTCCACTATCACAAAGATTGTTACAAACTCCCCGATTACAAGAGATCACAAAGAAATCGCAGGGCGACGCCTAACCGTCTAGGGGAGAACCCCAAGAGCAACAAATACGCAATCACGAAGAAACTTAGCGAATCACACTGCTCAACCCCTCAACAAACCGTTTCTCCCAATCCTCACAAAGCACTCTTCACTCTCCCAAAAATTCGAGTTTGGGCTCTAGAGGTGAAGAACAAGTGTAGAGAGGTTCTTGAGTTCGAATGGGCATTCAGAACTGTTTTGGGGTGTTAGGCATAGTTGGTGGGTCGAAACCACCCTCTATTTATACTCCAAAAAGTCATTAGAGCCGTTTGACACAGCCCACGTCGGACATGTCTGACACAGAGTCAGACATGTCTGACCTCAAAGGTCAGGCCTTTCACTTCAGACTTGTCTGACCAAAATCACTTCAGACATGTCTGACATACAATCTCGGACATGTCTGAAATTCTGCAGATAGAACTCGGACAAGTCTGACTCTTTGGGACTCAGAAAATTTTCCTTTCTCCCTGGGAACAGATCCATCTCGGACATGTCCGACCCCCAGGTTCGGACAAGTCCGAAACTTCACTGGAACTCTCACTGGAACCCTTCCAGTGCCAATTCGGACATGTCTGACTTATAGTTTCGGACATGTCCGAATTCCAACAGAGGGAGTTCGGACATGTTTGACACCACAAGTCAGACAAGTCCGCCCAAGCCACAAGGGCTCTACTAAAATCTTCTACTAAGGGGTTAAGCACCCGAATGACTCACTAAGTGTCTACGCGTCGTGTCCCTCTTAATAGTACAGTTTTTCCTACGACTCAAGGAGAAAATAGAAAACCCTATTTCTATTCTTCTTCGCCACAACTTTTCTCCTTTTGCCGTCTTTCTTCAAAGCTCAATTCCGTACTTCGGATCTGTGCTCATGCTCAACCAAGTTCATTAGCACTTTAATGGTTCATCATCAATCCACCAAAACCCACAAGGGACCTAGATGCACTTACACTAGGGTATGTGTGCTCCATTTGCTGTTCTATCTTTCAACCACCCATGAATAGGAAATGGCATAAGCCCCATAATGACTTAAGTTGGGTGAAGTACAATGCCAATTTTTGCAATACTAGGTAGAGTATTTTTTGTGCACATGATACTTTTCAAAAGTAGAACATAGTAGCAACTCCTGATCATCAACCTAAAGTCTTGACTTTGCTCGGGATGAGCAAAGGATAAGCTTGGGGGGAGTTTGTTGACAGCTGTTATATACCAATTTCACCCGTCAATATAACTCAATTATGTGAAGGAAACATCATTTATTACACACATCACCTTTCTATTTAACATATTTCTACTTGTCCTTGGAGAAAGTAGTGTATGCAAAGATTCTATTCAGAATTGAAGTGAAACAAGGGGATGGATCCTATAAAATATCATTTCAGCCAATCAAGCAACGACATGTGACACAACATGGATCAAATGGCCCACAAACAGAAGTATTCGAGGCCATCCCATGGTGTAGCACTAATATCAATCAATAGTATTCACCCGGCAGAGACTTGGAGGAAGCATACCGCAAAAAGAGCCATGACCAGGTCGGCCGACCCCCCTAGTCGGCTGACTAGGTCCTGGTGCCTTTTGCGGTCAAACTCCACGTGTTGGCTCCTCCGGCTTGAAGAAGTCATGGGTGACTACTTCGCGCACTTTTGGTGACGGGAACCGACCCTTCTCTAAGCTATAAATACGACCCCTCACCCATTGTTCATATACTTGGATGAAGTGTTTCTTGTTTGATTGATGATTCCATGTATGTGGTAGGAGTAGTATTTATGATTATTCTATATCATTGTCATTATATCATCATAAACACTACAAACCCCCACTATAGTCTAATTAGCTATGATATGATTATATTAACATGAATCACTTATGCTATAAATTAACATTGGATCAATGATGATTTAGTTCATTGCCTTTGGATGGCTTGTGCCTAGGCTCTTAAGGTAATTACTTAACATGCTAGCATGGTGCTAGGATAGAGATTAGCGTTGAATGTCTCGTAGATCTACGGATTGAAGAGGTAGGCAGTAGGTGGCGACAGCCCTATCTATCATTTGTAATCCTCCACATTCGTCTATACTACATACTCTTGGCAGGAGTCGTCCTAGTATTGCTAGAGGTAAACTTGTGTCCGATGTGTTAATCCATTTAGCATGAGAATTCATAATTGATATGGTAATTAGTAACTAATTTATGCTATGTATATGTACATTAGAAGCATCGTAGGAGTCTCTACATAACCCTTAGCCTAGTCTCTGTTTACCCCATTTATTCCCTTAGGATAGAATGCTCTTGTGTGTGTCACACTACTCCAACTCTATTTATCCATCCTTGCTAGAACTCTACCTAAATCAACCTAGCCTTTCCACTTGATGATTGTTTTACTTTCATTTAGCCTTCATTTGGGAAACTATGAATGACACCATTTGGCAATACTTTTAGAAGGGATATGGTACATCAATAGTTTCCATGCGCTTGCGGATTTATATGTATAATCTAAATTCTATTAACAAACACTTCTGGCACCACTGCTAGAGATGAATTGTTAGTAGTGCGCAGGAACCGTCAACAGATAGCAAATACCCTTGACGTCTTCGACGTTCTATATCCTTAGCTCGGTGATCCCATGATAACCCCCCGAGGGGTCGGCACTGAGCCGCCCGAGCCCCTGAAAGGTCCGGGATCCCTACGGATCACCCAGGCAGGGTCTGACAAAAAAATAGGTACCACACCCCAATCACACGACTCGGTTTCACTCGGATTTATTCTCTAGGTAGCTCAACCAGCTTGAGAGTTCGACCATTAAGGTAAACCCCTATCCAAGATCACACCCTCCGAGCCATTGTCGGCTCACCGATGGAGCACGAATACTTGTTCACATCAAGGGCAAGCCACCCAAAAGGCGGTCATGTCCATGAAGACGGGAACTCCGCAGGGCGGGAACCCGTCCATGGGTCGGGGGCTCATTGATATGCAGAGCTGCACCAGGTCAGATTTTTTTTACGGCTTTCTCATCATTTGTCTTGTTTCTTTGTTTCATGAACCTTTGCTCTGCTTTAGGGAATATCGACCCGGAGTAATGGTCTTGGCAAGGAGATCGGCGAAGCGATTTGGATGTCGGGACGATTTCCCTCGAACGTTATGACATCTCCGTAACGGCAGGAGCAGGTGTTGTGGTCCTCATTGGCTGCTTCTGCGGTAGCCGACCTATTGCCACTCTGTCGCATGTCGTGGCGTGCTTGGTGGGGTGCACCATCTTTGAGGGCGGCGATGTTGCCCCGACAGGCCTATCTGGATGGCCCCCGCAGGCCTATCACTACGACCTCTTGACGCGGGAATCATGGGCGGTTCCTCGTTGTCGGGCCTAGGATCCCATCTCCGAAGCCTGCCGAGGGTGAGGCTCCACGCGTTAGCGGCGGTGGCGGACCTCGGTTCCCACCTCCCGATGTCCTGAATGCTTCTGAGCAGGGGGACCGATGCGTGCATCGAGTGGGAGATCGTCCATTAGGAGATGGTTTTTGTCTGATGCCAGCTTGCCGGCGTGAGGACGAGAGGAGGTGTGTGATGGGGTTCTGGAAGTGCTTCTGAGGTTGAGGATCGCGACCTCCAACAACTAATCCCTCCGTCCTATAAAGATAGAGGTTTTGAGCTTATAAGTTTATCCCACAAAGATTGTCTTCTCAACATGTAAAGTGTGTAGTAATTTAAAGCTAACATTAAATTCCTCCAATCAGCTCCAACCAGCGCTGTTTCCCGTATCTAGGAACTCGATGTCAGCCAATGGTGAGAGTTAAAGTTGAGGGTACATACGTCATTTACATGTTCTACTATTATGTCTAAAAAATGCTAAAACATCTATCTTTGTGGGACGGAGGGAGTAGGTGATTTCCTTTGACTTTTTGTTAGGGTTGCCTCCGAGGCTGATTTCGATCTTTCCAGAAGAGATTGGCACGAGAGTCCATGGAGAGGACGTGACTCTGGCACGAGTGTGGCCTGAGTTTTGGGCTTGGCGGTAGAGCTATGCTGCTTGACGAGCTCGAACAAGCTTAGGCGGACAGGGAAGTGGTCGGGGCCGATGCTGAAGGGGCACACATGTAAAAGTTCGAATTTGAGTAGAGCAAGAATACGAAAATGCGAACTTAAAAATTTTAAAAGTAGACTTGGAAATCCAAACTCACATGTACCATGTGAGTTAGCCAATGTTCACTAAAAATATGAACTTGTTAAAACTTAAAACCTTAATTATAATATTCCACATAAAATATTAACAATTCAAATGTTAATTCAAACTCAAGTTCTAACATCGACTTGAGCAACATCATGGATTTCTGGGCTACGTTGACGATGTGTAATATCTTCGAGAACCTCCATCCTAATCTTTTGTTTGGACCAGTGAGAATAATATCATGGGTGGGGCCTATTTATCGGATGGCCCACCAGTCAGATCTCATCAAACGTCGCTTGGTCTCCTTCTCTGCTCGTACTTATCAAGGCCGACTCGATGGGTGTACCAATGATGCTTCACGCACAAGCTAGTTTTGAGGTTGTCCTTATCGTCGATCCCAGTAATACCCACGTGCTCTCTCTCTACTTTGACTTGTGGCACCAATTAGAAATTTGGGTCCGTAAGGAATAAAAATCAAACCGTGTGAAGGATAAAAATCCAATCAAATTTGAGCTTAAAGTTTGAATTCACAAAATGTAGGGCTTAGAACCCTTAATTGATTAAGGCCAATTATTTAAGATTTCTATTGGTTTTTACAAAAGAAAATAGATAAAGAATAAAAACAAAAGCCTAGGGTGCTTTCAAATTCAAATTTGAATTTGAAATTTAATTGATTCAATTCTCAAATTTGATTCAAAAATTAGATTATCCACATATGAAATAACCAGCCCCATGTTATTGTGCATTGAGCTCATTTAAACATGGTTTTGAATCTGGGAAAAATAAAAAGAGGATAAGATCAATTGGTGGGACCACATGTCAGCACAGCACATAGAAAGAATTTTCTTCCTTCTCAGTTGCATGCGCCACACACGGGAGCCGTCCATCCCCGTTTCTTCCCCGTCGAGCCCCGGTCATGCCTCCACCTGGCCCGCCTGCGGCGCCGCCCCATGCCGGCCGCCGGCTCGCCCCCCTGCTTGTCGTCGCTTGACCTCCTCACCAGCGCTTCTCCCACGCGCCGCTCGCCCTGGACGCGTCCCGATTAGCCACGCGCTGTACAAACCAGCAATCAGGCGCAGGCACTTGCCCCCGTGCTCCCGCTCCCCCGCGCACCTTGGCGCCCACTGCACGCCACTCTGGTGTTGCTGCTGCTGCGTGCCGCGTCGCCCACGGCGACGGCACCACCCCAACCATCGTCTGCGCTGGTCGCTGGTGGTCACACCTTGCCGTGCACCAGCGCCCTGCTGCCGGCCCGCTGCTCACCTCCGCCGCCCAGCTGCTGCTACATGCCGCGCCCCATGGCCGCACCACCGTCCACGCCGCGTTCCTCACTGCTGCGCCTCCCGCACCGTGGTGACTGCAATCGATCTATCATTCGGGCCTTTCCCAGCGTTTCTATGTCGTGTTGCTCACTACAGCGCGTCTCAAGGTTGCCTTCCTCCCACCTCGGCGTCACGGGAAAGTTCGAACGAGTGTTGTGTCGCTTAGCCTTGTGCTGCCCCGACTTCGACGCCTACTTTCCGTCGCCGCGACGTTCTGCTCCGTAGCCGTGTTCTGGCAGCAAGGCAAGTGATGTGTGGCATAGAGAATATGCAGGAACACGTCGTTGACAGAATAGCATCAACAATTGATCCAAAGTTAGCTCTGATTTGTGCAAGATTGGTCGAGACAGTGCTGCAGCCAAGGTGTTTGATGAAATGGTTACAAGGCGCAACCAGATGTGTTGACGTTCAATGCTGGTCTATGGATGTAGGTCTGTTGTGGGGTGGCAATCGACCAGAATATGTGCCAAGGTGCTCTTTGAATGTTGATGAAATGACCGGATCAAGAAACACCCAAGATATTCGGTGAAATGAACAAGGTGAGCATGCATATAAGGACAGCAAGGTAGTGCGACTAGTGCTCCGTAATCCTGCACATATTATTTAATGACGGGGGTTGACTACTTGGTCATTCCTCCTGTTGCTACTTCTGTCTTATGATGTGTCTTCCTTGACCTTAAGCTCCTTATCGAGGGACCATCTAATTCTTGTAGATTCGTTAATAGTCGTTCTCATCATAGGAACCTCAAGAAGATTAGATGATCCAGTCTTCTATAGTTACTAGGATGCTTAGAATTTATTCCTTATGACGTGAAGGTAATGTAGAGTAAGAATCTTAGAACACTTAAGGAAAAATCATAATGAGTTCCTCCTAAGTCCTTAGAATCTTTGTAGATCGTCTCTTAGTCCTTAGACGACTTCAATTCTTCAGTCATAAGATTAAATTCAGAGTTTCAATCTTATGCTTTGCATAGTACTCTTATACCTTAATCGTGTTATGTTTCACCTTGATCCCTTCGTCATTCTTACACTATTTAGTCGAACACTTCTTCACCAACCAGTCTTATCAATCTTATGTGGCATAGCTCCAAGTGTTGATTGCTAAGTTGCAATGTGTGCTGACATTGCACCTTTCAATTCATACCTCGACACTATTATGTCCATCTTGACTCATCCCCCGTTTCTTCTCACAACAGAGACATGTCTGCCCCTCCTAGTCAAGCTTCTGCTTCTTAAGGTGTATAGAACCCCCTTGATTCTATTATTATATTACATTGTTTCCTTATATGCATACTCATGTCAATAGGAAACGTGATGGAGATGATCGATGAGGAAATTCACTTGGAGGAGGAGTCGAGGAGTCACCATCTTGAAGTCCTTGGCGAATTTCCGGAAGAAGACCACTGACAATTGACATTTAATCGAGTCGCAAACTAAGGCAAGCCCCGGTTTGTATTTAAGTGCTATTTTAAAATTTCTATTTGTATCACTTATGTCAAGGATGAGTTTTGTGCATTAGGGCTAAGGTGCTTGTTACTCGACTTGCATGAGCCACAAATACCATGGAGTATTGGGTAGGTTTACAGCCCGACGAGTAGAAAATGACATGCTTATGTTTTTAGGAATTCGATAGAAGTCGAGTAATTGGAATCTACTCGCGAGATAGGATTTTATCACACGGGATGGATATGAGCAAAGAATGGTTTGTAAATATGAATTGGAGACCGAGCAGCGGGATAGGATGCAGCGAGACGTGGTCTCACGTGTGTAGCCCTACTTGTGTCGATTGAGGACCGATCTGTGTGCGGCCCTGCTGGACAAGTTTGAGTTGTACCAGATGCATACTGGGCATATGGAACCCAGGAAACTGATATAACTTGATAACTTGGGTGTCGAGGCATTACCCCACTATTGATAGGGGTGGGTTGAGGGTAGTAAGGTGTAAATCTGCCAGCAGGCATAGACACGCTCCGTGCAGGGACCTTATGCCCGCGATGGTGGGACCGGTTCGATGTTTGAGTTTCTTGTGAAAGGTTGCTACGTATGACATGGTGAGGAGCACCTCACGCTTCTTATGCGGGGGTGTGCGTGACTTGTTATCCGGGTGCCTACTGATTGCAATCACCGTCCCTCGCGGTTATTTGAGTACCGCTTGTTCACTGCGCCGTGACGTAGTAATAAAGAGTAGTTGAATTATTATGAACTATTGACATGATTATTATTGTATTGCAAGTTGTGTGACTTAGAGATAGCACAATTAAAGTTTATAGTTTCCAAACACTTAACCTGTAATAGCATTATGTGCTTTGGGCATGTCATATCATCGGCAAAGCGTTTCTTGTTTGATTGCGGAGTCTATGATGTGCCGTGCCTGAGGAATATCATTTTGCTACTTAAAACATGACTGTAAGGACCCAGTTGTAGGCGAGTCTACTTATGCTATTTCCTACCTATGTTTAGTCTTTACCTTGCATATGTCTAGTGAGACGGGTCAGTCTTGCTGAGCCTTATGCTCACATTTGCAGTTAACAAGTTTTTGCAGGTTATACTGTTGATGAAGGGCTTGACGATGACGCCTTACCCTCATCAGGGTTCATGGCTGAGTGGGAGCCCTGCACCCCGCTATGATCAGGAGAGTGAGTCTTGCTACTACGAAGCATCCTAAGGGCAGGGACGACTTTGCTTTTGCATAGCTAGAGCTGAGAGCGTAGCTATGATGTATAGACTATTTCCTTCATTTAGTATTGTAAAAAAAACTTCCGTTGTGTTTATAAATAAAAGACTTGATTTGTATTTTATTCTGATTCTTTTCATGTATATTGTTGGGTGTCGCATCGCACGACACCAACCAATGAGATCCTTGGATGTCGGGACCCCGGTCCCCACAACATGGTATTAGAGCATCGTTGGGAGCAGTGTGCCTGAAAAGAGCATATTTTCAAAAAATTAGGAGTATATGAGTGAGGAATTAGCTATATTCCCATATAAGGAGATTACTAATATAAGATTTAAAGGTGGTAAGATAACATACTTGTTACTATTTCTGTAACGACGCTCCAACGTCAGGTAAGAGGTAAGGTATGCCACCGAGAGCGGATCAATCTCGGTAAGCTCTTCCATACAATGTGTGGTATGTGACTGTTTCCGTGGCTTAGCACAGAAAGTCAATATGAGTCTCTGAAACTCTCCATGTTTCTGAGAACATATGACACGCGGTACCCCAGCGTAACACCAGAATTAGTTGGAGCCCCCGTCGTTTGTTGGATAACCCGATAGATTGCGTCTCTAGAACTTTTTATGTTCTATGGGAGCTGTGAAATACGTATGCCCGAGCGTGTATAAGCCGGTTCATGCCGGAGTCTTTGTTGTACAGACGTAGTACAGCCATGTACCTCGAGACATGACTTCGCTCAAGGGCGACTCACACCAGAGTCGTATGCATTTACTTTCATATATATTATTTGGACTACCTGTCGTGTTTCCCCGTGCCGCCCTTGAGGTGAAGAAGTGAAAAAGGATTGTGTGTCTTCTGCAGTTATACTAACTATGGTAGTGACCCGTGTAGAACACATGTGCGACTAAACGATACTAGGGCTACGTATAGAAGTATCCGGATATACCGGTTAGAATTTTTACTTTGGTGAGGCATGTAGTACCAGCAGTATCACATTTGATACTTGACCATCCCTCCACGATAGAATGGATGCATTGTGTTTGAAGTCCGACTATCATTTGCTGGTATGTTTTGACTTGTGTCATTGGTTATCGGCTCGAGAAAGGTATAGAACCAAGATTCTTTGTTTCTGGCTGAAGTTTGCTCAACTTCGCCAGGTTGTAATCTTGGTTAGTTGTTAGAGAACATAAGGGTATGCTATATGGATGAAAAGCTCTTGAAGGCCTCTACAAACTTTATGTTGACCGCTAAGACAGAAAGACTTGTTAATCTAGTGAAATTTCAACTCTATCAAAACTACTCCAGATGCCTATACCATTGCAAATGTCTCTGTATTTTGCCATAACTTCCTGTAGAAAAATCTTCTGAACCATTGGGATGCAGTTTTGGAAAGGGTAAGAGTAGTGCTATAACTTTGTAATTCAAAGTGTCTCAAAAATCGGCACTGAATTAATTCGAATTTTGAATTGAAATAAATACTCATTAAGCTTCTAGCAGATCCATAAAGATTATCAATAAATTTTCAGACCGCCATATCTTCCAAGTTCTTAACTCAATATGGGTGTACGTTATATAGCTGGAAAAGTGAGGAAGTCCTCTAAAAGTTTCTTGTTCACCTCCAGAACAGAATCCACCTTCAACTGATTCAAATCTTCAAAGCTTCAAACCTTATCGACGATGTTCAGCAACTGGAACAGTTCTGCACACAGCAGACCTCACCTTTTTTACCATAACTTCGTGTGGAACTTACTACTGCAGGCCTATGCTACATGGTTGGAAAGTGTAGAGAGTTCTATAAAACTTTTCTATTGAACTTCAGGCCATAATCCTCATGTAACTTGGTAAATAACTCGAATTTCCAAACCCTGTCAACTCTGGACAGCAGCTAGGACAGTTCTGTACATCGCACTGTTTTGCTTATAATTCGCTGTAGAAAAGTCGAATGACCTCATGTAATGCTTTGTGAAATCCTGAGGGTGGATGTAACAAGTTCATAATATATTGTTTCTGCAAATATTGTTGTTCAACTATCTAAAAATTGTGGATAAAATCAGCAAGAAACAAAGGAAGTTCTGTCGAAATTTCATTAAAAAAATCTGAGAACATAGTCCAACTTTAAAACTCTATATATCCTCAACCAGAGATGCTATGAGGGAAAATAAAAAATTTTTGGAAATCTTGGAAAGTCTTCTATAAGCTTTCTATTGACCTCCAAGCCAAAAGACCATTGTAAGATGATGAAAGTGCACCATAATCACAAATGCTGCTGTTCTGAAAACTGTGTGAACCAGCAGCTGTATTTTTGCCATATCACTTCATAGAAAACTCTTCTAGGCCATTGTGATGAATTTTCGGAAAGGGAAATATCTATTCTATAACTTTGTAATTCATTGTTGCCCTAAATTCAGATTAGAAGTATTTATAAACTTGAGTTAAAAACTGGAACAAGAGTATATGTGCTACCTGAACCAGCCAGGAAAATTGTGAAGTTTGAACAGACATAAGTCCTAAATTTGAACAGAAACATAGGAATATATATACATTTCTTGAAAGATTAAGGAGTCCTCTAACAATTTTCTATTCGACACTAAGGCTAAAACTCGCAATAACAGGGTTTAAATCGAAGTATCTTCGAAGCTGTCTTGACAGTACAGAATCTGAACAGATTTACATTCAGTTACTGTTTTGACCATACCTTCGAGAAGAATCATCTAATTGCTTTGTGTTTTCGATTTCTGGAACTCTGAGGATGTATATAACAATGTTTTAGTGTATGTCTTCTGCAATTTTTGATGTTTATATATCTGGAAACTGTGAACAAGATCAGCCATAAACAAAGGAGGTGCTGTCCAAATTTCCATGAAAAACTGTCAACTTGCAAAAGCCATATATCCTCAACCAGAAATGATTTGATGGAAAATAAAGACATTCTGGAAAGGTCATCGAGTGTACTACAACTTTGTAGTTTAACTCCAATCCAGATTTTGCCTCCTAACTGGTTGAAAAGTTTGAATTTCTCCAGGTTGGTGAGCTGTACCAGAACCTGGACAGTGGTTCAAATTTCGAAATTCGATTAGTTTTGCTTTCAATTTCTAGGATAATTGCTCATGCTCCGCAACTGGTGTTCGACATGGTGTGGTGGATTTGAGCAGTGGTTACAGCCAGAAGTTGCAGATAATCTTCCCATGAGGATTAGTTGAAGTAAACTTCTCGAACCTCTAGTTCGAAACTTTAAGGGGGAAGGTGTGCATCCAAGTAGCTTAAAGTGATCGGAAAATTACATCTTCAAGAGAAACCAACTTCAAGCACGAGGTTAGCACCTCATAGACGGAGTGCATCCTCAACTCTATCAGCGTTATCATGGAAGATGTCAATCACCACTACATGATTGAAGAGAAGATTAAGCGAAACATCACTACGTGAACTCTAGTGGTTTTGACCCCATACTGAATAGTACCAAGTCATGAAGGTAACCTAGTTAGTGGATTTCTTGAGCAAAGATGAGTCTGTGACTCGGCAGATGCGACAAGGACCTAGGGAGACAAGTGGATATACTGGTTAGAATGTATACAAGTTACGAAGTTTAAGATTGTGTAGTATATTGCTCACCGCTCCTTGTTTCCATGGTTAGACTTGAATCCTTCTATCTTGACCAACCTATGATAAGGATGTTCCTTGTCCAACACTTCTCATGAGCCATTAGATTTAAACATTGTGAACTTGAGATAGTGCTTATTGTGTTTGAATCGTTATACATACTTTTGCTCAAACCACAAAGATGAATGCATCATACCTTATGCATAATTTTTTGCGGGATTGCATTGTGTCTGCATAACATCATCCAGTTTGTAATGCATCATGGTACATGAGTATTAATTAACTTTGAGCAAGAATATGTATCTCTATTCAAGTACTTAAGTGATGTCTGTTGGTCTTGATTATTTCCAACTCTTGTGATCAACGTTCTAGTTGATAGTCTTCATTGACTCAATCCTCTTTGTAGTAAAACTATGAGTTGAACCCTCATCCTTGATTTGTGTGGGTTCAATTGTCGTGGTTGTGTAAACACTCATACTCTTGATTCTGTAGGTTATTCCTCAATGGATCAACATCTAGATGCACCTTGGGACCAAAACATAGTTGAGTCTTTATCCTTGACTTGTTAAGGCTCAATCACCTTGATTGCTGGAAGCTGATTTTATTGAGATCAAAATTCCTTGCGAGTTGATCATTCCCAATACCCTTGATTTTTCCTGTTTGAAAGATCTTCATTTATGTTGAGCTTGCGAAACTCCTTGATTCATAGTTAATGGTGACATTGATATGTCCAAAATTTTTGGTTGCCATACACATTGTAACTTTGCCGTTTTGACCACATAAGAGAGATGACATCTTTACTACTCTTATGTCACGAAAGAGTAGTCCGATTATTGACTACCTAATTGCGAAAACGGATCTGGACGAGATTAATGATTCATTATTTAATCCCGCAAACTCCCTTGGTTCTGTATTGAGTAGAACTACACCCAGCTTAAAGGACTTAGTACACAAATCCAAAGTTAAAAGCAACTGGTATCAAGGTCATCAGAATACTCAAGAGAGTTGAAGAACAAATACTGATTCTCAGAATACAAGACTAGTGCACTAAGACCTTCATGATAAGAACGTCACGAGTTAAGGATGTCCAATATCATAGAACCATTAGTGTTCCTACTATGAAGAAGATTACTTCATTTTTGACAGAAAGAAGAGGATCTCCACACAACTTAGCTACATCAACATAATTTGCTAAGACACAAACTTTACAGGGTGATCTTAGTTATGTCGAGCATCCGAATCTGAGTTGCAGTACAAAGACGCAGGCCACCAAAGCTAAACAATGGGCTTTACAACATAAACTGGACTAGCCACAACATCAAGAACCTGCAAAAGAAGACGATGGAGTCATCTCATCAACAACTTGTCCTAACTTTCTCATTTCTCTAGAATCTCGGGACGAGATTCCTGTAAGGGGGAAGGATTGTAAAAGCCCGCATTTGAGTAGAGCAAGAACACGAAAATGCGAACTTAAAAATTTTGAAAGTGGACATGGAAATCCAAACTCACATGTACCATGTGAGTTAGCCAATGTTCACTAAAAATATGAACTTGTTAAAAATTAAAGCCCTAATTATAATATTTCACATAAAAGATTAACAATTCGAATGTTAATTAAAACTCAAGTTCCAACATTGACTTGAGCAACATCATGGATTTTCACGACTACATTGACGATGTGTAATATCTTCGAGAACTTCCATCCTAATCTTTTGTTTGGACAAGTGAGAATAATATCAAGGGTGGGGCCCACTTATTGGGTGGCCCACCAGTCAGATCTCAACAAACGTCGCTTGGACTCCTTCTCTGCTCATACTTATCAAGAGCCGACTCGATGGGTGTGCCAATGATGCTTCACGCACAAGCTTGTTTTGAGGCTGTCCTTATCATCGATCCTGGCAGTACCCACATGCTATCTCTCTCTATATATATCGACTTGTGGCACCAATTAGAAATTTGGGTCCGTAAGGAATAAAAATCAAATCGTGCGAAGGATAAAAATCCAAACAAATTCGGGCTTAAAGTTTGAATTTACAAAATGTAGGGCTTAGAACCCTTAATTGATTAAGGCCAATTATTTAAGATTTCTATTGGTTTTTAGAAAATAAAATAGATAAATAATAAAAACAAAAGCCTAGGGTACTTTCAAATTCAAATTTTAATTTGAAATTTAATTGATTCAATTCTCAAATTTGGTTCACAAATTGGATTATCCACATATCAAATAACCAGCCCCATGTTATTGTGCATTGATCTCATTTAAACATGGTTTTGAATCTGGGAAAAAGAAAAAGAGGATAAGATCAATTGGTGGGGCCCACATGTCAACACAACACATAGAAAGAATTTTCTTCCTTCTCGGTTGCGTGCACCATGCACAGGAGCCGTACATCCCCCTTTCTTCCCCGCCGAGCCCCGGTCGCGCCTCCACCTGGCCGCTCGTGGTGCCGCCCCACTCCCGCCACCGGCTCACCCCCCCTTCTCGCTGTCGCCTGACCTCCTCACCGGCGCTGCTCCCACGTGCCGCTCGCCCTGGCCGCGTCCCGATGAGCCACGCGCCTGGCCTTACCGCGCTGGCGACCGTCGCCCGTCGTTGCCACTGTACAAGCCAGCACTCAAGTGCAGGCACTTGCTGCCGTGCTCCCGCTCCCCCGCGCACCTTGGCGCCCACTACACGCTGCTCTGGTGCTGCCGCTGTTGCGCGCTGCGTCGCCCATGGCGACGGCACCACCCCAACCACCGTCGGCGCTGGCCGCTAGTGGTCACACCTCGCCGTGCACCAGCGCCTTGCTGCCGGCCCACTGCTCACCTCCACCGCCCTTCCGCTGCTACGTATCGCGCCCCATGGCCACACTGCCATCCATGTCGCGTTCCTCACTGTTGTGCCTCCCGCACCATGGTGACCACAATCCGCCGACCATTCACGCCGTTCCCGACGTGTCTCTATCGTGCTGCTCGCTACAGCACATCTCGAGGCCGCCTTCCTCCCACCTCGGTGTCACGGGAAAGTTTGAATGAGTACTGTGTTGCTTAGCCTTGTGCTGCCCCGACTTTAATGCCTACTTTCCGTCATCGCGATGTTCTTCTCCGTAGCCGCGTCCTGGCAGTAAGGCAAGTGATTTGTGGGATAGAGGATATGCAGGAACATGTCTTTGACACAACAGCATCGACAATCGATCCAAGGTTATCTCTGATTTGTGCAAGATTGGTCGAGACAGCGTTGCATCCAAGGTGTTTGATGAAATGGTTACAAGGCAAAACCAAGTGTGTTGACGTTCAATGCTGGTCTATGGATGCAGGTCTCTTGTGGGGTGGCAATTGACCAGGATATGTGCCAAGGTGCTCTTTGAATGTTGATGAAGTGACCGGATCAAGAACACACCCAAGATGTTCAGTGAAATGAATAAGGTGAGCATGCTTATAAGGATAGCAAGGTAGTG
Organism: Tuctoria greenei; assembly: GCA_036927565.1. Taxonomy (NCBI): domain Eukaryota; kingdom Viridiplantae; phylum Streptophyta; class Magnoliopsida; order Poales; family Poaceae; genus Tuctoria; species Tuctoria greenei. The sequence continues at coordinate 147,850,676 of JAYESD010000002.1, forward strand.
CGACTAGTGTTCCATAATCCTGCACATATTGTTTAGTGACAGGGGTTGACTACTTGCTCATTCGTTCTGTTGCTACTTCTGTCTTGTGATGTCTCTTCCTTGACCTTAAGCTCCTTATCGAGGGTCCATCTAATTCTTTTAGATTGGTTAATAGTCATTCTCATCATAGGAACCTCAAGAAGTATAGATGATCCAGTCTTCTATAGTTACTAGGAAGCTTAGAATTGATTCCTTACGATACAAAGGTAATGTAGAGTAAGAATCTTAGAACACTTAAGGAAAAATCATAATGAGCTCCTTCTAAGTCCTCAAAAACTTTGTAGATCGTCTCTTAGTCCTTAGACGACTTCAATTCTTCAGTCATAAGATTAAATCCGGAGTTTCAACTTATGCTTTGCATAGTACTCTTATACCTTAATCGTGCTATGTTTCACCTTGATCCCTTCGTCATTCTTACACTATTCAGTCGAACACTTCTTGACCAATCAGTCTTATCAATCTTATGTGGCATAGCTCCAAGTGTTGATTGCTAAGTTGCAATGTGTGCCGACATTGCACCTTTCAATTCATACCTCAACACTATTATGTCCATCTTGACTCATCCTCTGTTTCTTCTCAAAACAGAGAATGTCTGCCCCTCCTAGTCAAGCTTCTCCTTATTAAGTTGTATAGAACCCCATTGAGTCTATTATTATATTATATTGTTTCCTTATATGCATACTCACTACAGGAATCCCGATCAATTACATCGGCCAGGGCCGACGTAATTAAGGCTTAAACAAACATAAGTTACTTAATTACGTCGGTTTTACCTTAATTATGTCGGTTGCTGGTCGACAAAGTAGTTTGGACGTAATTAAGATAACTTACGTCGGCCGCTGATGTAAGTTACTTAATTACGTTGGTTTCTAGCAACCGACGTAAGTTATTTACTGGGTTGGGCCTCGGGCTGGGCCTGAGTACTTACGTCGGCCACTACCGGCCGACGTAAGTTAAGTGGTATATCTTACATCGGTCAGGACACACCAACACAAGGTAAGTATTTTAACTTACGTCGGTCGGGACACACCGACATATATTAAACTCGGCTAACTTACGTCGGCGCGACCATTGCCGACGTAAGTTAAGTTCAAATTTTTTTTAAAAAAAACAGAAACTGACTACTTCGCATGATGGCGAGAACACAGAACATATAAAGATTAAGTTCCAGAACACATACACAGCAAAACAGTTACAAAACATTATCCAAAACATCAACAACAACACAATTTGTAAATTAAGTTCCATCGGGCTACAAGCTAGCCCCTCCACTGCCTCCGGGATCTTCTTGGCGCATTCCTGAACCCTGCAGAAGAAGCATAGTCAATAGTGCGAAACATTTAGTAAAACTGGATTAAAAGTGGGTGGCCGATTAAAAGGGAATCATAATCGAACTTTAAAACTCCATATCTCCTGGACCAGAGATGCTATGAGGGAAAATGAATAATTTTTTGAAAGATTGGAAAGTCTTCTATAAGCTTTCTATTGACCTCCAAGCCAAAAGACCTTTTCAAGATGATGAAATGCACCATAATCACTAATGCTGCTGTTCTGAAATTATGTGAACCAGCAGCTGTATTTTTGCCATATCTCTTCATAGAAAATTCTTCTAGGCCATTGTGGTGCATTTCGGAAAGAGAAGGATCTATTCTACAACTTTGTAATTCATTGTTGCCCCAATTTTAGATCATAAGTATTTATAAACTTGAGTTAAAAACTAGAACAAGAGTAATGTGCTACCTGAACCAGTCAGAAAAAAAACTGTGAACTTTGAACAGTCTTAATTCCTAAATTTGAACAGCAACATAGGAATATATATACATGTCTGGAAAGCTTAAGGAGTCCTCCAACAAGTTTCTATTCGACACTAAGGCTAAAACTCACAATAATAGGATGTACAGAAAACAAAAAGAGGGATAGACATATATTACCTGCTCTGGTGTCTGCTGTGGAGGAAGCGTAGGAATCTCGATTTCCTGACTGCTGTGTCGAGCAAGAGCCTGCCATTGCAAAATTTTAGAAGATATGTGTTATTGAAATGCTATTAAATTTAACTACGGTACTTTAAATTACTTACGGCCACCGCTGCTTGCATCTGGGCCATCATTAAGGTCATCCTCCGTTGCTCCTCCCTTGCCCCCGCTCTCGACCTCTCCAGCTCTGTCTGGGTCTGCGTCAGCATCTCCTTCAAGGCGTGGAGCTCCAGCTGGGTCTGTGAGAGACGACCACTGGTGGTCCCAATGGACGAGGCCTGCGACGATGAAGCGCCTCTCAAAGGTCGTGGCGACCTCGAGTCGACAACTCCATCAAAAATGGCAAACCTGCAAAAGAATGAAAACACTAAGTAGAAGAAGATAAATTGAAAGAGAAATGAAACACATGAATAACTCACCGTCCATGGGCCTTCCCGCCTCCGCTCGCGTACGCGGCTTGGGGGTCGATCGAAGCGCTTTCCCAATCATAATCCGCACTGTGTATCTTCTCGACCTCCAGCGCGTACTTTGGCTGCAAAACAAAGAAATCTTGTAAGCATGTCAATAATTATATTAGTTATAATGAAACTGATAAATTTCGAAAACTTACTAGTCAGTCGGCTGTGACCTGACTACACTGCCCTGGCTGAGAAGGGTCACTTTCCTTGTGACCTCTCTTCCAAACCTGGGTCGGGGTTCGCTCATGACCCATCTCTTGTTCCTATATAGCCGTGTTAGTGAGATAAATATATCAAGAACACATAAATAAATTGAAAAATTACTTACCATGCATTTAGCTAAACGCAAGTAGCCGTCGCCGCCATAGTTGTGCTTGCCGTCGGACCCCATGCGACATTGTCTAGCCTTTGTGGACTTATTGATGAAAGTGTCGCTAGCCCAGTACCGACAGAGAGCTAAGTACGCCTCGGTGTTACCCTGTAACCAGGAAATTGTAACTGCACATATTTCATTTTTCATCAATGCAGTTAACATACATAGATATTGTAAATATTTACCAATATTAAAAAATTACTTCCGCGTACTGCTCCTCTGTCAAGTAGGCGTCGGAGTCCTTCCTAAATGGACCCCTTTGCTGCTTTTGCTCCTGCTCCTGGGGGTGCCGCTTGTAGTACGTGTTGACGGCTTGAATCCGGGCGTTCGACAACGCCGTCGTCGTGAGCTTCCAAGCATTGTAATGGAACACACGTCTCGCGTGGTCCTCCATGCCCGGTTCCTCTACTTGGTACCTCAGCTTTAAGAAAACAAACATTTAAGTGATATGCATTAACAATTCAAAAGAGTTGAAAAAATGAAACAATTAAACTTACCACAAAATCGTGCCACACGGCTCCCTGAGCCGTACCGTGGACCGGGTGAGAGACACGAGCGTAGTCATCCCACGACAAAGCAAGGAAACCGTCAATGACACCAGGGTAGTGCAACTTCACGATAGCACCCAGAACACCGTTAACCTGCCCGTGGTGTTTCTCGACCCCCGTGAACGAAAATTCGTACCAACAACTGCAAAATATATTAAATTATTAAGTAAAGGAAAACAACAACTAATATTCAATATACTATATACAGTTTTTGCCTGTCTCCGATAGGACAGATCGCGGTCTGGTGAGAAGTAACTGGAGGAGGAGCCGCAAAGTGGGTCCTCCTCGTCCGCCGCCTCTGCTGCGATGATGCCGCGTCCTGTGACCCTGAAGGCTCTGCAGAACCACTGAAGTCCAAAGGACGACTAGCGGTAGCCGGCTGCAGAGGAAGGCTAGCGCCAGCCGGCTCCGAAGGGAGGCTAGCGCTAGAGGGCTCCTGTAGCGGTCTCGCCTCTGACTCGGGCTCCTGTAGCGGCCCCCTAGCCTCTGACTCGGACTCAGAAAACTCTGAGTCAAACTGCACAAAAGAGAAAGATTGACAATAAATAATTATTAACAACTACAATTTATAAAATAACTTTATTGTAAACTAAAATTTTACCTCCGTCCGCTGAAAGCACACGTGAACTGAGGGTGGAGTGTGTGCCCGAAAGAGGGAACGTCGGCTCGAAGATAACAAGGTCCCTGAGCAAGGGTCTCGTGGCGGCTCAAACCCTCTCTGGCTTCCCCTTCCCCTTCCCCTTTGACGACATCCTGTTATAAGGAATAAATAATTAATATGCAAAGATAATATACAAAATTAATGTTAAGTTAGTTAATAAAACGTTACTTCAAAATTCATCAACATCACAGTCATGCACCCTACTCCTTAAATCGGCCCATCGATCTTCTTCTTCCGCATATCGTTTTTGTTTGCGCAAATCAGTAGGTTCGACTAAGACATTGATACCTTCAGTTTCCGATTCTGATTTTGTTTCCGCTTCTGTGCTGGTCTCGATATCTTGAGAGTCTCCAACTAAGTCATCAAGTCCTACACCGGGCTCGACTGAGAAGGAGTCTGGCAACTATTCCTCTTGGTAGACCACATCAGCCTCAACTTCCTCATGGTAATCATCATCTCCTGGAGCTTATAACCGCTCACGTGGATTCACCTTATGTACCACCCACCAAGCTTTGAATTTATTGCATAGATAAGGTAGATAGTACACTTGCTCTACTTGGTGTGCAAGAACTAATGAATCGAATCCTTTCAACTGTTCCTTGTGTTTTACTTCGACCATGCCAAATTCGTTTACTCGAATTCCACGAATGGAATCAAACCATTTGCAATCAAAGAATACTGCTCGAATTGTCTTGTTTCCGACAAACGTGAATTCAAGGATTTTTCTAATAATTTCGTAGTACTGAGTTTCATTTTCTTGCGAATCAATTGCTCTCATCACAACTTCGGTATGACATGTTGCCGCAAGAGGACGAAGAGATTCAAATTGAGTTGTACGGAATCGAAAGCCGTTGACGTCATATCGACCATAGCTTCTAACATTAACCACTCCACATGATAGTTGTCGCAAATCTTCATGGACATTGGCATCTTTTTTCAACTGTCCAAGATATGAAGTTATTAGAAAACGTAAGAATTTTTAAGTTATAAGAAAACATTGTTAACATTGATAAGTTAACGAGAAAATGTTACATGATCTCGAAACCAGGAAAGAAAATTAGATCCTCTGTTTATTCCTTCCCGTCGAATCTGTTCTATTTGCTTGCTCGTGGGTTGATGTCTATGTCTCCAATTTTGCTTGTCGAACATACTACACGAAAAGAGAACCTTTTAGAATACATGTGTTGGAAAAGATGGTAAAAAGCATAAGTGTAGGAGAAACACTTACTTGAAATATTCATCCATTTTTTCCATATTAGCGTACATGTACAAGAAAGCAACACGCCTTTCTTTTACGCTAACGTCGTAGGAAGTGTAACTACCAACAGTAGTGTCTCTTGTTGCAAAAATGGAGAGATCGCTACAAGGAGGTTGCTCATCCATATTGTACCCAATTACCGAAGTATAAACATTGTGTTCCTCTGCAAAGTAAACACTTGAGAAGTATCCTACTTCCTTAAGAGTAAAAGCTTCGGCGATGCAACCTTCAACTCTTGCCCTGTTACCAACCATTGGTTTCAGATATCTGAGTGATCTTTCAATATGATACATCCACCTATATTGCACGGGACTGCCCACTTTCGCTTGAAATGGAAGATGAGTTAAGAGATGTTGCATTGGATTGAAAAATCCTAGAGGAATTTTTTTTTCCATCTTACACAAAAGTATCGAAATCTCCTTCTCCACTTAGTCATCATCTCTGGCGTGATTTCTCTAGCACAAAGTTGCCTATAGAAGTGTCTAAGCTCGACTAACACCTTCCACACTACATCGTCAAAGTAGCCTCGAAACATAACAGGCAGAAGTCTTTCCATGATTATGTCATAATCATGACTCTTCAACCCAATGAGCTTTCCCGTTTTAACATTCACGGCTCGTCTCAGACTAGCTGCATAACCATCTGGGAATTTCAACCTTTGCAACCATTCGAGAACTTCTTTCTTTTCTTTAGGTCGAAGATAGAAAGGAGGACATGGTTTACCACCATTTTCGGATAGCTCAAGAGTTTGACAGTTACAAAGCTCGGCGAGATCCTTTCGAGCCTTTAAATTGTTTTTTGTTTTGCCTGTCATGTCCATGCATGTTCTTATGATACATTCGGCCATGTTACGCTCTTGATGCATGACATCAATGTTGTCCCTTAGAATCAACGACTTCACATACGGTAGCTCCCAAAGTCCACATATGTGAGTCCAATTGTGTTTGTCTCCGTAACCTTCAAAATATCCAGGACGACCTTCATCTTGCACCAATTTGTCCAACATATCAGATATTTCTGACCCGTTAAGATGTTTCGGTGGTCCTTTAGTGACACCGGTGTTCTTTCTGAAGACATTCCTCTGTTTGTCTAAACAAGTGATTCGGAGGCAGCCAACGTCTATGACAATCGAAGTAAGATATCTTGCCTCCATGGGTAAGTCGAAAGCAATTGGTATCTGAGGACCATATCGGACACGTCAACCGGCCATGAGTGCTCCATCCAGAAAACATGTTGTGTGCCGAAAAATTATGGAAGGACCACAAATAAGCAGCTCGGAGGTTGAATTTCCGCTTCTTGTAACAGTCGTACGCTTCGACTTTTGTCCACAATATTTTCAACTCTTTGATCAACGGTTTCAACATCACGTTGAGACGTGACCCAGGATGATCCGACCCAGGTACAATTAGGCTAAGAAACATGAACTCACTCTTCATGGAAAAAGCCGGTGCAAGATTGTACGGAATGACAAAGACGAGCCAACAGGAGTATGGTGTGGCGTTGTGCTGAACGGCATAAACCCATCTGTCGCCAACCCGATGCGAACATTTCTCGCTTCAAGACCAAATTCTGGTTCGAACCGGTCCAACACCTTCCATACCTCACCATCGGACAGGTGTGTCATGACTCCATTGTTTTGACGCTCACCTTCTTTGTGCCATATCATGTGTCTGGCCGTTTTTTTAAAAGGAACAACCGCTTCAACCTCGATGTCACGAGTAAGTAACGAAGTTGCTTACATGTGACTTCCATCGTCACAGTATCACCATCGTTATTAACAACTTCGACAAACCTCGGTTCACCACATTTCAAACATTTGTTCTCATTGGCATGCTCTCTCCAGAAAAGCATGCAGTTGTCCGCACACACATCAATCTTCTCGTACTTCATACCGAGACCGGTAAGAATTTTCTTTGACTTATACATATCTTTAGGCACTTTGTTGGGATGTGGAAGGGCATCGTTGAACAAATTGATGAGCTCGTTGTAACAGTTATTAGAAAAGAAGAACTTAGACTTAATTGGCATAATTCTAGTCACAAAATTTAGGATTGTCATTTTAGTGTGTCCATGCAACGGCTCTTCTGAATCTTTGAGAAGTTTGAAGAACTCTTTAACCTCTGCTGTTTGAGGATCCTCTGTCATCTCTGGTCGTATAGCTTCCAGCATCTCATCCATCATATCAACCTCCGTGGCATCATCATTGTCTGCTTCCACTTCTTGTATAGCTTGAGAAGTTGTCTCGCTATGGAGTTCCACAACTCATATTGTGACACGTAACCGTTTTGAAACAAATGCATCGTAAGTTCCACTTTGTCCAAAAACATGTTGTTTTGGCATTTTGTACATGGGCACCGCGCCTTATCGCTATTTGACAACAAAAAGCTCGTTCCACAAAAGCTTCTGTTTTGGCATACCACTCATCTGAGTGACCACTAGTTCTGCTCTTCCAACCAATATACATCAAACTACGGTCTTCGCCCATGTTTTACTCTACAATTTAAAGCCGAACAAAATTACCGTTAGTTTCTCGTTAATTTATAAACGATAGAGAATATAATGAGAGAGACAGTGAACTGGGTCCGTCGGGGTCCGCCATACACACGCGCGGCGATTTAGTCGCATACTTTAAGTTCACACTAAATGGGCCGGGCCAAACGGGCCGGCCCAAAGCACGATGAAAAAAGCACGGCACGAGCACGACCCGACATGAAAAAATCGGGATTGGGCCAGCCCAAAGGCCGACACGGGCCATGCTTGGGCATGACCTCAAGCTTGTTGGGCTAGCCTGGCAGGGGCCAGTTAAGGGCGGCCCGGTCGGCCCGTCAATGTGGCTCGATGAGCCCGACTGACCCGACCCAGCCCGACCACGACCCATTTAGCCCACTTAGCATATAAAAGTAGTAACCTGAAATTCCAAACCCTACAACACCTCCCACTCCTCTTGTTCGGTCGCTGCCCCCTCACCCAGCACCCCGTTTGACACTTCGAGCGCCACATCCCGAATCCTGCCCATCCCCGACCCTTCTCTATCCTCCCCTTCCATTGAGTCCCCCGACCCCGCTCGGCCGCCCTCGGATCCCTCGCCTCGTATTGAGTCGCCAGCCGCCGCTAGCCATCTGCGATGCCCAACCCAATTCTTCCCCGAATCTACGAGGATACAAGGCGAGCCCAACGAGTGACGACTACTAGACTCCCGTCCAGAGGAGGCGAGGCGAGGACCCCAGTAGGTCTACAGCGAGCTGACAAAACTGTTGGCAAAGAAGCTGCGGAGGAGGCGACGAGGCACGAGGACGTGACCACGGCTCGGCCAGGCTTCAGGCCGGCATGGCACGCTCAGCCTGTGAACGGGCCCAGCATGGCCCGACAGGGGAAAATGGGATCTGTCGTGCTTGGCCTTGACTTCTTGCCCGTCGTGCCAGCCCGTCCTAGCACGACAAATTTGCAGGTTGTGCCAGGCCTAATGTTTTCAGGCACGAGCCCGGTCTGGCATGACCCATTGGCCATCTATACCCACGACAGAACCTAAGTGCCCCGACAGTCGACCGCCCCCGACGCCGCCCTCCTCATGGCGCCCGGGCTCGGTGCCCCAATCGCACACTCGGCGCCGCAGCGCCCTGACGGCCGGCGGCCCCCGTCTCCGCCCTCTCCGCGACGGTCGAGCTCGGCGCATAATGAAACCAATTAAGCATAATTTACACTACACTAATTAATCATAATCTACACTTAGCAAATTAAGCATAATTAAGCAACTTAACCACTTAAGCATAATTAAATAAACATAATTTATAGTAATCAAATTAACTAATTAATCATAATTAAATAAACAATTAAGTAATTTAAATGTAATTTAAAAAAATTCAATTCAATTCAATTTCAAAATTTAACAATTCAATTCAAATTTGAACAATTCAATTCAATTGAATTTCAAATTTGAGTGGGAGGGTTGGGGTGGGGTGGGGTGGGGGGCGGGGGCTCGGGGAGGGGAGGGGGAGGGTGGGGGGGCTCTGCAGGGAGGGTGAGGGGGGGGGGGGGGGGGGCGGCGCTCGGGGAGGGGGCGGGGAGGGCCGGGCCGGCGGTGGTCGGCAACATCGTAACTCCACAATCAGACAAGAAACACTTCATCACGATGTTGCATGCCCAAGGTGGAAAAATAAATTTAGTGAGCACTATACTAGTACATACAACATAGCAATACAATGATAATATAATGTTGATAACAGAAATAATTAATTCTCATCTCAAGTGCCAATGTTAACTATGTCACAACTCAGTGAACAAGTGGTACTCCTAACCGCGAGGGACGGTGATTCGAATCAAAGATACCCGGAATACATGACACGTACGCCCGTACTGGAAGTCACGTAGGTGCACTGCACGGACGTTGTATGCAACCACCTTTCTCAAGTTCCACCCAAGTTGAATCGGTTCAATTGTCTAGGACAGTATTCCCACTCAAGGTGCACATTTCCGCTGTGAAGATGTCGTGAGCGAGTTTCCGTCTACTGTGTTGTTGCCAAAATCCTGAGGCGATCGAAAAAGTATCTACAAAGGCTTCCCAAGGTACATCGGTTTCCTAGACCTCATATATCCAGTATGACTCTAGTATTGTTCAAACTTGCTCAGCAAGGCGGCATACAGATCGGTCCTTAACCGACACGGACAAGGCTACGCATCCAAGACCACATCTTGCTGCATCCTATGCCCCTGCCCGGTATCATATTCAGATTACTACTCCATTTCTTTGAACCAATCATGTGTGAAAAAGTCCTAGCCATGCGAGTAGATTCCAACTACTCGACTTCTACCAAATCCTATACAACATTTAGCATGGCATAGTATACACGATGAATTAACAACTACCCAAATACTCCATTGGGTGATCTGGTCATGCAGTGGATTTTCAATCACCTTAGCCCTAGTGCACATAACTCATCCTAGACATAGGTGATACAAATCAAAATTTTGTAATAGCGCTTAAATGCAAAGCGGGGCTTGCCTGGCTGTGAGACGGTATCAAAGTTAAACTCCAGAGAGATGACTTCAAGTGGCTCTGGGGCCCTCTCGAGCTCGGCAACTAATCGATATGCAAAGAATAATACATGTGAATCAATACCGATATTATGATATAGCTCAAAGGAAAGACAGTTAGGTAGATGAAATTAAGACCACTGGTTCTGCAAATTTTACAGAGGATAATAGGTACTATGAGTAAGGTTCTGGCCAAAATTTCGCTAAGTTCATGGAAATTTTGTTGTATAAAATTCAATGTATATAAACCCTTCCCAGAATTTTCATGGGCAATCTGGGACTTTTACATGGCCAAAAGTTAGTGTTCTGTTTTGAGGACGTCAAGAGTGACTCAAAAAAGTTTGTTTCATAATTTTATAAGCATTAAACTGTTATATATTGAATTTAGAAATTTGGATAATTAGCTTAAATGTTTCTGGACATTTTGGAATTTTCAGGCACATATAGATTGGAAACACAATTTGGCTGTTCAAATCAACTCAAATGGACCTGAAACTTTTACTGGAACCTGAAGGAATTATTTAGAATGATTTGGCCAAGTTTGGGAATTTTTGAATGAATGAAGCATCAGGAACTAATTTTAATAGCATTTTGCTTTATGGAATTATTGAGGTCCAATTAGGGATTTTCATACGGATCCAAGTGCACCACTTGAAAGTATAGATAATGGTGGTTCCAACAAAATGTATTTGGGAATTTATGGACAAGTATTCGAAGAGATATAGATTTTCTAAGTTCAGCATAGAGTCCGCACAGAGAAAATGGTCTAACTCATTTAACCGTGGGCCCTACTGGCAGGGTTGTCTTCAACCTCCAGCAGGGCGCTCGACCAGCGGCTGAAGCACCTAGGGTGAGCTCGATTTCACTCATTTTTGCACCAAATCAATCGGGATTTTCACCAAATTAACCATAGAAACAAGGAGAACATGATTATAGATCAAAATCGTGGATAAATTGGCCGGAGGTTGGGTCTCGACGGAGAACAACGCTATTTTAGAAGGCGGTGGGGAAAACTCATGGAACTCAGCAGTTCCTTGATGGATGCTAGTGAAATTTGATTGAGATGTGCGCCATGAGGTGGTGAACAACATTCGACAAATTGGAAAATGGTTGCACCTAGAAACGAAATTAAATCGAGGACCTAGTGACCTAGGTATGAACTATGTTCGATAAAATTTGAAAGTAGCGAGCTAGGAGCAATGGTTTGACCTGAAACTTTGCGAGCAGAATCTAGGAGTGTTCAAACACCTTTTTGCTTCAAGGACTGAGGTGAGAATCAGCCAGGAACAGCTGTTGCAAGGAAGCACAAGTGAGGTGGTTGCTGGAAAAAAAGAAAAACAGGGGAGGAGAAAGCTAGCTGCTGTGTTGCACCGTGAGCAAGTGAAAGGATCAGCTCTCCTCTTATCTGCAGCTCAGCTCAGCTGGCTTCACAACCAAGGCATGAAGCAAGCACACAGGCGGCTGGGTGGATTTTGCTTGCCGTGAGGTATTGCTCTGTGATGAAACAGAGGAAAACAGAGAAGAAGTCCATGATAGGTGGGTCCTACTGCTTTCATCCTTATCTTCACTTGGCAGTCAATTTCCCCCACCTAGATTCATCCAAAAATTGCTAAATTTTTGTGGGAAGTCCAAACTAAATATGGATAATTAAATTCTGAATTCAGATTGTTGATTTGACCAAGTTTCATTCGAATTCAAACTTGAATTCGAATTTGAGTGGAATTCAATGTAGCCATTGAATTAAATAGCAAGCATGCTTTAAAGAATATGAAAATTTGCAGGGAGACTATTTGAAATATTAGGAATCCAATGGTAAACTCATATTTGTATTTTTTTGAAGTTTGAACAGTAGCTATGTTTAAATTTTTTGAAATCCCTCCAATAGGTTCGAAACTGATTTGATTTTTTTGCGCTTGCTATAGTGATTTCTTTTCTACACTTGGGTCTCCTAGCTGAGATGATCCTCTAAAAATTAGGGCTTTTACATTTCTCCCCCTTAAAGGAATCTCGTCCCAAGATTACAAAGAAGAGACAAAACTAAGAGAGAAATTACCGGATATGAGATAATAAAAAATCCGGATAGTTGGAGCGAAGATATTCTTCAGTTTCCCATGTCGCTTCCTCATCGGTATGGTTGCTCCATAACACTTTGTAGAACCACAGCGTGCGATTCCACGTTGTTCGGGTCTTCTCGTCGAGAATCTAAACCGGATGTTCGGAGTATGTGAGATCCGGTTGCAACTCGCCGATTTCAACCATGTGGACTGGAGCTGTGAACTTGAGACATTTGCGAAGCTGATATACGTGGAAAATGTCATGTATACCAGCGAGAGATGCCGGTAATTCCAATCTATAAGCCACAGGTCCGCACTTCTCCGTCACAGCAAGCGGACCAATAAATCGGGAGCGAGCTTCCCTTTTACTCCAAACCGATGAATTTCTTTCATCGGTGATCTCCGATATCAAAGTGCAGCGGGCGATGCCACTTGTCCGCATATATAACTCTTCTGTCTTGATTGAGCCGCTCTTAGATTTGCTTCAATGGTCCGAACTTATTCCCCAGCTTCGTTGACTAGATCATTCCCGAACGTCACCCTCTCACCGGACTCACACCAATTTAGTGGTGTGCGGTATTTCCGGCCGTAGAGAGCTTCGTATGGTGCCATCTTGATACTCGCTTGATAACCGTTGTTGTACGAGAACTCCACCAACGGTAAATGATCATCTCAATTTTTACCGTGGTGGATGGCACATGCACGCAACATGTCTTCAAGTACTTGATTCACCCGCTCAGTTTGTCCATCGGTATGTGGGTGATATGCGGAGCTTCGAATCAGTTTAGTACCCAATGAGGCATGCAGCTGCTCCTAGAAACGGGCAACGAACAGCGAGCCTCGATCTGAAATAATCGTGTGAGGAATGCCATGTAGGCACATGATTCATGATATGTACAACTCCGCATATTTCTTGGCATTGAATCCAACATTTACCGGAATGAAGTGTGCGGATTTGGTTAGTCGGTCGACAATCACCCAAATCGAATCATGCTTCCTGGAATGTGAGTGGTAATCCGATGATGAAGTCCATACTCACATTCTCCCATTTCCATGCCGGAATATCCAGCGGTTGTAGCTGTCCCGCTTTCCACATATGGTCGGCCTTCACTCGACGACACGTATCACATTCAGATATGTACTTCACTATTTCTCGCTTCATCCATGTCCACCAAAACTTGGTCTTCAAATCTTGATACATTTTATTGCTGCCTGGATGAATAGAAAATTTTGACATGTGAGCTTCATCCAATATTTTCTTCCGGAGCTTAACATCCCAGGGTACAATTATCCCGTCCTCGAACCATAATGTATCGTGATTATCTTTCCAGAAACATTTTACCTCCCCGCTGTCCACTCTTTCCCGTATGTGTGACATGCCTTTGTCCTTCTTCTAGGCTTCAATAATTTCCTCCTAGATGGTGGGAATAAGAGCAAGATTATTGAGAGCCCCATATAGAATCACATATAGACTTGGTTCCTCATCTTCCTTTTCAGCCATGGTGGTGTTGTGGACATGGGCTTTCTGACTAAGCGCGTCGGCAACCATATTTGCTTTACCAGGGTGGTAGTGAATTTCAATTTCGTAATCTTTGATCAGCTCTAACCACCTTCGTTGTCTCATATTCATCTCCTTCTACGTGAAAATATAATTCAAACTCTTGTGGTCAGTGTAGAGGTGTACAAGATTTTCAAGCAAGTAATGCCATCTCATTTTCAATGCCAATACCACGTCAGCAAGCTCAAGGTCGTGAGTCGGATAGTGCTGCTCGTGGTTTCGGAGTTGTCGAGATCCATACGCGACCACACGTCCTTCTTGCATAAGAACGCTGCCAAGTCCGATGCCGGATGCATTGCAATAAACGTCGAACGGTTTTGTCGTGTCCGGCTGTGCAAGAACCAGGGCTGTTGTAAGGTGCTGCACTAATGTCTTGAACGCTTCTTCACAAGCTGAACTCTAAATATATTTGGTGCCCTTTTTCATCAGCCCCGTCGTCGGTTTAGCGATTTTTTAGAAGCTTGGGATGAACCTCCGATAATATCCCACTAAACCGAGGAAACTTCAGACTTCATGTACAGACTTAGGAGATTGCCATTTCAATACTTGAACAATTTTACTTGGGTTCACAACGATGCCCTCAGCTGAAATAATGTGTCCCAAGAATGACTTGGCTGATCCAAAATTCACACTTGCTGAATTTTGCATATAACTTGTGATCTCTCAACCGTTGCAACACAATATGCAGATGTTCAGCATGTTCTTCCTCTGACTTGAAATAAACCAATATGTCGTCGATGAAGATCACTACGAACTTGTCCAACTCCGGCATGAATACTGAGTTCATGAGATACATAAAGTGAGCCGGAGCATTGGTGAGACCATAAGACATGACAAGATACTCGTATAATCCATATCGCGTCGAGAATGTTGTCTTCGGTATATCCTCCGGTCGGATTTTGATTTGATGATATCCGGACCGAAGATTCATCTTTGAGAACACTCTCGCACCAACAAATTGATCGAAAAGAATGTCGATGCGGGGCAGCATGTAGTTGTTCTTTATAGTCACGGCATCGAGCGGTCGATAATCCACACATAACCGCAATGTTTCATCCTTCTTCTTTATGAACAGCGCCGAGCAGCCCCAAGGTGACAAGCTTGGGTGAATAAAACCCTTGTCCAAAAGGTCTTTCAAATGCTACTTTAATTCAGCTAGCTCATTAGGCGCCACTCAATACGGTCTTCGAGAGATCGGTGTGGTTCCCGGTACAAGTTCAATATTGAACACGACGCCACGTTCGGGTGGCATGCCCGACAAGTCATCGTGAAACACATCAGAATACTCACGGACCACTGGAATATCATTAAGTTTAGTTGCTTCTGTGTTATATACAGCTGCACTATCCCGCTCCATGCTGAACAAAACCAAATTGTGTTGTCCGTGCATCGGAGAGTCAATTTGGACAGTCTGGGTACCGATATTAAGAATGGCACCATGATGGTTCAACCATGACATCCCCAATATTACGTCGATCTTCTGTCCATCCAATATAATCAGCAAAGTTGGATATATTTTGCCCCCCAAACACAAAGCTGCTCGTGGAACAATCTGACTAGCAGAGATACTTCCACCCGGTGAACTTGTAAGATAACTATTCTTGAGAGTATTGGTGGATAATTGGTGCTGATCTACACATGATTTACTGATAAAATTGAGGGTAGCACCAGAATCGAAGAGTATGAGGACGGGTATGTCTTTGATAGCAAACATGCCTGCTAGCACCGGTGCTCCCTCTGGAACACCCTCGATCACTAATATGTTGAACACTTCCGGTTTGCAGTCACTATAGGAATCCCGACGATTTGCGACGGCCGAAGCCGTCGCAAATAAGCCAGATGCCGTTGCAAATAAGCTATTTGCGACGGCTTTCTTTATTTGCGACGGCTTTCGGCCGTCGCAAATATGGCGTCGCAAATAAGCTTATTTGCGACGGCCACCGTCGCAAATAAACTTATTTGCGACGGCTAGGAGAGGCCGTCGCAAGTTGTTGCTGCGGGCTGGTGGGCCCCGCGAACTTATTTGCGACGGCCCAGCCGTCGCAATTAAAGCTTATTTGCGACGGCATAGCCGTCGCAATTAAGGGCCACTATTTGCGACGGCCTGGCCGTCGCAAATAAGTTCAGAGGGCAGGGCCCACGTGTCCTCCTCCGGGACCCACGACTCTATTTGCGACGGCCAGGCCGTCGCAATTAATTCTTATTTGCGACGGCCTGGCCGTCGCAAATAACTGTGGTTTAATTGCGACGGCTTGTACTCTTATTTGCGACGGTACTGTATAAAAAGCCGTCGCAAATAAGGTTTTTTATTTTTTTTTAAAAACAGAAAACACTACCCGGCTCGATGGCCAGAATCACAACAAACACAATATAGACAATATGCACAGTATATACACAGCATACACAAACATCATCACAATCACAAACTAAAATTCCGATACATCTCACATCGTCATCAACAAAGTAAATAAAAGGGCTCACTCACCCATCTAACCTCCGAAGCCACCTCCGAAGTCGAAGTCGTCGTCGTCGCGCCTCAATCCAGGCGGCGGTAGCGAAGGCGACGGCGTTTGTGCAGCCGTCGCGGATCCCTGCAATTAATAAAACTTAGAGTTAGAATATAAATGCATCAACATCTCTCTCCCTCCCTCTCCCTCTATCTTCATCTAGATCACCCTCTCTTCCTCTCTCTTTTCATTTCTCTCTTTGTCTCTCACTCTATCTTTCTTGCTCACTCTATCTCTCTATTGCTATCCTTTTCCTTCTATCTTCCTCCCTCTATCTCCATCTACATCTCCCTCCCTCTATCTTCCCCTCTCTCTATCTCCATCTACATCTTACTCTCTCTTCATTCCCATCCTACTCTATCTATCTTTCACTCTTTCTTCTGTCTCCCTTTCTTCTATCTCTTTCTTTCTTCTATCTCAATCATTTTCTTCTATCTAACTATCTGTCTCTTTCATCTATCTCAATCTTATTATGCTGGAGAAGAAGGATTACATAGAGACTTACCTGACCCGCTGAAGAAGGATCGCCTGGGAGGACCGGTGGTAGTACCGGTAGCTAGATTCCCAGACCCTGCGCCCGAGCGATGGCCTGTCATTGCAAACATTAAATGCTACCTATTAGTAAGTCATTTAAGCTGAATTAATGAGAATTTTAATTTTTAGATTGTTACCTCCATTGCTTCCCGCATCTGCGCCAACGCTGCTGCCTGGGTTTGGATCGTGGCCTCCATCGCCCTCCTTTCCTCCTCATGTCGCCTTTCATTTTCTTCTACAGTTTCTCGGAGGGACTGCATCTCAATGTCCCTCTGTGAGCGGCGACCTCCCGTACCCGAAGCCTACGTGGAGCTGCCTCTCGCAGGTCTACCCGCCCTCGAGTCGACAACTCCGTCGAATATGGCGAGCCTATAAAAAGAGAGTCAGTAATATGAAATTAAAATATCTTGAATACTTTGAATTGAAAACGATAAAATTACTTGCAAACTCACCTTCCGTGTGCTTTTCCACCACCGGTTGCATACGCGGCTTGAGGATCGATCGGTTGACGTTCCCAATCGAAATCCTCGCCGTGTATCTTCCTAGCCTCCTCCCCGTACTTAGCCTGCAAAACAATAAAATCGTGTAAGTTCAACAATCTATATAGTTATATGTAATATGAATGGTTTCTAAACTTACCAACTGCTCGGCTGCAGCCTGACTGCACCCCGTCGGCTGAGAAGGGTCCATGTGACCTCTCTTCCAAACCTCAGCAGGGGTGGGCGGCACCCCCGTCTCGCGCTCCTGTCAATACGTGTTAGTACGAACAATATATTATTAATATATAAACATAAGTTACACACACTTACCATGCGTTTAGCTAAACGCAAGTGGTTATCTTGCCCGTGCCTGCTCTTCCACTCCACCCCTCTGCAGTCTCGAGCCTTCCCGGACTTAGCTTTAAACTCGTCACTAGCCCAGTAGCGACAAAGGGCCCGAAATGCATCGTTCTGACCCTGCAACCAGCTCACGTGGCCCTGCACATAGTTGAAAGTCGTTAAAAGTACCATCGAGGACATTATCAGAAAAAAATACTTACTACACTCCACGTACCTGCGCGTACTCCTCCTCCGTCAGGTGCCTCTCGCTCTCTTGCCGGAAGTGTAACACGTGCTGCTGGTTCGCCTTCAAGTGCTCATTAATAATTTGAACACGGGCGTTCGACAAAGCTTGTCGAAGCGCCTTGGCAGCGTTGAAGTGAAACACTCGCCTCGCATCCTCAAACATGCGATGGTCGTCCGGGTCCTCTAAAGTATATCTTGCCTGCGATAAAGAATATATTGAAGAGATGTGCACTAAAAGAGTTTAAGAGTTGTAACTTAGAAACTTTTTTAACATACTTACCATAAAATTGGCCCATACGGCCTCCTGAAGGTTGCCGTGCTCCTGGTGATGGACGCGTGCGTAGTCCTCCCACGAAAGAGCAGGCACTTCGTCGATGACCCCGGGATAGTGCAAACGCACTATGGACCCGAGGACACCGTTCACCGGTCTCTGGTGTTTCTCACTGGTGAAAGACAAGTCGTCCTCCGCGCCTGCTGGGCGCCACGTCAGGTGACCCAGACGGCTCCTCACCAGCCGAGTCAAAGGCCTCAGGAACAAAGTCATCGCCAGCCGGGGGCTGGCTGGCCGAGGGCTGGCTCGCCGAGGGCTGACTCGCCGAGGGCTGCCTCGCCGAGTGCTGGCTGGCCGAGGGCTGCCTCGCCGAAGGTTGGCTCACCGAAGGCACTGCAGCCTCTGAGTCAGCCGGTGAGGACTACAACATTCAAATGATTCATAAGTAAGTTTAATGTGAATTTGAATTTAAAGAATTTGTCAAAAACGAGTGACATTTACCTGTGACGAAGCTCTAGAGCTGGTCTGAACGTGCCCCAGCAGCTGAGAGCGTCTGCTGCCAGTCGACGAGGCACCAACGAAAGCGTCCTCAGGTCTAGAGGGGTAGAACCCCCTCGTCGGCGGCACCTTCTTACCCTTCTTTGACGCCATCCTATTGTAATTAGATAATTAGTAAATATGTAAATAAAATATATAAAATTCATGTTACTATCTTCAAGAAAACATTACTTGTAGTCACTTTCAAAATTCATCAACATCATTGTCATGTGCCTGTGCCCTACTCCTTAAACCAGCCCAACGATCTTCCATCGTGGCCTGTTCTAATTTTCGTTTTCGCGTATCATCTGCCTCTACATCTTCAACGTCTTCAACATCTCCAACTAATTGATCGAGTCCTGCACCAAGCTCGACGATAAAAGTGTCTGGCAACTCTTCTTCTTGGTACACTTCTTCAACGTCTTCGCTATCATGGTAACCATCATCCCCAGGAGTATATAGCCGCTCACGAGGATTCACCTTATATACCACCCACCAAGCACTGAGCTTCGTGCATGGATAAGGTAGATAATACACTTGTTCAACTTGATGCGCAAGAACAAATGTATCGTAACCCCGTAGTCGGTCCTTATGTTTCACTTCCACCATTCCAAATTGGTTTTCTCGAGTTCCATGAGTACGATCAAACCAGTCACAGTCAAAGAAGACAACTCGAAGGGTCTTATTTCCGGTAAAAGTAAATCTCGTCCAAATCCGGACCCACGTCTCGTCACAAGCCACGCCCCCTCGGTCACTCCGAGGCTGTCCAAAAAGGGACAATTCCGAACATGCACGTCTCACATGCCAATGGCATGTGAGACGTGCCGATCCGAAACGGGTAATCAATTGCTATAGGTTACGTTGCTCATGTTCATTTATAAATCATTTACGAATGAGGAAAGAGAACGAGAGTGAGGAGAAAAGTGGGTCAGAGTTGAAAGTTTCATAGTCAGGGCCGTCCTCCGCTGCCGGCCTCTCCTCCGCTGTCATGCTCGCCGCAGGCGATATGGCATAGAATATCTCCTCTCTCTTTTGATATTTCTTCTGATACATTA
Source organism: Tuctoria greenei (assembly GCA_036927565.1). NCBI lineage: Eukaryota > Viridiplantae > Streptophyta > Magnoliopsida > Poales > Poaceae > Tuctoria > Tuctoria greenei. Next base: position 147,870,597 of record JAYESD010000002.1, read on the forward strand.
TCGTTTTAACCCGCTTATGTATATATATATATATATATATATATATATTTATATATTTATATATATAAAGAATATTAAACATGCTAAAAGAAACATAACAATTAATCAAAATTTGAACATTTAATAACTTAATTCAATAACGATAAGCAACAATGAACATAAACATTAAGAATACTAAAGCAAAACATAAGCATGCTTAACATCTACATAATCAATAACATTATCAACAAATTTGCATAACCAACATCATTAACAACTAAGCATAATTAACATCAATATCGAGCAACAATTTCTACTCATTCGATCAACAATCATTCGAAGATTGAACAATCCATATGAAGGCAATTATTTGCGACGGCCAGTTAAATTGCGACGGCTCGGGGGCGCGGCTAGCGGCTAGCGGCGGGGCCGGCGGGCCGGGGGCGTAGGGGCGGCGGGGGGCTGGGGCCGGTGGGCGCGCTGGGGGCGGCGGGGTCGGGGCGCGGCGGGCCGATGGCGAGGGTGCGGCGGGGCCGGGGGCGCAGGGGCGGCGGGGGGCCGGGGGCGGTGGGCGCGCTGGGGGCGGCGGTGTCGGGGCGCGGCGGCGGTGGGGAATTGTAAATGAAGAGTCGGGGCTGGAGGGTCCCGATATTAGACTTAGTTTGCGACGGCCTATTACATGGCATCATTCCCATACATACACACACTCAAGTTCTTTCGCCGTATGCATAAAACTGCACTAGCAAATGCCCTTTTTATTACATCTTCTATAATTAAGTGATTCAATCCTTAAATAAACTATACAAGCTATTCTAAGCTACTATAGCTAATTGCTACTACCTCTTAACAAAATTGCTAGCTACATCTGAAAAAAAAAACCTAAAACAGAGGGGAGTAGCACTGACCTCAAGGTCGGGGGCGCGGCGGTCCGGTCGGGGGCGCAGCGGTCCGGGCCGGCGGCGGCGACGCCGGTGGCGCGGCGGGCCGGAGGCGGAGGCAGGCGACGCCGGTGGGGGCCGAGGGCGGCGGGCGCAGAGGCGGGCGCGAAGGCGGGGCCGAGGGCGGCGGGCGCGGAGGCGGGCGCGGAGGCGGGCGCGGAGGCGGGGCCGAGGGCGGCAGGCCGGCGCCGGAGCCGGGGGCGCGGCGGCGGGGGCGCGGCAGGGTGGCGGGGGCGCAGCGGCGGGGGCGCGGCGGCGGTGGCGGGGGCGCGGCGGCGGGGTGTTATGAGGAAAATGAAGAGTCGGGGTGGAGCGTCCCGATATAAGCCCTAATTTGCGACGGCCGTATTAATTGCGACGGCCTCGACTTACGGCCGTCGCAATTAAATCCTATTTGCGACGGCCGTTTGACCGGCCGTCGCAAATAAGGGTTTATTTGCGACGGCTCCGTTATTTGCGACGGTCCTAGGGTTGGCCGTCGCAAATAACCACTTATTTGCGACGGCCAGCCCGAAAGCCGTCGCAAATAACCTCTTATTCGCGACGGCCATCTTATTTGCGACGGCCAGATGCGGGCCGTCGCAATTTAAGCTATTTGCGACGGCTGGCCGTCGCAAATAAAATCAACCGTCGCAAATGATCGCTTTTCCTGTAGTGAGTGCTGTCCTCTCTGGTTGAATACGGGGCTGAATACAATGTTGTAGTGGTACTTGCCCGCTGCTCAACATTTTCTCTAGGCAATCCTTGGTGTAGTGCCCAACACGATCACATGTGAAACACATATACTTATTCGACGTCCCGCTGATTTGAGGCCTGAATATTTCTGCAACTTGCGGTGAGACAAATGCCCGTGGAACCAATTGGGACTGTTCCTGCTGCTCCTGTACTGCTGATCGGAAACCTGATTCTCCAAACTGATGAATTTGATATAAACTCGGTTGTACAGCCAGTTGCAATCTCTGACTAGATGGTGATCGGTACACCACACGGTATTTCTGAGGAATATTATGTGTGTTGTCCTGCACAGCAAGTCTCTTCTTTGACTCCTCAGCGACCCGCTCACGTGTCGCATCCTCTTGCGTAATCACGGCATTAAGCATAGCGTTGAATGAGCCATGATTGGACAATGCGAGCTTGTCTTTCAACAAGGGGTTTAGACCCCGATAGAAATACTCTCGCTTCTGATCCTCCTCACTCATATACTCCAGCACATATTACGCTAGATTAATAAAAAATTTGGAGTATTCTTGAGCACTCATTTCTCCTTGCTTCAAATCAAGGAATCCCTAAAGCTTCCTTCTCATAATGGCGGTAGGAACATGATAGGCGTGGAATGCCTCCCGGAACTCTGTCCAAGTGACTTGTTGTCCGGCGGCCTAGGAGGCGATGTGGTTCGCCCACCAAGCACCAGCGATGCCATGTAGTTGTTGTGCTGCATATAAAACCTTCATATGATCACTGCATTGTAGCAGTCCGAACTTAGCTTCAATGTGCGGAGCCAATGGACCGCATCTAGAGGTTCACCATCACCACTGAGCACGGGGGTGCAGTCGACAAGAATTCTGGATATGTTGCTTGCTGAGGTTGACGATTGCCTTCGGCTTGACGTCCCCCATGATCGGACGTAATCTGCACGAGAGTTCACAGCAGCTCGGTCCGCTCGTCGCGTGAATCCACCACGGCTGCGATATCATCCGCCAATGTAAGCGGAGATGGAGGTGGCAGTTGTGCCGGCTGTTCTAGCTCTCAGAAGTCATCCACTCCCTGACTTGAACCAACGACCTCGTATGTTATGTGAGTGCGCACCATTCTACAGTTACAGTCATTAATCCAACATGAGATGTGATATTGCAAGTTCACACTAGGATGAAAACAATAGTGTGTGTATTGATAACCAAACTTGCATAACGGTAACATAAATTGATAAAGTATAAACTTTATAAACAATACATTATCCCTGGACCAATGTTACAATAGAGAGCTCCAAAATAATGAACTCCATGGATTGAAGTTCATTTTGACTATTGTTAGTCGCAACGGGACGTTATGCGCGTTATCGTGCGAATACACTCTCTTATCTTCAATATGATACAAACATGGTCATAAAAAGAAAAAAAAAGTTTGAGTGGGTCAAACCATCAATTCCACTGGTAAATTGTTGAGTATCGACACCTGGTCTGTTACAACACTTCTCAAAGTGAAGTCGAGGACCAGATTCATAACAAGACCAAATTATGCCAAACCGATGAAGTTTCTGAAGAAACCTGACCATCTCGTACTCAAACACAAATTTAAGACAGTAAATGGCAGAATCAGATCTTGAGGTGAACTATAAAGTTGAATTACACTTCAAGAACTTTCCAAAATGTATTGGTTTGCCTCCAGATCGTTTCTGGTTGAGGAGATATGGCATTGTAAACCTGACAGTTTTTCTGGAAATTTTGACAGCATCTTTTTTGTTTAGGCTGATTTTGGGCCACAATTTCCAGATACAAAACAGAATAATTTACAAAAGCCACAATTTACAAATTTGTAATAAATATTACAATGATTCCAGAAATGTCTTGCACGATCCTGTTCGATTTTTCTAGAGGAAGATATGCTCAAAACAGTAAGGAGTCCAGAGAGGGTTCCTGTTTTTGTCCAGTTGGCAGATTTTGGAACTTTGAAATTTTGAATAGGATAGAGGAGAATTCAGCTCTGGAGTTGAACATAACAGTTTTAAAGGACTTCCCAAAATTTCATCCATGTAAGATACACATTCATTGGAGGTTTCGTCTAGGAGATATGGTTTATCAAAGTCAGATCTTTTCTGGCAGAAAAACAGAACATTCTGTTTTTGAGTTGGTGACTTCAAAACCTACTCCAATTTTTAAAACTTAGTTCAAAATCAGAACTCGATAGCTAATACCAGTATCTTTACATCTTCTCAGTTCCATTTTACAGCAAGGTGGTTAATGCAACAATGAAATACATGTCGGTACTACGTGCCTCACGAAATTGAAAATTCTAAGCCGGTATTCTGGCATACGTCTCAATGGTGGTCTTAATGACGTTCACTCGCAAACGATCTCTAAATGCAATAAGATCACGTGGTAAGTGCTGCATAAGACGCACAATTTACAAAACACTCATTATGGTGCCGTACGGCACAACCCGCACGGGCGATCATTTTAGGTAGACACAATAATATATATGAAAGTAGGACATCCGTTCCGTATCATTCTATACGGGCCGCCCCGAGCTAAGACACGTCTCGAGGTATATGACTGGATTTTCTACCGCCCGACGGGGTCCCACGTCTTTGCATAATGCTGCACCAGTAGGAGGCGCATCGAGTTATGTCTCACCCGACAGGGGCTCCCACTAATTTTGAAGCACACTGGAGTACTGCGTGTCATATGTTCTCAGAAACATGGAGAGTTTCATAGACTCATATTGACTTTCCGTGCTAAGCCACGGAAACAATCACATGCTACCTCACGCATGGTGAGCTTACTGCAATTGATCCGCTTGCGGTGGCGTACCTTACCTCTTACCTGACGTCAGAGCATTGTTACAGAATATAATAACACATAATTTAGCTTTCCCACCTTAATAACTTATGCTAATATATTCCTTATGTGGGCCTAGTACTGTATCCTCATCGCGTCCTATGTTTTTCTCGTAATAAGATCCTTATTTAGTGTGTTATTCCCAATGCGGCCCTGATACCGGCTGTAAGGACCGGGTCCACACTTTCCAGGAATCGCATTGGGTGGTGTCGTGTGATGCGGCACCTAACAGCACACATGTAAAGGAACACGTATTACATAAATCATTTGCTGAAATTTACAAAGATGTTCAGTTTACAAATAGTCTATATAAAAATAAACTACAGCAGAAGATAAGATTACAACTCTTGTACTCAAGTCTAATAAGCAAAAGAGAAGTCGTCCAGCCCACGGATGCTCCTCAATAGCCACGAAGATCAAACAGCAGCGGCAAGGTTCCCCATGAGTATACCGCTCGCAGTGTTCCGAGTCTCATCGATCAACCATAATCATAAGCATAGATGTTAGTACCTGCAAAACAACTTATATAGCAACCGTGAGCACGAAGGCTCAACAAGACTTAACCGTCTCACCTAAACATGAAACTCTATATGAGGGTAAAGACATAGACATAGGATGGCAGATTTGCATAATGGACTCGCCTAAATATGGGTCCTTATTTTCAGATTTATTAGCAGCAGCTTAAACCTTGTGCGGGGCAACATCGTAACTCCACAATCAAACACAAAATGCTTCATCATGATGCTGCATGCCCAAGGTGGAAAAATAAATTTAGTGAGCACTATACTAATACATACAACATTGCAATACAATGATAATATAATGTTCATAACAAGAATAATTAATTCTCATCTCAAGTGCAAATATTAACTAGATCACAACTAAGTGAACAAGTGGTACTCCTAACCGCGAGAGACGGTGATTCGAATTAAAGATACCAGGAATACACGACATGTACGCCCGTATTGGAAGTCACGTAGGTGCACTCCACGGACGTCGTACGCAACCACCTTTCTCAAGTTCCACCCAAGTTGAATTGATTCAATCATCTAGGATAGTATTCCCACTCACGATGCATCTTTCCGCTGTGAAGATGTCGTGAGCAAGTTTCCGTCTACTGTGCTGCAGCCATAAGCTTGAGGCGATCGAAAAAGTCTCAACAAAGACTTCCCAAGGTACATCGGTTTCCTGGACCCCATATATCCAATATGACTCTGGTACAGTTCAAACTTGCTTAGTAGAGCGGCATACGGGTCGGTCCTTAACCGATACAGGCAGGGCTACGCACCCAATACCACATCTTGCTGTATCCTACGCCCCTGCCCGGTCTCATATTCAGATTACTACTCCATTTCTTTGAAGCAATCCCATGTGAAAAAGTCCTAACCATGCGAGTAGATTCCAACTACTCGACTTCTACCGAATCCTATACAACATTTAGCATAGCATAGTCTACACGATGACTTAATAACTACCAAAATACTCCATGGGGTGATCTCGTCATGCAAGTGGATGTTCAATCACCTTAACCCTAATGCACATAACTCACCCTAGACATAGGTGATACAAATCAAATTTTGTAATAGCGCTTAAATGCAAATTGGGGCTTGCCTGGCTGTGAGATGTTATCAAAGTTAATCTCCAGAGGGATGACTTCAAGTGGCTCCGGGGCCCTCTCGAGCTTGGCAACTAATCGATATGCAAAGAATAATGCAAGTTAATCAATACTGATATTGAGATATAGCTCAAAGGAAAGAAAATTAGGTAGATGAAGTTAAGACTACTGGTTCTAGAAATTTTACAGAGGATACTAGGTACTATGAGTGAGGTTCTGGTCAAAATTGGGCTAAGTTCATGGAAGTCTCTATTGTATAAAATTCAATGTATATAAACCCTTCCCAGAATTTTCATGGGCAATCTGAGACTTGTTCTGTTTATAGGAGGTCAAGAGTGACTCAACAAAATTTATTTCATAATTTTCTAAGCATTACACTGTGAGATATTGAATTTAGAAGTTTGGACAATTTGCTAAAATGTTTCTGGACATTTTGGAATTTTCAGGCACATATAGATTGGAAAGACAATTTGGCTGTTCAAATCAACTGAAATGGACCTGAAACTTTTTCTGGAATTTAAGGGAATTATTTAGAATGATTTGGAAAAGTTTGGGAATTTTTGAATGAATGAAGCATCAGGAACTAATTTTAATAGCATTTTTCTTTATGAAATTATTAAGGTCCAATTATGGATTTTCATACAGATCCAAGTGCGCCAGTTGAAAGTATAGATCATGCTGGTTCCAAAAATTTATTTGGGAATTTTGGACAAGTATTCAAAGAGATATAGATTTTCTAAGTTCAGCATAGAACCCACACAGAGAAAATGGTCTAACTCATTTAACCGTGGGCCCTACTGGCAGGGTTGTCTTCAACCTCCAGCAGGGGCGCTCGACCAGCGGCTGAAGCACCTAGGGTGAGCTCGATTTCACTCATTTTTGCACCAAATCAAATGGGATTTTCACCAAATTAACCGTAGAAACAAGGAGAACATGATTATGTATCAAAATCATAGATAAATTGGCCGGAGGTTGGGTCTCGACAAAGAACTTCGCCATTGTAGAAGGCGGTGGGGAAAACTCTTGGAACTCAGCAATTTCTTGATAGATGCTACTGAAATTTGACTAAGATGTGCGCCATGAGGTGGTCAACAACATTCATGAATGAATTGGAAAATGGTTGCACCTAGAAATGAAATTAAATCGATGACCTAGTGACCTAGGTATGAACTAGGTTCAATAAAATTTAAAAGTAGCAAGCTAGGAGCCATGGCTTGACCTGAAACTTTGCGAGCAGAATCTAGGAGTGTAGGCACATCTTTTTTGCTTCGAGGACTGTGGTGAGAATCGGCCAGGAACAACTGCTGCAAGGAAGCACATGTGAGGTGGTTATTGGGAAAAAAGTGTTGTGTTGCACCGTGAGCAAGGGAATGGATCAGCTCTCACCTTATCTGCAGCTCAGCTGGCTTCACAACCAAGGCATGAAGCAAGCACACAGTCAGTCGGGTGGATTTTGCATGCCGTGAGGTGTTCTCTGTGATGAAACAGAGGAAAATAGAGGAGAAGTCCATGACAGGTGGGTCCTACTGCTTTCATCCTTATCTTCACTGGACAGTCAATTACCCCCACCTAGATTCATCCAAAAATTGCCAAATTTTCATGGGAAGTCCAAATTAAATATGGAGAATTAAATTCTGAATTCAGAGTATTGATTTGACCAATTTTCATTCGAATTCAAACTTGAATTCCAATTTGAGTGGAATTCAATGTAGCCATTGAATTAAATAGCAAACATGCTTCCAAAATTATGAAACATTGCAGGGAGACTATTTGAAATATTAGGAATCCTATGGTCACCTCATATTTTTATTTTGTTGAAGTTTGAACAGTAGCTAAGTTTAATTTTTTTTGAAATCCCTCCAATAGGTTTGAAACTGATTTGATTTTTGGCACCTGCTATTGTGATTTTTTTTTCTACACTTGGGTCTCCTAGCTGAGATGATCCTCTAAAAATTAGGGCTTTTACACGGAGTGGATGTGGATTTTGAGATGACTCCTTTTTGAGGGGACTCTTATATTTTGCAGGGATGAAACATGGCTACTTTTTTTCTCATGCTTATGATGTAAGCATGCATTTTCTTTTTCTTTTTCTTGTAGCCATGTCTTCTACTCCCTTTTTATGCAATGAATTTTTGGAGAGAGTACTAAGCATGAATTATATGGAGTTTCTCTTTTTATTGTGGAATGGTGGTATGGTGGAAATTTGTTTAGTTCTAGTGTAGAAGTAAAGCATGTGCAAGTGAAGTCTTGAATTCAAAAAGTAATGAAAGAAATCTCACATAGGTCTATACTAGTTTGAAAAGGCTCAATGTGAAAGCAAATAGCATATGCATAAGTTCTGTCAATGTAATTTATCATATGGCTTTGGTGGGTATTTCCAATCAAATGAGGATAACTTAAATCTTTTCAGAATTTCTCCGGAAATCTAAGTGTCACTATCAAACTAGGAATAGCAGCCCGATCACTATATCATATCTCACAACAACTTAGAATGGATTAAGCTTTTGCTACCCATAATTTCCAAATCAAGGCAAAAGCAATTCTAGCCAATGAGAGAAATATGTTAGAGAGTAGTAAGTTGTAAACTAGGGACTTTGGAAAATTAAAACAGAGCAACTATTCATCATTTCATCTATGTGAATTCCAAGTCATTCTTACAGCACATCTTTTATTTTATTTGGAAATTAAACCTATCCTATATTTATTTATTTATTTTTAAATGCAAGGTGGATGATGGGTAAGTGAAAAATAAATATGCAAGGGGTTGATACAATTTACCTCAAGTGGGGGTCCTCCCCCAAGCTTGTTCTTCACTCACCTCTGTGTCGAGGGTTGAACCCTTGATGACGGAAGTATGGCGCGAGATCGGCTTGTTGTTGTTGCAGCGTGGAGTTGAGATTGATGAATTGAGCGTCCATGTGTTGTTGCCAGTCTTGGGTACCTTGGACATTCCCTTGGAGAGTGTTATAGATGTCACCCCTCCTTACTTCAAGATCCACCATACGTCTAGAGAGGTCCGTCATTCCTTGGCTATAGTCACGATGACTTCTAGCCGAAGTGGAATGACATCTTCTCATAAATGTTGGAGGCAAGCTGCTAGAGCTTGAATTGGATAGGGGTGTCTCCCATGTAGCACCTGGCCATTCATGCCAAGACGGACCTTCGGTCTCATACGAAGGAGGTTGAGTCCATCCGGGTGCGTCACCTGTTGGGTTCTCTTCCTCTTCGTACTCATGGACCGTGGAGGTTGTTGGGGGCATGGCCGCTCTCCTTGTGCGGCTTCTAGTTACCCCGCCACAGACATTACGTCTTCTGACTTCCTCGATGGGAAGTAGATCAATGGTTAGCCTCCGACATTTGTACAAATGATAATCCGAGTTAGGTAATTGAATTTCATTGACAAAGCCGAGATATTAAAATATAAAAGAGCCATTTTGATCATACTTAAGGGTATGTCCTTGCACTAAATAGTCTTCATCAATTAATTCTCTTTCATGTTCAATGTATTCAAATGAAGAATATTCAAGTGCTCCTACCCTAGTAGCAATACGGGTAATCAATGAAGTGCATTCAATTGGCCCTACCCTTGGAATATAGTCTAACCATTGTGTCATCATGGCAATAACAAGAGCAACTTTTATCTTTTAATCATGGCAAATAAAACTTTCAGCTCATCATCACGCACTATCCTTACATCTACTCTAGGGAACATAGTCATAGCCACCCATCTATGCATGAAGCGTAAAGTGGGGTTGTGCAAGTGGCTATTCCTAGGTGCACTACATCTGACCTCACCAGTTAAATCTTGCCAAAAACTTTGTTTGTTAAGCTTAGGCAAATTGTCTAAATCTAGCAAACAATGTTTATGGAAGCCTAGGATTTCACATAATTCTTTCCATAGGACGTTGTATTCTTTTTGAAATAATCGAAAATTAATACCATCAAATCCTATCTTGAGTGTGCAAAGGAATTATATGGAGAGTAGGCGTGAACCTTTCTCCTCTATGTGAGCAAAATTTTCCCATCCTAGTGCACACCAAATGCAAAAGAATTCGGAATCCATACCTATTTTGGAGATCAAATCCGGATCATAAGATTTCGTATGAGAAAACTCACGATCTTGGAGGAGCTTGTGTGCTTGATCTTCAACTTCACTTTGGATGTCGAGGTCATCATCGTGAAGAAGTTGGTGAGGGTTTCTCCTCTCACCCATGGGAGTGTCCTCTCCTACACTCCTCCGTGAACTTGGTGTAGAAACATAAGAGGGGCGTGCACTTGAGTCTCCGCCATGGATTGAGCTTGCAGCCTCCTTCCTCTTTCCAAACAACCTTTTCATTCCTTTCATGGCCACAACAAACAAGACCACAACAAGGCAAAAACTCGAAAGATGTGATGTTAGTGAAAACAAACCCTGGCGAATTTTCCCTTGATGAACTTGAGAGCAAATTGCAAATGCAATCAAAAGCATATCTTTTTGAGTTGGATTTTGAGCAATCATGCTTCAATGAAGAGAAAGAAAAACAATTTGAGCAAGAGTGACTTTGGGGATGTATGAAATGAGGTGAAGTGTGAAGAGAAGAGCTCCTCACGGCCACCATTTATAGTGTGCAATCCCCAACGGTCACTAGGGTACCAAATGTAGCCGTTGGAGGAGAGAGATCCAAAATGGATCTTTCCCCTAGTCGGCCGAATAGGGGGGTCGTCCGACCTGACAGGTGGGCCCCCCTATTCTGCCTTTTGGTAGGTGGCTCCCCAACGGCTATGGAATCAGCATGTTGGTTAAATACCACTTTTGCTGCTCAGAAAAATTGTTTTCCAAATAAAAATTCCTTTTTCAAAACCCAATAATTTTCTTTTTGTGAAAAACAAAGAAATAAAATTGATAGTTGAGAATATAAGATTCTCAACTTGCAAAGAAAATCAAATATGCAGTGGGGAGAATCAAACAAAATGGGGAAAATCCAAATAAAGAGAAAAGAAAAACAAAGAAAAGGATAACTACCAATTTAACCTATTGACTAGGTCTCACCACCGTCCGATGAGATGGACATTCCTCCTTATTCATTTCTTGACATCCGGGCTTGGAGGGATGGGCTCAGAAGGTATGTCTTACTTCTTCTGCCATACCTTCTTTGGCGGCTTGGTGGACTTGAGCCTTTGAGAAGGCCCAAACTTCTCCGTCTTCTTGGGGTGTCGTCGTGGACGATAAGACGGGTTTTCCGCATAGATCAAATTCCTCATGAATGCAATGAGCGGGTCCACCTTTGGAGGTGTGATTTCAACCTGTTGAATGTGTTTAACATTTGGCCCATACTTGATACGGATCATGGAGCATTGCTCCAACTTTGGGCAAAAGTTAAACTTCTCCTCCTTGCCATTGATATGGATGTGGGTTTCTCCAGCTCCCACATCTATGCAAGCCTTCAAGGCGCTTAGGAACGGGCGCCCAAGAATGAGCGGCGTATCCTTCTCGACCTCCATGTCGAGCACCACGAAATCCACGGGTATGAAGAAGTTCCAGATTTTCACCGGGACATCTTTGGCAATACCCGCCAGATAACAGACTGAAGAATCAGCTAGTTGGAGCTGCATTGGTGTTGGAGTAAGCTCCGTGAAGCTCAACTGGTCACCTTGGGCATCACACTGACGCTTGCTCCAAGGTCACAAAGGGCCTTGTCAAAGTGGTGTGCCCCAATTGAGCATGGTATTGTAGGACATACAAGGTCCTTAAGCCAGTTGCCTCTTTGTAGAGAAATCATGTTGGCACTTTCCACAGGAGGTTCGGGCGGTCCTGGCATCTTGCCATTCTCCATTGGAGAAACAGCAGCTTCCAGTTGAGCCAACTGAGTCTCCATCATCTTGTTGAAACTCAATTGATTCTCGAAGGCTGAGGATAGTCCTCCAATCTTGGCATTGATGCTTTCTAGGGCCTTGTCATTAGCTAGTAGATTATTGGATAGAGCATCATTGATCTTCAGCTGACTAATGGCAAGTTCTCTCAAGTTGGGTTGATTTCCATTGTTGCCATTGTTGTTGTACCCTCCTTGAAAGAATGGACCTGGTTGGCCTCACCCTTGACCTCCTATACGATAGCCATTGTTGTTTCCATTGTTGGATAGGTATAGGGCATCCTCACGGGTTTCTAGGCAGTCATTGCCCAAATGACCCATGTTGCCACAGACTTCACAAGTGATGTGGGAGTCTAAGGCATAGGCATTGCCGCATACTTCACCATTGCTTTGCCCATCAATCTTCTTCATAAGGAGGTCCAATTTATCAGCGATCATGTCCACCTCCTTCAAGGTGTGCATGCCTCGCTGGCAGGTATTGAGACGCTCGTCGCTCCAACCCATGTTTGACACCATCTTCTCAATCAAATCTTAGACTTTGGGCGCTGTCAATGAGAAGAAGGCACCTCCAGCAGCAGCATCAACATGGTCACGGGCGGAAGGGATAAGCCCGTTGTAGAAGTTTTGGATTATTGGCCAATCATCCATCCCATGGTGGGGACAGGCTAGGATATACTCCGCGGCCTTTCCCAAGCCTCAGGAATAGATTCCTTGACATTTTGCTGGAAGCTGTAAATTCTTCCACGTAGGGCATTGGTCTTGCCTAACGGGAAAAACCTGGCAAGGAATGCCGAAGAACATTTCTCCCAAGTGTCTATAGCACTTCGGTTCGCGTAGAACCACAGTTTTGCTCTCCCAAGAAGATAGAATGGGAACAGCCTAAGACAGACAACATCTGGAGATACATTATTTATCTTAAAAGTGCTACAGATCTCAAGGAACTGTTGCAGGTGAGCACTTGCATCCTCATTAGCCTTCCCACAAAATGGGTTGGCTTGCACCATAGTGATTAGGCCAGTCTTGATTTCGAAGTTTACGTCTCCCATGTTAACAGTGGGCCCAACAGGCACATTGTTAGTAGAGGGAGCCGAAAACTCACAAAGGGTCTTATGGGCCATTGGTGTTTCGGTTGTTGGTGCGGTTGTGCTGTCTTGCTTAGCTTCTGAAGGATTACGACACGAGGTCGATCTCTCAGAAGGGATTCGGGACCTTTAACAAAATTTTTCGGCAAGCAGAAACCAGACATACACTACCCTGTTTTCACATAAAATGCAAAAACAAAGAGGGGTCATCCTACTAAAACCTACCAGGGTCCATTCCTATTCACTCAATCATGCAATACTTTGGCTGCCTTCCTAGCGACGGCGCCATAAATGCTTGTTGATAATTCCTACACACTACTAACAATTCATCCCTGGCATGGGTGCCAGAAATGCTTGTTGGTAGGTTTTAATTATCAAGAGAATATCCGCAAGCACACGAAAACTATTGATGTAGCATTTCCCCTTTAAAGAGTATTCCCAAAGGATGTCATTTATATTTTCCCAAAGGAAGGCTGGATGGAAGGAAAACAATCATCAAGTGGAAAGGGTTAGTTTGGTCTAGGTAGGGTTCTAGCAAGGATGGGTTAAATGATAAGTTGAGGTAGTGTAACACACAAAAGAGCATTCTATCCTAAGGGGATAAATGAGGTAATAGAGGAATTTGCCTAAGTTTTAGGTAGTGACTCCTCCTATGCTTCTAATTTAAATATACATAGCCTAAGTTAGTTACTAATGATCATGTTAATTATGAATTCTCATGCTAAGTGGATTAACACATCGGGCACGGGTTTACCCGTAGCAACACTAGGCGACTCCCGCCAAGATCCTGTGGCATAGCTGAATGTGCAGCATTACAAAGGACAGATAGGGCTGTCACCACCTACTACCTACCTCTTCAATCTGTGGGTATACGAGACATTCAACGCTACTCTCTATCCTAGCACCATGCTAGCATATTAAGTAATTACCTTAATTGCCTAGGCACAAGCCATCCTAAGGCAATGAACTAAATCATCGTTGAACCAATGTTAATTCATAGCATAAGTGATTCATGTTAACATAACCATATCATAGCTAATTAGACTATAGTGGAGGTTTATAGTGTTTATGATAATGTAATGAACATGGTATAGCACAATCATAAATACTATGTCTACCACATACATGGAATTCACAATCAAACAAGAAACGCTTTATCCAAGTATATGAACATATGAAGACTAAATATAACATCGTTATTATGAATAATGTCACAAATACAAATAGGAATACGGAAGGCATACCTTTCCCAATTGGGAAGAGACTCCTTATACTCCTCTCCTACTTGGACTATGGACTAGAGACTCTCCTCTCTACAGCCTATACTCCTCTAAACCTATGGAGAGTAGTGGATACAATGGATGAATACTCAAGTGGTGTGTGTTGAAGTGAGGAGTGAGGGGTCCTATTTATAGCTTGGAGAAGGGTCGGTTCCTGCCACCAAAAGCACGTGAATTAGTCACCCATGAACACTTCAAGCCTGGAGGAGCCACCATGTGGAGTTTGACCGAGAATGGCGCCAGGAACTAGTCGGCCGACTAGGGTGGTCGGTCGATCTTATCCTGGCCCCTTTTGCAGTGTGCTTTCTCCAGTTGACTGACAGATGGGTCCCATTGATTGATATGGGTGCTACACCGTTGGATGGCCTCGGATACTTCTGTTTGTGGGCCATTTGATCCATGTGGTGCCATGTGTCGTCGCTTGATTGGCTGGAATGGTATGTTATAGGATCTGTCTCCTTGTTTCACTTTATTTCTGCATAGAATCCTTGCATGCACTACTTTCTCCAAGGACAAGTGGAAATAGGTTAAATAGAAAGGTGATGTGTGCAAGAAATGTCAATTCCTTCACATAATTGAGTTATATTGACGGGTGAAATTGGTGTATAACAGCCGTCAAAACCACCCAAGCCCTAACCAACAAGGTCAGGGAAGTGAATCCGTCCGAGCCCCGACCATCATGGTCGGGCGATGAACCGGCTGAGCTCGAGCTCGGGAGTGGGGAGCAGGTTCAACACTCAATAGGATGTGGGCTAAAGAAGAAGCCTTTAATACTGAAAGGATGACCATGCGTGATGTGACCCTACCATAGAGTACAGTGCTAGCCGAAGTCACTCCCGTCCTGTTCGGCGTAGCAGCGAGCACGCGCTGAAGGACGATGTAGACTAGGGGACAAGATGGGAGTGGATATTTTGGTGATGACTTCGATGACCCAAGCGGCCTGGAAAGTGTGGTGACACAAACATTGTACCACTCATCCCATTTATGTAGAGCTGGCTTAGATAGTTTTGCTCGGCTATAAAAGGGGTTCGAAGGCCACCTACCCGAGCACGTTAGAACACAACGAGACACCCCCGCATGAGAACTGTTTGAAGCAGACCAACTACTCTCACCATCCCTCCACCACATTCTAGAGGATGTTGCGAGTTGGGACTCCGGCTCCAATGTTGGCACCGAGGGAAGCGTGCACCCCTCTTGCGAGTGCCACGTCATGGAAGCCCCCAGCGAATCCCACGTTGTCACGCCCATCGACAAAGCCCTGCTGCTCTTGCTCGAACAGCAGGAGGCCCAGTGCAGTGCGCTCAAGGTCAAGCAGATGCATGCTTGGGAGCTGGTCGACCTGCTTGATGCACTATGCATCGCGCTTGAAGTAGAGCAGGCGCGGCTAGATGGAGATATGGGCACTTTGGATGTGAAGATGGACCCACACCCTAGCACGTGCCAAACGTTCTCTCGTGCGTGCCAGGTCAGGGCCCGCATTATCGCCGATGAGGATGACCCCCTGTGTTTTGAGAAGCAAGTCAGAACGTGGAGGCCGCGGTGGCACTACTTCATGACATGACCGAGCCTGTTGAGCCTGAAGCATGAAAAACCTACCTGAACTTCAGATCCTTGCTGTCAAGGGTTCCTGCTTAGCAGGCGAAGAGCTCCCTCGCTCAGCAGTCAGACGCATCAACCCGTGGCAGATGTGGGGACCGGAGTCCACACATCCGAGGATCTCATTGGGTGGTGCCGTGCGATGCGACACCTAACAGCACACACGAGAAGGATACCAAAACATATAAAGTTTTCATTTTATAATAAGAAGAGTTTACAAAAGAGTGTACAATAGAAGTACACACGCAGCGTAAAATACATACTCATAATCCCACCTAACTAAGCAGGAGAGAAGGCGTCCATGCCCTAGGACGATTCTCACTAGCAACACGAAGAACATACAGCAGCGGCGTGGCTCACATGAGATTTATCTCGACACCTCGAGTCTCATATACAACCTGAATAGCAGAAATAAAACTAATACCTGCAAAAATCGTTAAAGCGCAAACGTGAGCATAAGGCTCAGCAAGACTTAACCGTCTCACTAGACATATGCAAGGGAACACTAAACATAGGTAAGGTGAAGCATAAATGACTCGCCTACAAGTGGATCCTTATAGTCAAGTTTTAAGTAGCAAATGACATTCTCCGAGCACGGCACATCATGGGATCCACAATCAAACAAGAAACGCTTTACCGATGATATGACATGCTCAGGGCACATAATGCTATTACAGCTAAAGTATGGGGAAATTGTAAACTTTTAATTGTACTATCTCTAAATCATACAAGGTTGCAAAGTAATTATAATTCAATACAATATGATTTTTCTGACTTCTTTAGTATTTACTACGTCACCGCTCAGTGAACAAGTGGTACTCTATTACTGCGAGGGACAGTGATTGCAATCAGGACACACCCGGACAACACGACACATACGTCGTTCGGAAGTGTCAGCGAGCACACCTGTACCTACATAACACTTCAGTACCAGGCGTATATGGCCACCTTTCACAAGAAACTCGAATGTTGAGCCCGTCTCACCTCCGCAAACAGAAGATCTCCGCACGAAACGCCTCATGTGTCCGCCGACCGATTTACACCTTACTGTCCTCAACCCACCCCTATCGATGGTGAGTTAATGGGTCTCGACATCCCAGTTATCAAGTTACATAAGTTTATTGGATTCCATATGTCCATTATATTGCCGATACAATTCAAGCTTGTCCGAAGGGGCTGCATACGGACGGGCCTTAATCGACACAGGCAGGGCTATGCGACCGAGACTCAATTCTCGCCGCTTCCTATCCATTCCCTGCCCGGTCTCAATTTCATTATATTGAGCCATTTTCTATTCAACCAATCCTGTGAGATACATCTCTCGCGAGTAGATTCCAACTACTCGACTTCTACCGGATTTCCTATGCATTAGCAAAGCAGATACTACAGGTCAAACTGTAACTCGTGCCAAATAAACCCTGGGATTTTTGGTCGTGCATGTGGAGTATCATTCACCCTTAACGTAATGCACAATTCATATACTACTCATCATAGTGATAAAGCAAAAGTTTATAAACGACTTAAATGCAAACCGGGGCTTGCCTTAGTTTGCGACTGAACAAATGTCAATTGTTAGGGCTTGATCTTCCTCCAGAGAACCTGCCATGGAACCTCAGTGGAAACACCTTGGCCTTCTCCTCCAAGTGAAGCTCCTCGTCGATCACCTACCATCACGTTTCCTATCGACATGATATGCATATAAGTAATTAAGTAATTAAGTAATTTAAGAAAAGACTCCACGGGGTTGTGTAAACTCTAAGAATGAGGAGTTCGACTAGGAAGGACAGATATGCCTTTGTTGTGTGAATGAACAAAGGATGACTCAAGGTGACATAGTAGTGTCGAGATAAGCACTGAAAGGTGCAATGTAATGACACATCACAATTTAGCACTCGACACTTGGAGCTATGCCGCCCAAAGAGTGATAAGGTAGAATGGTGAAGAAGTATTACTGGACTGTGTGATGTAAGGAAGACTAAGCGATCAAGATGGAGCATTGATAGCTTAAGGCATGAGTGAACTGTGCAACAAGAGGTTGTGACTTAGAAGTCGACTAGTGAAGTTACACAAACTCATTAAGGAGTAAACCTAATTACGTGACAAGTGTGATCGCAGGGTCCTGATAAGGATGAACCAGGATGAAACCCTAGCGACACTTGGGAGTGAAGTGAGGTCAACATTCTTTGTACTTAAAACGTCATAACGAGCCTTGTTAACCTGACGTGAGTACTGAGACAACGTTCAAATGACCTTTAGGTAAAATAGTTTCTACGGCAAGCTTCTCGAGCATCGTTCAAGTGCTTACGTGACACTATTGCAGTGTCCTTTGCAAGATTGTCCAGATGAGCTCGGTGAACTCCTGGAACTCGAACATGATGCGAGAACTTGTCGTGACGGTCATGCCTTGCCATCACGGGAAGATCAGATTAGCCAGGTCCACATCGACCCGGACTCGTCAATAGGGTGATCAGAATCCCGAACACCACCTTGTGAGTCTTAAGGCTAGTGATGTCGACTCGGTTGTTGATAAGCGACTCGACGAACCTGCCGTCGAAGAAGGGGTACACCAAGTTAACCAATCCTGTGATCGGCTACGGAACATCCTCGACACAACCAAGGAACTCTTATCCAAGGTCCCCCTTGGTCTAGTTCTCCTTGTTGGTCGCAACGTTATTGCATACCTCTACTCCAAGTCATCGGTGATCACCGAACCACTTGGTTTGACCTAGAAGGCATTTCATCGAGCACCCTAGCTACACCTAGGACTTGACAAGTTTCACCTCGACTAAACCCTAATTTGGCTAAACGACCATTGTACGACGAGTCATGCTTGTGTTCTAGGGCAAGGCTCACCTTGTAGGCATTTCGCCGAACATCTTGGGTGTGTACTTGATTTCCGTCGCTTCATCACCATTAAAAAGGTATCTTAGCACATGTCCTTGTCGATTTGCCACACCACAACAGACCTGCATCCAAGACTAGCATGGAACGTCAATACATCTAGTTTCTTCCTTGTAAACATTTCATCGAACAGGTTGACTGCAGCATTGATCCGACCAATCTTTGCACAGATCAGAGCTAACCTTGGATCAACTGTCGATGCTGGTGTGTCAACGGTGTGTTCCTGCGTATCCTCCATCACACCCATTACTCGCCTTGCTTCCAGGACATAGCCACGGCGCAGAACGCGAACATGGCATCATGGTGAGCGGCAGAGAGAGTCGCCGGACGGCGTTGACAAGAGGAACGCGGTTGCCGCGGCTTGGCGTGGCGAGGTGCTGCACGGGAGCAGGGCGGCGGCAAGGGAGGCGCTGTGGCCGAAGGCAGCAGGGGCGAGCACGACGTCGTCGAGGAGGTGCGCGGGCCTGGGGGATGCGGCGCCATGGACGGCCGGCGGCGTGCAGAGCCGGGAGATGGAGCACGGGAGCGCTCGGCGCTGCGGTCGGGCAAGCGCGATGCGGGCCGGCAACAAGGCGAGGAGGCGAGTGGCTAGCGACACAGGGAGGGGGCGCAGCTCCGGTGCGGGACACGAACCGTGGCCAGGGAGTAGCGAGCGGGCGACCAACGGAAGGAGCAGGCGGTCGTGGCTGCTGGGAAGAGGTGAGCTGGGGCGGTCGAGCGCGGGGACGACCCAGAGGCTGGCGGTGCTAGGGCGTCGCGCGGCCCGGGGGTCAGGCGAGGAGCGCTGGAGAGAAGCACGGTCGGCGGTGCCATGAGCGGCGACCGGGACGCAGGGTCGCGGGCTGAGCGCCAGGGCGACGAGGAGGCGGCGCGCGGACCTGGCGGACGCGCGAGCTGGCGGGGGCGAAGTCGGGCGCTGGCGGCGGGATGGCGATGCCGTGGTACAGGGAGAGCGGTGCCCGGGAGGTGCTGGAACCAAGGCGGCCGAGTGCACGGGCACTGGGGCCGGCCGCCGGGGAGGCAGGGCGAGCAGCAGGCGCAGGCAGGGCCAATGGCCGGACGGGTCGGGAGGGAGAATGAAGGCGCGAGGAAGAAGAAACGGGGTCGGGCGCGGTGATAAGGACGGATTTGCATCGCGGTGGCACAGCATGCGTCTCGGTGTCACGCTGAGGCAGTGTCGACCTGACCTGTGGGGACCACTCGTGGGACCCACTTCCCTCTTCTTCTTTCCAAAATTCCAATAGGGCTAGAAAGAATGCTTCAAAAATAGTCAAATTTGGCCCAGTGACTAATTAAAATGTGGAGAATTTTATGGTGCAATCAGATTTCAAAACTGAGCAAGTTGAATTTGAACTCAGATTTGAATTTGAATTCAAGTGGTGATACTTGACTCAAGAAAATAAATAGTAGATTAGGTTCAAAAATCCTGAAACTTTGAGGTTAACCTTTTTGAACCATAAGGGACCTCAAGAAAAATTTGGAGTTGATTTGGACAAGGTTGAGCACAAAGTTTAAATTTGAAGTCGACGTTGATTAAACTCTCAGTACCTGAGATTTGAATATTTTTGGATGTCCCATTTTAGGGTTGGAATAATTCCTTTTTCTTTCTCTCTATTTTGTTTTCTTTTCTCCTTTAATTTTTCATTGAAAATGTGAATACTTGGAAATTAAGGATTCTTCACCTTAAGTTCCATTCCACATCAGCAACCATGTTCTATGTAAAGTTTTAACAAGTCTCTATTTTTAGTGAACATAGTTTAACTCATATGGCTCATGTGAGTTTGGATTTCCAAGTCTATTTTCAAAATTTTTAGGTTCGCATTTTTGCGTTTTTGTTCTTTCGAAAAACGGGCTTTTACAGCAGAAGTCGAGCACGCAGCAGGAGCACTACCGTGTTAGGAAAATGCCACACTCTGAGCTGATTAAACGGGGTTGAGAGGAGCAGATTGTAAACCCCCTCATGCAACATGTTGAATGAGTGCGTGGACTCGTCTGACCTCCGCCAAACCATCGAGGCCCGACGTAGGGATCAGGAGTTGTCGCAATCCCACAGCTCGAGCCCCGATGACACCAACCCCACCGAGGTGACTACTATGATGATATGAGGACTAGAGCCTGAGCCTCGACTCTCCTGGGACCAAGGCATTTGGGAGGCGCATACACAATGTGTCCTTCCCAGGGTGCTTCCCGAAAGTCGCGTAAAGGGGGGGTGAATAGACAATAATACCTGAAATGACTTGATCAATTGTGATTAAATTCTTGTGGCTGCACTAGTCTGGATAGGGTCGGACTAGTCCGCTCAGCACAGGGTGAAAACCCTAAAACTTGGTTTCTGCAATTTATTTGTGGAATTAAAGTTCACCGAAGAAATAAGCAATGTGTGGTAAACTAGGAAAGCTCAGATTGTGAAGTTTAAACACTTAGATTGCAAGTTTACAATAATGATCAATGTGAAGAGCAATAAGAGCAATATGAACCCTAATAGCAATACTAGTGATCACGAAAAGTAAAAGACAAGTGAGACAAGATTTATCCCGTGGTTCAGCTCCATGAAGAAGCCTACATCCACGTTGAGAAGTCCACACAAGGACCGGGTCTCACTTGACCCTTCTCTCACCAAGCCACCACAATGGTCGGCTTGGATTTCACTATATCAATGGGTAATCACCAAGTTTGATGGCGCTACTCATAAGTTGAGGCTCCCACAAATCAATACAATGAGGAGCACACGAAGCTCAACTCACACAAGCCACAAAACACAACACAATGTGCAAGAGATCAAATCGAGAGCCCAAGCGCGATGATCTTCCTTTACTCTCCTCCCCAAACCCTAATCTATTCAAGATTTTCTCTTAGAGGGTTAGTAGGACGAGTAGAAGGCTTTGGAAGGCTCTAGGATGCTTGTGATGGCACTAGCATTCAAGACTTGTTCAAATGAGCCCCGGGGTCCCCTTTTTATAGGGGTTCCGAGCCCCTTCTGCTGACCTCAGCAGAAGGGCGGACTAGTCCGGCCTCTGGACCAGAACTAGTCTGGCCTTTTGGGCCACTGACCTCTGGTCAATTCCCGACAACTGCCGCACTGTGCGGCGATTGTCACGCTACCCGCCAAATTTCCAAATTCAAATGGTCACTAAACAACAGACTAGTCCGGTCCAAAACGGACTAGTACAAAGTGGAACAGAACCGTTTGTTCCATCCCAAAACGGACTCTTCTGGGTTTGCCCAGACTAGTCCGGCCACAGGGACGGGCTAGTCCGGCCCACTAGGGTTTCTCTCGGTTTTTCTCACTAAGTCTCAAACGGACCAGTCCGTACCCAAACAGGCAAGTCCGAACTGTTCCAGAGAGCTTTGGTCCGTCCAAAAACGGACAAGTCCGGACTTCTCAGACTTAGCTCCAAATTCACTTAAATTCACTCTAGGGACATTTGGTCCGTCTCAAAACGGACTTGTCAGCCTGGCCTGGATTAGTCCGGCCTTGAGGCCCAGACTAGTCCGGCGTCCTAGGATTTTTCTCATTTTTAGCTTCTCACTTAGGTGTTTCACTAAACCACCACTTTGAGCCCTCTTGAATGATCTCATTGCACATGATACATCCACCCTCTCTCAAGACACAGCTCATATAAGCTCAACACCATAGAAACCCTAATTTCTACGCTTGAGTCTTTGACGCCTGTTTTATCCTTTTCCTTTTTGAGAGTTTTCATCACATTTCAATCCTTGTACCTGTGCTTATGATCACTTTAACTCAGTAGCCTCTTAATTGTTGTCATCAATCATCCAAAACCCACAGGGATGCCTAGATGCACTTTCAATCTCCCCCTTTTTGGTGATTGATGAGAACACATTAAGACTTCGACAAAAAGAAAAATAATTTGTTTTCGTAACATGTATTTGTATGAGTGACTCCCCCTCAATGTATGCATCATGAGTAAGAGAGATTGAGAGAGTTCTCATATGTATACACGTTATGGTGGGGTGCCTAAATGATGTGTTCATAAAGTGTACCATTATGCAAGATAGACATGTAAATGAGGCAACACATCACAAATATAGGCAAGATACATGAATACATAGATTAAGTCTTACAATACAACTTGAAATGAGAGTTTAAAACATAAGTCCTTAATAGATCAAATACTCTCTCACTAATAACTGGATAGAGACTCTCAAAATCTCCCACTCAATCTCTCCCCCTCTCTAAGTGCCCCATCCACTAATATCCCCCCCTTTGGCATCAAGACACCAAAAAGGAAAAGAAGAGAGTCGTCATTGTAGGTCTACTCATCATCGGAGTCGTCTTCGTCATCGCCGCCTTGGTGCCCGTTATCGCTCTCTGTGGCCTCCGGGTCAACATTGGTGTCATCATCATCGATCGGGGCCGCGGTGGAAGTCCCATCTTCACCAAACTAAGCGAGCTCCTCGTTAGTGAACTTCGGGAAAGAAGTGAGCTCACCATCACTCTCCTCAGTGGGAGACATGGGAATGTCCAGCTTGTCGCACATCGCCTTGAGATACTTCTCGTTGCGACGCTACATGCGACGTTGTCGAATTTCCGTCTTCCGGCAAGAGGAGAAAAGAGCTTTGAAGCACTTGAGGAATCCACTCGATGATGAAGGACGAGGTGGAGGAGGTGAAGGCACAAAGCGAGAGGAAGAAGCGGGAGGTCCGCATTTTTCCTCCTAGGAGCAGCCGGCTCTAGAGGAGGGAGTTGAGGTCAAAGCCTCCGGTGAATAATGTCTTTCTTGAAGGTGAGTCTGAAGATCTTCTCGATCATGTACATAATGTATGGAGCGTATCCACATGATCGGTTAGGAGTGTGCGAGATGTTGAAGATGTCCTCAAAGATATAATCCACCACATTGATACGGACATCTCCATCAATGAGGACCATCAAATGCCTCAAATTCCCTTGAATTATCCCCGCATCTCCATCCTTGGGGGCAATGGTCTTCCTGAGGACCCGGTTGAGCACACTATAGAAAGGCTTGATATTTCTGATGTGTCCGGCCTCAAACTGTGCATGACTTGGGTACATGTACTCCAGGGTGTCCCGATCAACTGGCTTCAGATTTGAAATTATAATCTCATTATCCAGTTAATCCTCCAAGTCAAGCAACTGAGCAAACACCGAGCAGGTGGTGAAGTATTGCTCTCCATGGGTCATTAGGGATGAAAACGGTCGAAAATGATCGAAAAAACTACAATATCATTTTTGTTTTTATATTTTTTAAACGGTACGAAAACGAAAACAAAAAATCACGATCGAGATACGGTATCGAGATTGTCGGTTATTTGAAAACGAACAAAACGGAATGAAAATATGTCGATAACGATCGAAAACAATTATTAAATCGAGAAGATGATAAAAACAAAGTAGCTCACTTAATA
The DNA here is from genome assembly GCA_036927565.1 of Tuctoria greenei. Lineage (NCBI taxonomy): Eukaryota > Viridiplantae > Streptophyta > Magnoliopsida > Poales > Poaceae > Tuctoria > Tuctoria greenei. The sequence continues at coordinate 147,894,779 of JAYESD010000002.1, forward strand.
TAGTCATACATCATACATAGTCCACATCATATTTTATACATCATATTTCATACGTACTCCATGTCATGTTCACCACTTCTATTATTTTACCTCAAACCTTACTGTTGCTCATCACTTATTCCATGAAAACGTACAGTTTGCAAGATTTTTACATGAAATTGACTCCAGGTAACCAGACAGCATGTGACCAGTTCCTGCTCGTTTTGTACCGTGGCTGCAATTTTGGACAGAATAACCTTTACGAGTAACAGCGTTGCTGGCTCTATCCCGATGACAATACGAGCTTCGAACCGAACCTGGAGCGTCGAGCAGGAGCGGCGTTGAAGCGGAGCGCGCGGGCGGCAGTGGTGGATTGGAGCGGGAGCGCATGGACTGTAGGGGACCGGAGATACAGGTGAGGGAGCGGGTTGCCATGGTGATAGCGGCGGAGCTGCGCCTTATACAGGCTGCGGCACGGCGGCTAGGGCAGGGAAGATTGGCGCGGCGGCACCTGCGGCTCGGGTGTTCGGAGGTGGGAGCGACCGAGGGAGGGTCCTACGGTTCGGGACTTCGGGTTGACATGGGCTTACTGGGTCGGCTGGCGGGTCGCATGCGTTAGTCTATTAGTCCTTTTGTCCAAATACCGAATACAGTGAAAACGGGATATCCTGAATTAAAAACGGGAACCGAACAAACGGTCAGGAAAACCGCGAAACTGTTTTCGATTCCGATCCCGATTCACTTCATCCGGTTTTCATACCGATTTCGATAAAATCCCGAATAATTCGAAAACGATCGGGAAAAAGCGGTATATGGTTCGAATCGGAACGGGATTTTCCCGTCCTATTTTCATCCCTATGGGTCAGTCATCCAGGTAATCCTCCTGTCCCCATCGGTGTGGAAGTAGACTGTAGAATAGAATTGGGCAATTACTTCCACATTCTAGTCATACTGGAAAGCCATGAACTTTTTCAAACCATGTCGCTCGACGGCCTCAATCACATCATTGAAGGCTATGTGATCCTTCTGGTCCATGTAGTCCCAGTCAATCCACTCAGCATCGGTGATTGGGGTCTGCTTGGTCATGTAGACTGTCCTGTAATAGTCACAGTGGAAGTCACACCAGAAACGGGGATCCACTGTGCTTCTGTCGCGCTGATAGACATTGATCTTCTTGAGCTTGCGAGCTTTCTCAGCCCCCTTGCCCTTGAAGATGTTAGCGTTGAAGGCAGCTGCAAGGTTTGGGTTCCGTGCAGGAGAAGACATCCTCAAGGGGCCTATGGGTTGAGAGGCACCCTTCTTGACCTTGCTAGCAGCCTTCTTGGCCACTATCACCCTCTTCTTGGGTGCCGCATCCACTGGGGCTTTGCCTTTATCCTTGGAGGCCCTCGCCCCCTAGGTTCTAGCTTGTTCACCCAAAGTCACAAGCCGCTTTCTTTTCGGGGCTGCCTCGGCAGTTGAAGAATTGTGCTCTTCTCGCTGCGTCTTCTTTGCCCTCTGTGATGCGAAGTATGCAACAACCATCTCTTGATCCTCTCGTTGCCTCCGGTGATAAAGAGCTTGTTTCTCCGCTTCGGTCTCGGAGTCATAAGCAGGAACTACTCATTGTCCGACATGGTTGCTGATAAAAGAAGCAAGGGAATGTGTATGAATCAAAGGAGGTTAAGGGGTAGAGGCATAATTCACAAAACCAACCTAGGTTAGGGTTTTCACTGTGTAACCCGGACTTGTCCGCCCAGGGGTCGGACTAGTCCGCACGAGGTCGGACTTGTCCGCCCTATGGCCGGACTAGTCCGGTTCACACAGCAAGAACCCTAATTTAGAGAAATTTTGCAAAAACTACGGATCCTACCACAAAAATAGAGGTACATGATGACATTGATGTGCACAACAACATCTGTGAATAAGTTTCTATCAATAGACCCAAAAGAATTGAATTTCAAGGATTTTGGGGTAGGTCAAGAATACCTCTTCGAATCTTCAAATCAAAGAAATGTGGATGCGGAATCGGCCTCCGATGCTTGGGGAAAGGTTCCTAAGCACCTTAGGGCCTCAATCCACCGATTGGAATTAAGATTTTGTGGTTGGAATCGAAAATCGCCGATGAGGGGCGGTTTTTGGGCGTTTTTGGAGAGAGAGTGTTTGAATAGAAGTGGAGAGGTCGAGGGCTCCCTGGGGAGGTTAAGTCCCCAAGGGCCGGACTAGTCCGGTCACAGACCCGAACTTGTCCAGCTATCGGACTGAGTCCGGACAGATCTGGGCCACCAGACTAGTCTGGTCCAGGGGCGGACTAGTCCGGTCCTAAGGCTGAAAACTCCTATATATTGAGTTTTCAGTGGAGATTTGATCCTTTTTGGACTAGATTTCACAAAAGATCTTTGCAAACATGGTCAGTGTTGACGGCTCCAAAGATATACTAACAAAACATCCCCGGCAACGGCACCAGAAATGCTTGTTGGTATTTCTTATGCACCATTAACTAAACATCTCCAACTAGTGTGTCTAAAATGCTTGTTAATGGTTCTATTGGATCACAGAGTGAATTCCGCAAGCGCGCGGAGGTATCATTGTAGCATTTCCCCTTAAGAGTATTCCCGAGGGTGTCATTTATTTGATCCCAAAGGAAGGCAGGGAAGAGGTATAACAATCATCAAGTGGAAAGGGTAGAAAGGTCTAGGTAAGAATCTAGTAAGGATGGATAAAATAATAGTGGAGGTAGTGTGATACACACAAAAGCTTTCAAGTCTCATGGGGGGGGGGGGGGGTAAGAGGATCCTAGAGGTTAGTTAAGGTTGAGAGTTATGGAGGTACTCCTACTATGCTCTATTGTACATATACATAGTCTAAACTAATTATTCATAAGCTAGATCAATAGTGAATACTTATGCTATGTGGTTCAACACATCGGGCACGGGCTTACCCCTAGCAATACTAGGGCGACTCCCGCCAAGAGCCTGTGGCATAGCCGAACGTGGAGGATTACAAAGGACAGATAGGGTTGTCACCACCTACTGCCTACCTCTTCAATCCGTGGGTCTACGAGACATCCAATGCTACTTAGCTATCCTAGCACCATGCTAGCATATTAAGTAATTACCTTAAGAGCCTAGGCACAATCCATCCTGAGGCAATGAATTGAATCATCATTGAACCAATGTTGATACACAACATAATTATCCATACTAACCTAGTTATGTTATAACTAACTAGACTATAGTGGGGGTCTATAGGTTCTATGATAATGAGATATGTTCATGATGAAATAGTCATAGAAGCTATACCTTCCACATACATGGACTCCACAATCAAACAAGAAACGCTTTGCCCAAGTATATGTATAAGTAGAAACTAGAGATACTATCTTTATTATGCATAAAGTCACAAATACAAGAAAGAATACATGAGCCATACCTTTCCCAATGTAGGATTGGGAAGAGAGAGACTCCTTACTCCTTTCCCAATTTGGACTTGGAACTTGAGACTCTCCTGTCTACAACCTAACTCTTCTAAGAATATGGATGATAGTGTATACAATAGAGATGAAGCTCAAGTGGTGTGTGTGTGGGGACCAGAATCCCGCCGTCCAAGGATCTCATTGGGTGGTGTCGTGCGATGCGGCACCCAACAGTATACAAGAAAAGAACGAGAACAAATTACAGTACCAAGTCTTTATTTAAAAGCGCAGTGGAAGTTTTACAATACTAACGAAAGGAAAGAGAACTATACATCATTGCTACGCTCTCTGCACTAGCTATGCAAAAGCAAAGTCATCCATGCCCTGGATACCTTGCACTAGAAACACACAAATTACGGCGGTGTGCAGTGTTCCCACTCGGCTGTAAACCCTAGAGGGGGTGTAGCCTCGTCATTGAACCCGTCATCAGTCGTATAATCTGCAAAAACTTGTTAACCGCAAACGTGAGATTAAGGCTCAGCAAGACTAACCCGTCTCACTAGACATATGCAGGGGTGAATACTAAGCATGGGTAAGGAATAGCATAAAGGACTCGCCTACAAGTAGATCCTTATATTTATATTGTAAGTAGCACATGACATTCTTCAGGAACGACACATCATAGACTCCACAATCAAACAAGAAACGCTTTGCCGATGATATGACATGCACAAAGCACATAATGCTATTACAAGTAAAGTATGGGGAAACTGTAAACTTTTAATTGTACTATCTCTAAGCCATACAACGTTGTCAAAACAATTGTATTTCAATACATCATATTCTCCTGACTTCTTCAGTGTTTACTACGTCACAGCGCAGTGAACAAGTGGTACTCTATTACCGCGAGGGACGGTGATTGCAATCAGGATACACCCAGAACAACACGACACATACGCACTTTCGGAAATATCAGCGAGTACTTACAGTAGTACCTACGTAACACTTCAGTACTAGTCGTATATGGCCACCTTTCACTAGACACTCGAATGTCGAACCGGTCGATCCGTCACGAGTAGGAGGTCACAGCGTGGGGCGTACTCTGACGTGCCCACTAGCTGATTTACACCTTGCTGCCCTCAACCCATGCCTATAAAATAGAACGGAATGCCTCGACAAACTAGTATCAAGCTACATCAGTTTACTGGAGCTCATTTCTCCAGTATGTTGCCGGTACAATTCAAGCTTGTACAGCAGGGCCGCACACGAAACGGTCCTTAATCGACACAAGCAAGGCTACGCACGTGAGACCACATCTCGCTGCATCCTACCCACTGCTCGGTCTCAATTTCGTATTCATAAACCATTTTCTGATTCCAGATCCTCCCATGAAGATAAAATTCCTATCTCGCGAGTAGATTCCAACTACTCGACTTCTATCGAATTCCTATGAGCATAAGCATAGCAATATCTACTCAACGGGCCGTAGACCTACCCAAGACTCCATAGGATTTGTGGGCCATGCAAGTGGATGTCAAACACCTTAAACGTAATGCACAATCATCTGAAGACGTAAGGTGAAATAAAAACTGCAAAAACATTGTAAGGAACTTAAATGCAAATCGGGGCTTGCCTTAGTTTGTGACTCGATTAAATGTCAATTGTGATGGCTTGGTCTTCCTCCGGAGAATCCGCCATGTAATATTGAAGTTGGAACTCCTCAGTCTTTTCCTCCAAGAGAAGCTTCTCGTTGATCACCTATCATCACGTTCCTATCGACATGATATGCATATAAGTAATTAAGGTAACCTAATAATGGAATCGACGAGTTGTATAAACCTTAAGAAGAAGAGGCTTGACTAGGAAGATTAGATATGTCTCGGATGGGTGGAGAAACAATGGATAAGTCAAGTGGTCATAGTAGTGTCGATACGTGAATCGAAAGGTGCAAATGCAAGCACGCAATGCAATTATTCACTTAACACTTGGAGCTATGCCACTCAAGATTGATAAGACTGAATGGTGAAGGGGTGTTCGACTGATTCAGGTAAGGATGTCCAAGGGATCAAGTGGAACATTGAGACATCAAGATATGAGTGAACTGTGCAACAAGATGTCGTGACTTAGAAGTCGACCAAAGAAGTTGTTTCAGCTCATAAAGAAGTAAGCCTAGTTAAGTGATAAGTGTGGTCGCAGGGTTTTGATAAGGATGAATCAAAGTGAATCCCTAACAACACTTGGGAGTGAAGTGAGATCAACATTGCTTGGACTTGAGACGTCATCACAAGCACTGCTAACCTGACGTAGCACCAAGACAACATTCAAATCACTTTTAGGTAAACCAGTCGCTACGACTAACTTCGCAAGCATCGTTCAAGCGCTTACACGCCGACACTGACGTAGTGTCTTCTGCAAGCTTGTCTAGGTGAACTTGGTAAGCTTCCGGGACTCGAACATGATGTGTTATTATGTCGTGACGACGTACCTTGTCATCTCGGGGAGCTCGTCTCATCGACGTTCACATCAACCCGGACTCGTCAATAGTGGCGAGCAGAATCCCGTACACCACCTCATGAGTCTCAAGGTTAGTGATGTCGACTCGATCATCAACAAGCGACTTGACGATCCTATCGTCGATGAAACGGCACACCTAGTTAAGCAATTTTGCGGACGGTTAGGAAACATCGTCGACACGATCAAGAAACTCTTATCCAAGGTTCCCCTTGGTCTAGTTTTCCTTGTCGGTCGCAATGTTCTCGCATTACCCAACCACAGATCACCAACAACCTATGTTTGACCTGGAAGGCATTTATCGAGCATCTTGGCTACACCTAGGACTCGATCACCCTCACATTGACTAAAACCTAATTTGGCTTGACAACCATTGTTATGAATTATTCCTAGTGTTTTTCTGGAATTTATATTAATCAATAGCAAAGTTCCTTACTTAAACTATCATAAGAGTGGTTACTGGAGTTGTACTTTGTACTATAGCTCATATATTTATAGAGGAAGTTTGTGGAGCAAATTTGAGAATTTCCCATCAAAGGATGCTCATGAGATAAATTTTCAAAGGTTTAATAGAAAGGAATTTATGCCACCATTTTCATAGGATTCCATGCCAAGACATCTGCTCCATTGCAAAGTAGGGGTTCCCAGAAAGCTAACCAAATTTGTTTCACATTTTTAGGAGATTTCTACGAATTTATGTGATCTTTACAAGTTTGGACAAGTTTCTGTTTTTTTATTGGGTAACTCAATTACAGCTGCTGGACCCACGAGATTCAAACTGGCCAATCAGGAAGAGGCCACACATGGCCATTGACTGAAAAGGATGTAGCCACACTAGATCCTAAGCCACAAAGAATCCGGGTCAGGCGTGAAAGAGAGAAGAGGCTGACAGCTGGGGCCCAGCCTGCAGGTTCTTCTTCAACCTCAGGACAGGAACACAAGGGCGCCAGGTCAGTGGCAATTCGTGGGCGTTCCCGTGCGCACAGTTGACGAAATGCAGTGACATAAAGTGGAAAATAATCCGAGGACCAGGGAACACATGCTGGGCAACATGGTGCCACACGGCGGCGATCAGAATGTCACCGGCGACGGTGGCAGCGGAGGAGGTTTGATGGCGGCATGGGAATGGCTCAGAATTGGACGAACAAGCTCGGATTTTTGACTCTACAGCACCGTTTCAAGATGGGGAATCCGAATCTGGACCTTAATTGCAGAGAAATTAACGGAAACACGGAGTTCAGCGGAGATCTAGGTCCACCCATGGCGGCCATGAAATCTTGGTTTTCTATCTGTTTATTCGGTCTTTATTCAATGTTTTTGGTTGAGATGGATCTAAATTAGGTATTTAATATATTCTCCAATGGGATTGAAGCGAGATGAACTAGGGGCGACGAATTTCGCCCTCCAAACTGTGGTGTTGAATGAACTAGCCGAAAGGACTACTCCCAAAACTGAGAGCACGACCTGGCAAACGGTGAACTGGACTTAGGGAGGCAACAGGAGGTTGAAACAGACCTTTTTGCGTTGCTAGCTGATCACAGGAGCGCGGAAGAAAACTTGGACGCCGGTGAACTGAGGACGCCCGCTGCTTGAACGTCGAGGGAGAAAATCCGTTGTGTCTGCGGTTTGGCACCGAAGCAACCACAACAGCACATCGGGGAGGAAGAGAAAGAACTTGCACGGCTTCCTGCAGGCTTGGGGGAGCGAGGAGATAGCCACACGCGCCGGGCACCATGGTTCCACCTTGAGCTCGCCAGCGGCAAAGGAAAACAGAGCGCTGCTTGGCTCTGTACCGAGGAGAAGAGCAAAATATCGACAGAGGATGGTAGAGCGCGCTTGTGTGGTGATAAGGGCGAAAACAAGTAGAGATTTCTGGTGCTGTCCTCTGAAAAACGGGAGGTGGCGCATGCCATCGTGGTGGCGCTCTGTGAGGCATCGAACAGAGTCGGTTGAAGCTGTGCACAGCTGACAGGGTGGGCTCACAGCTCACTCCTCTCTTATCCTATCTGTTCTTTTAAAATTCCATTCAAACTTCTCCAAATCTGGTCAACTTGGCAGCCAAGATAAATAAGTTATGTGGCATCCAAATCTGAAATCGATTCTAACATTTGACCAAGTTTAAATCAATTTCAAATTTGAATTTGGATTCAAATGTATCTAAATGATAATATTGAATTAAATAATAAATTAGGTTCAAAAATTTTGGAACTTGGCATGGAGTCTAAGTGAGGCATGGAGAATCCAATGGTGAGTCTAACTTTGATGTTTGACCATTTTCGTTTGAAGTTTGAATTTGAATTTGAATCTCCTCATTTAAGGTTTGGATATTATTCATTTTTTATTTTATTAATTTTTCCTTTCATTTTCATAGAAAATGTGAATACTTGGAAATTAGGGATTTTACCTCTTAAGTTCTAATATACATTAGCAACCTTGTAACTATATTTAATGTTTTAACAAGTTCACATTTCTGAATATCATTCCAGTAGCAATTTAATTCATATGAGTTCTGAATCTCCAACTTAACTAAAAAAAAATTTTAAGTTCACATCTTTTTTTTTTGTTTTGCAAGTATGGTCTTCTACATTCCTTCCTTCTTAAAGGAATCTCGTCCCGAGATTCTAGAGAAATGAAAAAGGTAGGACGAGTTGTTGATGAGATGACTCCATTGTTCCACGTGATTGGAAGAAAGACACTCTTCGTCTTCTCCTGCAGGTTCTTGAAGTTATGGCTAGTCCAGCTTATGTTGTAAACCACATCGTCTAGTTTTGGTGGCTTGCGTATTTGTACTGCAACTCAGGTTCGAATGTTCGACATGATTGGGATCACCTCGTAAAGTTTGTGTCTTAGCAAATTATGTTGATCTAGCTAGGTTGTGTGGAGATCCTCTTCTTTTCGTCAAAATGAAGTAATCTTCTTCATAGTAGGAACACTAATGGTTCTACTATATTGGGCATCCTTAATTCATGACGTTCTTCTCAGCAAGGTCTTACTGCCCTAGTCTTGTATTCTGAGAATCAGTACTTGTTTCTTCAACTCTCTTGAATATTCTGATGACCTTGATACCAGTTGCTTTCAACTTTGGCTTTGTGTACTGAGTCCTTCAAGCTGGATGTAGTATTACTCAATACAGAATCAAGGGATTTTGCAAAATTTAACAATGAATCGTTAATCTCGTCTGGATCGAGTTTTTGCAATTAGGTATTCAATAATCGGACTACTTTACCGTGACATAAGAGTAGTAAAGATGTCATCTCTCTTATGTGGTTAAAACAGCAAAGTTACAATGTGTATGGCAACCATAAAGTTCCGACATATCAATGTCACCATTCACTATGAATCAAGGAGTTTTGCAAGCTCAATATAAATGAAAATCTTGCAAACAGGGAAGATCAAGGGGTATTAGGAATGATCAATCGCAAGGTATTGTGATCTCAATAAACTAGTCAAAGGATGAAATGCTTTGTACTCGGCACAAGAGAATTCAAGATTTGGTTTCTATTATGTCGACAAAATACAAAGATGTCTAATACATGGCATCTACAAGTTCGTCGGACAAAGCAAAGTTACCATGCATTACCCATCAAAGGGTTCTCAAATAATGATCTCGCGAATAGAAAGAATACAAGTTCCTCGCGGGGTTTAAAAGTCATAAAGAGACTCCTCGCAAACTAGAAACAATCAGCTTTCAGTGATCAAGGTGACTGAGACTTAACAAGTCAAGGATAAAGATTCAACTGTGTTTTGGTCACAGGGTACATCTAGAGGTTGATCAACTGAGGAAGAACCTCACTAATCAAGATTATGAGTGTTTATACAACCACGACAATTGAACCCACGCAATTCAAGGATGAGGGTTCAACTCATAGTTGTACTACAAATAGGATTGAGTAATTGGTTTTCGTGGTATTACTCAATGAAGGCAAATCAACTAGAACGTTTATCACAATAGTTGGAAATAATCAAGACAATCAGACATCACTGAAGTACTTGAATGGAGATACATATTCTTGCTCAAAGTTAATTAAGACTCATGTATTATGATGCATTACAAACCGAATGATGTTATGCAGACACAATGCAATCCCGGGGAAAACTATGCATAAGGTATGATGCATTCATCTTTGTGGTTTGAGCAAAAGTATGTATAACGATTCAAACACGATAAGAACTATCTTGAGTTCACAATGTTTGAATCAACTTGCTCATAAGAAGTGTTGGACAAGGAACATCCTTCTCATAGGTTGATCAAGATAGAAGGATTCAAGTCTAACCATGGAAACAAAGAGTGGTGAGCAATATACTATACAATCTTAACCTTCATAACTTGTATACATTCTAACCAGTATATCCACTTGTCTCCCTAGGTCCTTGTCGCATCTGCCGAGTCACATACTCATCTTTGCTCGAGAAATCCACTAACTAGGTTACCTTCATGACTTGGTACTATTCATTATGGGGTCAAAACTACTAGAGTTCACGTAGCGGTGTTTCGCTTAATCTTCTATTCAATCATGTAGTGGTGATTGACATCTTCCATGATAACACTGATGGAGTTGAGGATGCACTCCGTCTATGAGGTGCTAACCTCATGCTTGAAGTTGAGTTCTCTTGAAGATGTAATTTTCCAATCACTTTAAGCTACTTGGATGTACACCTTCCCCCTTAAAGTTTCAAACTAGAGGTTTGAGAAGTTTACTTCAACTAATCCTTATGGGAAGGTTATGTGCAACTTCTGGAAGTAAAACCACTGCTCAAATCCACCACACAATGTCGAACACCAGTTGTGGAACATGAGCAATGATCCAAGAAATTGAAACCAAAACTGATCGAATTTCAAAATTCGAACTACTGTCCAGGTTCTGGTACAGCTGACCACTATGGAGAAATTCAAATTTTTTGACCAGTTAGAGGCAACATCTGGATTGGAGTTGAACTACAAAGTTGTAGTACACTCAATGACCTGTCCATAATGTCATTGTTTGCCCCCAAATCAGTTATGGTTGAGAAGATAGGGCTTTGAAAAGTTGATCGATCTTCTGAAAATTTCATGTAGCGTCCTAGTTGTAGATACCCTCTTGATCCAACTGTTTCTTGCCTTATCCAAATACGATCCAAACTTACAACTACAAATTTATAGTATAACTCATAAACTTTATATACATGTTACATGTAACTCCAAGTGACTTTTAATTTGCAAACTATGGACCATATTCAGAAATGTACAGATCACTGTCCAGATCGGGTGGTTCTTGACAGTTTCTGCGATTTTTGAAATTTCACTAACTTAGGAAGGGATTCTGGTCCTGATTTGAATAGAGAACTTGTAGAGGATTTCCAAATCTTTCAAAAAGTATTTACTTTCCCTCATATCATCTCCGGTTGATAAGATATGGAATTTTAAAGTTCGACTATGTTCCCAGATTTTTAATGGAATTTTGACAGAACTTCCTTTATTTCTTGTTGATTTTGTCCAAAATTTTCAGAGAGGTGAACAACAATATTTGCAGAAACAATATACTAAAAACTTGTTACATCAACCCTCAGGATTCCATAAATGTAAAACACCATCAATTAGATGATTCTTCTCGAAGGTATGATCAAAATAGTAACTGAATAGAAATCTGTCCAGATTCGGTGCTGTCAAGACAACTTCGACGATACTTCGATTTAAACCCTGTTATCGCGAGTTTTAGCCTTAGTGTCGAATAGAAACTTGTTAGAGGACTCCTTAAGATTTCCATACATGTATATACATTCCTATATTTCTGTTTGAATTTAGGACTTATGTCTGTTCAAAGTTCACAATTTTCCTGACTGGTTCAGGTAGCACATATACTCTTGTTCCAGTTTTTAACTCAAGTTTATAAATACTTCTGATCTGAATTTGGGGCAACAATGAATTACAAAGTTGTAGAATATATCCTTTTCTTTCCGAAAAAGCATCACAATGGCCTAGAAGAGTTTTCTACGAAGAGATATGGCAAAAATACAGCTGCTGGTTCACACAGTTTCAGAACAGCAGTGTTGGTGATTATGGTGCACTTTCATCATCTTAGAAAGGTCTTTTGGCTTGGAGGTCAATAGAAAACTTATAGAAGATTTTCCAAGATTTTGAAAATTATTCATTTTCCTCCATATCCTTTCTGTAATAAAAGATATAGAAGATTTATCACAAGGTACAAGATAGTTCAAAGCTGGAGTATGAAACTCAGTTCTGTTTCAGCTGACCATACTGTATAAATTCGACATTTTAATATAGTAAAGGTAAGTAACAGGATTTGAGTTGAATACAAAAGGTTTAGTTCACTTCATAAACTTTCCATATTGTACTTTCACACATCCAGGTGATCTCTGTATTAAAAGTTATACAAGTTTGAAGTTGACTAAAATTTTCTGGAAATTTTGACAGAACCTCCCATGTACATGTGGTAATTTCCACAATTTATACAAGTATATCATGACAATATATTGAGGTAATGACAAAATAAACATTGTATAAAATCAAGTTAAAAATCCATAAGTAAAATATTTCGTCCATGAAACATTTGTTATATAGGTATAGTGCGCTAATTCGAATCTATGTGCAAACTGTTTCAAGTTCTGGTCTGCCCGAACCAAGTTTGCAACCATAGGAATTAAACACATCTACACCAAGATTCAGGCCATGAGTGCAACCTAAAGTTGATAGATTACTTGCTAAGATTACCATAAATGTATATATATGACCATGTCACTATTCTGGATCAAAAGCTAGAGCTATCTAAACTTGACAGATGAACTGACTGTTGCTCATCAACAGCCCTGCAGTTCACTGTTTTAAGCTTGAAATTTGAATTGCCTCAAATCCGAATCAGGAAAAACTTTAAATAACAAAATTGTAGATATCCTTCTACCCTTTTCAAATATGTATCCCAATAAGGCAGAAGATCTTTCTACAGTGAGTTATTACAAAAATACAGAGACTGGTACAATGGTAGGGTCATCTGGAGCAGTTTAAGCATACCCCAAATTTCAACAGAGTATCAAGCTTTTCTGCCTTGATGGTCAACAGAAAAGTTGTAGAGGTCTTCAAGAACTTTCCATCCATATAGCATAACCCTATGTTCAATCCTAACTAAACAAGATTACAACCTGACCAAGTTGAGCAAACTTTAGCCAGAAATCAAGAATCTTGGTGCTAACCCAATGTCGAATCGAAACTCATCTTGCGGAGTCCAAACCTACCAGCACCTGATAGTCAGACTTTCCAAAATATAATGCATCAATTATGTCTTTGGGGATGGTTAAGTATCAAAGTTGTTACCGACGGTACTACGTGCCTCACCAAAGAAAATTCTAACCGGTATTTCCGGATACGTTTATAGGTGGCCCTAGTATCGTTCACTCGCAAACGTGTTCTACACGGTTCGTTACCGTAGTCAATGCTGAAGAAAACAAACAATCCCCTTTCACACCTTCACACCTCAAGGGCGGCACGGGGAAACACGACAGACAGTCACAATAATATATATGAAAGTAAATGCATACAACTTATGTGTGAGTCGCCCTCGAGCGATGTCATGTCTCGAGGTACATGGATGTACTACGTCTGTACAACAAAGACTCAAGCACGAACCGGCTTATACACGCTCAGGCAAATGTGTTTCGCATGCTCCCATAGAACATGAATAGCTCTAGAGATGCATACTATCGGGTTATACACCACCCGATGGGGTCTCCCACTAACTTTGAAGCACGCTGGAGTACCGCGTGTCATAGGTTCTCAGAAACATAGAAACAGGGCTACACACGTGAGACCACGTCTTGCTGCATCCTACCCACTGCTCGGTCTCAATTTCATATTCATAAACCATTTTCTGATTCCAGATCCTCCCGTGTGATAAAATTCCTATCTCGCGAGTAGATTCCAACTACTCGACTTCTACTGAGTTCCTATGAGCATAAGCATAGCAGTATCTACTCAACGGGCCGTAGACCTACCCAAGACTCCATAGGATTTGTGGGCCATGCAAGTGGATGTCAAACACCTTAAACGTAATGCACAATCATCTGAAGACGTAACGTGAAATAAAAACTGCAAAAACACTGTAAGGAACTTAAATGCAAACCGGGGCTTGCCTTAGTTTGCGACTCGATTAAATGTCAATGGTTATGGCTTGGTCTTCCTCTAGAGAATCTGCCATGTAATCTTGAAGTTGGAACTCCACGGTCTTTTCCTCCAAGAGAAGCTTCTCGTTGATCACTTATCATCACGTTCCTATCGACATGATATGCATATAAGTAATTAATGTAATCTAATAATGGACTCGACGAGTTGTATAAACCTTAAGAAGAAGAGGCTTGACTAGGAAGATTAGATATGCCTCGGATGGGTGGAGAAACAATGGATAAGTCAAGTGGTCATAGTAGTGTCGAGACGTGAATCGAAAGGTGCAAATGCAAGCACGCAATGCAATTATTCACTTAACACTTGGAGCTATGCCACTCAAGATTGATAAGATTGAATGGTGAAGGGGTGTTCGACTGATTCACGTAAGGATGTCCAAGGGATCAAGTGGAACATTGTGAGATCAAGATATGAGTGAACTATGCAACAAGATGTCGTGACTTAGAAGTCGACCAAAGAAGTTGTTTCAACTCATAAAGAAGTAAGCCTAGTTAAGTGATAAGTGTGGTCGCAGGGTTCTGATAAGGATGAATCAAAGTGAAACCCTAACGACACTTGGGAGTGAAGTGAGATCAACATTGCTTGGACTTAAGATGTCTTCACAAGCACTGCTAACCTGACGTAGCACCAAGACAACGTTCAAATCACTTTTAGGTAAACTAGTCACTACGACTAACTTCGCATGCATCGTTCACGCGCTTACACACCGACACTGACATAGTGTCTTCTGCAAGCTTGTCCAGGTGAACTTGGTAAGCTTCCGGGACTCGAACATGATGCGTTATTATGTCGTGACGACGTACCTTGTCATCTCGAGGAGCTCGTCTCATCGACGTTCACATCAACCCGGACTCATCAATAGTGGTGAGTGGAATCCCGTACACCACCTCATGAGTCTCAAGGTTAGTGATGTCGACTCGATCGTCGGCAAGCGACTTGACGAACTTGTCATCGATGAAACGATACACCTAGTTAAGCAATTCTGCGGACAGTTAGGAAACATCATCGACACGATGAAGAAACTCTTATCCAAGGTTCCCCTTGGTCTAATTTTTCTTGTCGGTCGCAATGTTCTCGCATTACCCAACCACAGATCACCAACAACCTTGGTTTGACCTGGAAGGCATTTTATCGAGCATCTTGGCTACACCTAGGACTCGATCACCCTCATATCGACTAAAACCTAATTTGGCTTGACAACCATTTTTATGAATTATTCTTAGTGTTTTTCTAGAATTTATATTAATCAATAGCAAAGTTCCTTACTTAAACTATCATAAGAGTGGTTACTAGAGTTTTACTTTGTACTATAGCTCATATATTTATAGAGGAAGTTTGTGGAGCAAATTTGAGAATTTCCCATCAAAGGATGCTCATGAAATAAATTTTCAAAGGTTTAATGGAAAGGAATTTATGCCACCATTTTCATAGGATTTCATGCCAAGACATCTGCTCCATTGCAAAGTAGGGGTTCCCAGGAAGCTAACCAAATTTGTTTCACATTTTTAGGAGCTTTCTACGAATTTATGTGATTTTTACAAGTTTGGACCAGTTTCTGTTTTTTTATTGGGTAACTCAATGACAGCTGTTGGGCCCACGAGATTCAAACTGACCAATCAGGAAGAGGCCACACATGGCCATTGACTGAAAAGGATGTAGCCACACTAGATCCTAAGCCACAAAGAATCCGGGTCAGGTTTGAAAGAGAGAAGAGGCTGACAGCTGGGGCCCAACCTGCAAGTTCTTCTTCCACCTCAGGACAGGAACACAAGGGCGCCAATTCAGTGGCAATTCGTGGGCATTCCCGTGCGCACAGTTGACAAGGTGGGCCCACAGCTCACTCCTCTCTTATCCTATCTGTTCTTTTAAAATTCCATTCAAACTTCTCCAAATCTGGTCAAACTTGGCAGCCAAGATAAATAAGTTATGTGGCATCCAAATCTGAAATTGATTCTAACATTTGACGAAGTTTAAATCAATTTCAAATTTGAATTTGGATTCAAATGTATATAAATGATAATATTGAATTAAATAGTAAATTAGGTTCAAAAATTTTGAAACTTGGCATGGAGTCTAAGTGAGGCATGGAGAATCCAATGGTGAGTCTAACTTTGATGTTTGACCATTTTTATTTGAAGTTTGGATTTGAATTTGAATCTCCTCATTTAAGGTTTGGATATTATTCATTTTTTATTTTATTATTTTTTCCTTTCATTTTCATAGAAAATGTGAATACTTGGAAATTAGGGATTCTACCTCTTAAGTTCTAATATACATTAGCAACCTTGTAACTATATTTAAAGTTTTAACAAGTTCACATTTCTGAATATCATTCCAGTAGGAATTTAATTAATATGTGGGGGTACCCTGGGAACCGTACACCCCTTGAGATTGCAAAGATATCAAGAGAATGTCATCTACTTGATTTGAAGACCTTCGGAGACCCACATGTCAGACATAACCGGACCCTCCACAACATGGTTAGTCCCAGGGTCGCCACGTGTACTATCAAACCGGAGCTATCGCCCATAAGGGGGAAGCTCCGGGCTATGTACCATAGCGGCACCCCTGGACCTAACCCCAGACCGAGGGAAGCTCCGGAACTGACACGTGTCAGGTAGCTCCGGACCTATCTGTTCCCCACAGTATGCTCCGGAGCTGCCACGTGTCCAACCGACGGATCTTCAGCCTCTAACCTCCGAAAGACTCCACAACGGCTCCGGATCTTCAAAGGGGAATCAAGGACTTCATGACCCGATTAAGTGTCATTAATACTATATTAATGACACACGATCGGACGACCTTAATTACCAGTAACGGTGCTGTCAAAGCCCGTAACTCGGTCATTAAGAGCAACTAATCGTGTTGAATGTGTATCAATATTAGTAACCGTTGGGGCCACATGTCGGGCCAGGCTAACTTGTAACGGTCTGCCCTTGTACTATAAAAGGACAGGCCGACGATACATAGGACACTCTCTGGAGACACGCTCACTCTACACGCTCAACTGACATTGAGCTCATACATCCAATACAACACCAACACCCCGTGGAGTAGGGTATTACGCTCAGGCGGCCCGGACCATGTAAACCTTCGTGTCTCTTGTGTCATTTAACATTTCACCTTCTTGAATCTCCGCACGCCCACACCGAATCTCAAACTCCTCTAACACTTTAGTAGTGTCGGGAGATCTGCCGGATCAAAACCACCGACAGTTGGCGCGCCAGGTAGGGGAGCGCCTGAGATTTCAAGAATGGTGAACTCAGCCGCTGGATCATCCAATGGTCATCCCGCTGTTCAAGCTGTTGGGGGCAATCTCTCCAATATGCAACCACCAGCAGGAACCATAGTTCCAACAGGAGTCACACTTCCACCACCGCTGCCTCCACCAGCAAATCAAGCTGGGCAGCTTGATGGTGCACCAGCGTCAATCACTGCGTCAGAGAATCATGACAACCCGAAACACGCGCTCCATGCAGCACGTGCTCTCCTGCAACGCCCACCACCTCCGGATGCATCCCGGGATGCACTGGAGCAGTGGAGGGCCGATGTGGAACACTTGGTTGCAGCAGCAGCTAACCGCATCAGTAACCAGGGTCCTCCTCCTTCAGGACGGGCCCCATCGCAGCGATGGAACTTGTCTGGCAAACTTGGTCCGCACGTTTCCAACAACAGGAGACGTGCTGCGTCACAACAGGTGATGTCGTTGCCCTCCGGGGCACGACGCACTCACACGATATCAAGGCTTTCAACTCATGACCAACGGGCGGAGCTTGATCGCCGATACCGCCAACAAGACGGCCGAGTCCATATTGAGCGTGCTCGTGAAAGGCGAGAAGCTCAGGACATTCCTGCTCCTGAAGGAGTAGGAGGAGGCTGCTCAGCCCTGGCCATGTATCTGCGTATGCTCAGGTGGCCACAGAAGTTCCGGCCTCACCCGCCGGAGAAGTTTGATGGGACCATTAATCCCGTCGAATTTCTTCAGATTTACTCCACTGCTATCCTGGCAGCTGGAGGAAAAGAGGCCGTAATGGCCAATTATTTTCCAGTGGCTTTAACTGGGACTGCCAGGTCCTGGTTTATGAGTCTTCCACCCAACTCCATCAATAGTTGGGAGGAGTTGTGCCGGCAGTTCACCGCCAACTTCGGGAGTTCATACACCCGACCAGGCACCGAACTGGACCTTTTTGCAGTCGTGCAAAAAGGAGGAGAATCCCTGCGATCATTCATCCAAAGATTCTCTCAGGTACGAAACACTATCCCTTCTATCTCTAGCGCCTCTGTCATTGTGGCATTTAGACAGGGTGTGCGAGATAAGAAGATGTTGGAGAAACTGGCGATCAAGGAGATCACCAGTGTAACGGAACTCTTCAGCTTGGCCGACAAATGTGCCAGAGCTGCAGAGGGCCGTGAAATGCACTCCAAACCAACTCCAGACGATCACAAGAAATCCTCCAAAGGAGAAGCCGCTACCTCCGGGAGTGGCAAGAAGAAGAAAAAGACCAACGGCAAGAAGAAGTCGTCGGCCGGTGCATCCAATGTTGCAGCTGCTGCAGCTCCGGGTGGCCGGGGGCCACGCCCCGAGAAGCGACCTCGACCGTCTTCTGAAGACGGTGGCAAACCCAAGGTGTGGTGTCCAATTCACAAAACGGACAGCAATAGTTTGGAAGACTGCCGGGAGGTCCAAAACCTTGCCGAGCGCTACAACAAGCGCCAGGAAGAAGCTCCTTTCCGACAGAGGGAAGGAAAACAAAAAGTTGACGAAGCTCCGGCTGAAGAGGAGTTAGGTTTTCAGGATCCCAAAAAGGTCCTGAAGGCCGTCTACACCTCCGTCGATGAAGATTCTGACGTCTCTGACAACGAGCGTCGGAAAACCGTGAACACCATTTTTGGTGGATCATGGGACATCACCTCCCGCCGCGTCATCAAGACTATGCGTCGAGACATGGCCGCTCTAGCTCCTACAGCCAGGGCGGAGCCTCATCGAAAGTGGATGGACACAGCCATCACTTTTGATGCTTCGGACTGCCCTTGAAGCATGGTTGGAGCAGGTCAGTTACCTTTGACGGTATCTCCTACCATCAATAACATCCAGCTCCACCATGTCATGGTAGACGGAGGTTCGGTGCTGAACCTCATAAGCTTCGAAGCTTTTACCAAGCTTCAACTCCGACCTTCAGATCTCCACCCCTCCCGACCTTTCTCCGGAGTAGGTCCGGGAGCCATTACCCCACTCGGAGCTATTACCCTCCCCGTTACCTTCGGGACCCGGGAGAAGTATCGCACCGAGAAGTTGGTCTTTGACGTTGCTCAGATCAACTTACCCTTCAATGCCATCTTGGGTAGGCATGCCTTGTACAAATTCATGACGGCTGCTCATTATGGTTACCTGGTGTTAAAAATGCCAACACCAGAAGGCGTTCTCCGGATTCGCGGAGATCGCACTGCCGGAGTAACTACTCTAGAAGAACTCCATGCGCTTACTATGGCGCAAGAGGAGGACTCCAGACAGGAGCAAGCTCCAAAACCCCCGAGCATTCGTCAGTGAAGCTCGACTTCTGCACCTCATGTGCAGTCAAGCGGCGACACCGACATTCCCATCAAAGTCGTCCAAATCGGTTCCGATGCCGCTCAGACCACCTGTATATCGGGGTGATTGAACGACAAATAGGAACTCGCGCTCATCGTTTTCCTCCGGGCTAATGTCGACGTGTTTGCCTGGCAACCTTCACAAATTCCTGGGATCCCCAAGGAAGTGATTGAGCACAATCTGAAGATCTACCCCGACGCTCGGCCTGTGCATCAGAAGCCTTGGAAGCAATCCGTGGAGCGACAGAACTTCATTTGACAAGAAGCGAAGAAGTTGCTCGAAGCTGGATTCATCCGAGAAGTCTTCCATCCAAAATGGCTGGCAAACCCAGTCGTTGTGCCCAAGGCCGGCGGGAAGCTTCGGATGTGTATCGACTACACAACACTAAATAAGGCATGTCCAAAAGATCCATTTCCACTACCTAGAATAGATTAGATAGTGGATTCCACCTCCAGGTGTGAATTACTGTGTTTCCTAGACGCATATTCTGGGTATCATCAAATCAGAATGTCTAGGTAAGATGAAGAGCATACCTCTTTCATCACAGTAGATGGATTGTACTATTATACAACCATGCCATTCGGTCTCAAAAATGCAGCTTCAACCTTTGTACGAGCTATGTACAAAACCTTTGAAGAACTCATTAGAGACATAGTGGAAGTGTACGTCGATGACATCATGGTTAAGGTCAAGAACAAGGAGTCACTCCTTGACACTTTGCAAGCTGTCTTCGATAAGTTGCGGGTCACCTGCACAAAGCTAAACCCAGACAAGTGTGTCTTCGGGGTTAGCCTTGGAAAACTTCTTGGTTTCCTGGTAAGTCACTGGGGCATAGAAGCTAATCCGGCGAAGATCAAGGCCATTAAAGACATGCGGCCACCAGCCCGCATCAAAGATGTCCAAAAGCTAACTGGATGTCTAGCAGCCCTCAGCCGGTTCATTTCAAGACTGGCGGAACGGGCACTTCCCTTCTTTAAGTTATTGAGGAAGTCCGGACCATTCCAATGGTTTGAAGAAGCAGAAAAGGCGTTCCAGGAGCTAAAATAGCTCCTCACCACCCTACCAACTCTGGTAGCTCCGAACCCTGGTGAGCCTTTGCTGCTTTACATTTCAGCCATTGACGAAGTCATCAGTATGGTCCTGGTTGCGGAGAGACCAGAACTATCCTATACTCAGGAATCCAGACCCCTTCGAGAGGGTCCGGAGGTTCCTGAAAGCGAGTCTGGGTCCCAGCTCCCAGACTTGAATCCACAAGAAGTTACTTCAGAAGACCCAGACCCCTCCGGGAGGGTCCAAGTCGCTTCAGAAGAAGCTCTGGGTCCCTCCAGCTAGGACCCGGAGGTCTCCGAAGAAGGTCCGGATCCCTCAGGGAGGATCCAGATCAATGAAGAGGAAGCTCCGGGCCCCTCCGGGAGGGTCCGGACCATTCAACGCCCAGTGTACTTCATCAGCGAAGTACTTCATGATGCCAAGACTCTATACCAAGAGGTGCATAAGCTGCTCTATGCAGTTCTTATTGCCTCCAGGAAGCTTCGCCATTACTTCCAAGCTCACAAAATCTCAGTGGTGACTTCCTACCCACTTCGAGCAATCTTGCATAATCCCAATTCAACTGGGAATATTGCAAAGTGGGCAGAAGAATTGGCCGAATTTGATCTCGAATTCATTTCAAGGCAAGCAATCAAGAGTCAAACATTGGCAGATTTCGTGGCGGAATGGACTCCCTCTCCATCAAACCCTAGGGGCCCAGTGAGCAGAAGCCGGAACACAAGGCTCCGGTCTTCACCGAGCCTCACTGGACCCTCTACTTCGACGGCTTCATGCAAAAGCAGGGGGCCAGAGCTGGAATCCTTCTCCTCGCACCAACCGGGGAGAATGTAAAATACATGGTACACCTTGACTACAAGGCGACCAACAACATGGCGGAGTATGAAGCACTCATCTACGGACTAAAGGTAGAACTGTCATACGGTGTTAAGCAGCTGCTGGTCAAGGGAGATTCACAGCTCGTCATTAAGCAAGTGAAGGGTGAATGCTCCTGCAACAACCTCCAGCTAGCTGCTTACCTCCTCGAAGTCCAGAAGCTTCAGAAGGACTTCGTAGTCCTAGACCTCCACCATGTTTAGCGTGCTCACAATGCTAAAGCCGACGAACTCTCGACGAAAGCGTCAACCGGAGCTCCAGCTCCTGACGGAACTTTTGTCCGGAGGTTGTCAAAACCCACAGCTCAGCCTGCCGAACTGAGCGAAGGGGGCGAGATCAGCATCCCAAAGCTGACGGTCCCGATGGCCATGTTACCATGGCAGCCATCAGGGGTCGTAGGTGCTGCCGGAAGCTTCGAGCAACCCAGCACGCAAGACTCAAATGCTCAAGTTAGCTCCGATGCATGGATCTCGGAGATCCGGAGCTACTTGAAAGACAACATCCTTCCTGACGATGATGTATCCGCTGACCGGATAGTAAGATTGGCTAAAAGATACACGTTGGTAGAAGGGGATCTCTACCGGTGCGGTGCCAACGACATCCTAATGCGGTGAATCACAAGGGAAGAAGGTTGCAAGCTCCTCGCAGAAATCCATGGAGGCGAGTGTGGGAACCACTCGTCTTCCCGCACACTGGTCGGTAAAGCCTTTCGGCATGGCTTCTACTGGCCTACAGCACTCCAGGATGCAACTAAGCTGGTGAAGAAATGCAAAGCATGCCAATTTCATGCAAAACAAATTCACACACCGGCTCAGCCCTTACAAATGATACCTCCTACATGGCCCTTCGTTGTGTGGGGGATGGACATCTTGGGACCTTTCCCAAGAGCCGTCGGAGGTTACAAGTTCCTGTACGTTGCCATTGACAAGTTCACCAAGTGGCCGAAGCAACTCCAGTTGTGACAATCAACAAGCAGTCTGCTATCAACTTTCTGCAGTCCATTGTATGCAGATTTGGAGTCCCAAACAAAATCATCACTGATAATGGGACCCGATTCACAAGCTCTGCATTTCAAGGATATTGCGAAGACCTCGGCATTCAAGTTTGCTACGCCTCTGTAGCTCACCCGGCAAGCAATGGCCAAACCGAGAGAGCAAATGCTGAAATCCTTAAAGGACTCAAAACGCGCACCTATGAGCGCTTGAAAAAACATGGAGCCAATTGGATTGAAGAGCTTCCGCCCACTCTATGTGTAACACCCTAAATTTTCGCATCATGCATCGCATACATGTTCATGCATTAAATATTAATGGAATAAAAGAAAAATAATAAAACATAAAATATACATATACAAATATGAGTAGCAAAAGAAGAAAATGAAAATAATAGCATAAAACTTGTAATAGGGAATAAGTATAAAAATAACAATAATAATATATAAAAAGAAATATATATAAATAAATTATATATAATAATAAATATATATATATATATAAAAATAAATAAAATGATTAAGATAAATAAAATAAATAAATAATATAAAAAATAAATAAATAGTAATATATTTATAAAAAAAAAGAAAAGAAAAAAAACAAAAACAAAAGGGCTTTGCTGGCCAGGCGGCCGAGCCGGCCCAGCCAGCCACGCCCCGCCGCCTGGGTCCCACCGCGCCGCCCACCCGCACGGACGCCCGCCTCCCGCGCGTCCCGGCCCCAGCGCCCATCCCCCGCACGCGCCCCAGCGCCCCGCTGGCCCGCGTCCTGGCCGAGTCGGCCGTGAGCCACGCGCGTTCCGTGGTCGATCGGGACTTTGTCCCATCGGTCGATCGCGTGCCTGGCTGCCGCCTTTAAATACGGCCAGAGGACTCGTGTTTTTCCTGTAGACCAAAACCCTAGCCGCCAGCTACGGAGGAAAATAGAAGCAGCCGCCGCCAGGGCCCTAGCTCGGTAGAAAAAAAAAGAGAAGGAATAGAGGCGCCGCAGGGAAGAAAAGGAAGAAAAAGGAGGGGAAGAAGAGGAGGAAAAAGAGGAGGGTGCCGTCATCCATCGGAGATCGTCGTCGTCGTCGTGCCGCCGAAGGACTGCTGCGCATCCACTTCGTCTACGCGTCACCTTCGTCCCTCGATCTTCGAAGCCATCGCATCTACGGTAGGATTTGTTTTTCCGATGCGAATTTTAGCGACGTATTAGATCTAATAGACATAAATTTATTTTGTTGCATTGCCTTTTTATTTTCAGCAGCATTAATCCACTCTAAAACCCCCGTAAACTCGTATGAACACGTATGAACTAGTTGCATCTAATTAATAAACAACCATAGTTAATCAATTATTGTACCTTGCATGCATGCATATCATCGCACGTTGATTAATGTGTGTGTGCATCATGTTGATTTGTATGTATATTCTTGTATGTGTGATCACGAGTAGAGGGAAGTGCTCAAGAGATCGTGTACGAGGATTTTCAGAATCAAGACTTCGAAGCGCTTGAGCAACCCTATCCGCCGGAGCAAGGCAAGTGTCCTTGAAGCATATTGATCCTATTTTTAAAATAAATGTTTTGTTTGCAAATTGCATGCTTGTGTCAATTTGATGGGAATCCTATGGTAGGAAGTTTACTAGTTTTGTTTGACCACCCTTGTCACCTGGAATTTATGGTAGAGAGTCGCGATGGGCTTTTTACCTTTTTGCTACACTTAATTAATTGGGATGGCAAACAACACTACACATTTAATTATGCATCAATGATATTATGGTTAATGTGAACTGGTCAATACGATGGGTGATCTAAGCAAGCCTGGTATGTGGATGGGTTGGATGTTATGGTGGTTTGCTTGCTTTAGATCTAAGGACCGGTTCATGCGAGAATAGGCCAGGACTACAGTGCCACCACGAGGCCAAGTATGGGTGCGGCGTAGCTGATTAATTAGGGTTTTGCCAGTGCTATTTGGACCATTATGGATGCTCGGGGAAGGGGTAGTCAGATTGGGTTTGTTGATGATTAGCGGGACTACCCTGGGATCCAAATGGCTCAAGAGGGGGCCCTTGGTTGAAGATGTGCTCAGTTGGAGGCATCGCCACCGGTGAAACCTCAGTGGGGTCTAAATAGGCTAGTAATCCCTTTGTAAAGGCTATTTTGTGATCTCTTGGCCATACACCAAAGGAAGTGTAATTGGCATAAGGGAGGTTCTTTAGTCGCCGACGGGTGATGAAATCACAAACACGTGGGTAAAGTGGTACAAACTCTCCAGAGTGTATTAAAACTATCATGATAGCCGTGCTCCCGGTTATGAGCGCCTGGATGACCTATATGATTAGAGGGAAATTGGGATTTGGGATGGTTATGGTTTGGTAATGGTTATGGTTGATATTATGGTTATGGTTATGGTTATGGTTATGGGATGGAATCATGGTTTATGACATTGATTATGGTTATTGGCAATGGTAAATTATGGACTGGTATTATGATGGTTACATGGTTCATGATGGGTTTACTTCACATAAATATGATACATTGCTTTTCAAATGTTTTACTGTACTTTTCAGCACTTAGCCTTTATTACATTCGTCATTTGAATCAGCCACATGTCATACTTTCTACACTTGCTGAGTACGACATGTACTCACTCTTGCAATCCCCCCCAACAGTTGCAGGTCAGAATTGTGAGTTTAATGGCGATAATGCGGAGATCTAGGCCGTGTCTACCATCAACTTTGCCTGTGGTGTTGCATGGAGCTGCGCTATCCCTTTTGCTTAGTTGTTTAATTAGTTTATTTCTGCTACATTAGTTGAACTTGTCATAAATATTCATTAGAGGTTGTATTCGAGGATAATATGTTTTGTGTAATAAAATTTGGTTAATTAATCTTGTTCTGTGGTAATTATCTGTATATCGTTTGTGATTGCACTCGTGTATGTGTGTTGAACATCCTGGGCACACATATGCGTTAGCTTGGTTCAGTTTTCGGAACCGGGCGTCACACTATGGGCCAACAGGACAACTTCAAACCGGTCAACTGGAGAGACACCCTTCTTCCTGGTGTATGGAGCTGAAGCAATCCTTCCTCCGGAAATCACCTTGGGGTCACTCCGGGTCCGGACCTTCGATGAAGCCACGCAGGACCAGCTCCGGCGTGAATACCTAGACCTCCTTGAGGAGGGAAGGTGCCAAGCAGCTGTTCGGAATGCCCGATACCGCCAAGCTCTTCGGCGCTATCATCAACGGCATGTACACAACCGACAGCTTGAGGAAGGCGATCTGGTGCTACGGAGAATACAATCCAGAGAAGGGTTAAACAAACTCTCCCCCAGCTGGGAGGAACCCTTCCGAGTGATTAAAGTATCTCGTCCCGGAAGCGTTCGCTTGGCTCCCGAGGATGGGACACCTCTCCCAAATCCTTGGAATATCGAGCACCTCCGTAAGTTCTACACTTAATATCACGGAGGTGAGTCTGTAGTAGCTTGAGGTGTATGTTATAGAGTCATTGTACAGAGTCGTGTAGTTCCTCCGGGAGAACAGCCGGACCTTTCCCGGAAGGTCCGCAAAGTTCATGCAACACTTGTCACAGTCTCAGGACTAAAAGTGTGGCTAGCTACCCTGGGTCAAACAAGAAATTAAACACGCTTAGCCTGGTTCCGTACCCTAAGAGTGTACTTGTTTCCCCTGTACCCCGGACCTATAATGAAAGACATCTTCATGTGAAACAGACTCCACGTGCATTTATTTTGTACAAGCTCAACATTTTTTATTTTTCTTGTCTATAACAAAGTTGTGCAATTCTTACGAAATTTTAGTTCGACCAGTTCGTGTACAATTCTAGTTGTATTGTCAATTCTTTTGGATTCAAATATTGTTCATGGCCCACTCGCCTGAATGTCACCAAGCCAATCTAGGGCCGGAGTGTGCTATCGATTTAGCCTGGTCAAGCACCCTAAGTACGCCACTCTACCTACACCCTTGCAGGCCGAAGTAAGGCGGGTCCAAGTACAATTGGATCTGGAAGAAAAGACAACGCATTCGGTTGTATTCAGAATCGCGTTTGACCTAAAACTCTCTTGAGAATCGTAAGCCACGACGAAGTTATAGGCAAGGAGCAAATTTTACTATTTTTTTGGCTTCAGTGTGCAGGAAAAATAAAGAATCCACGTTGATGGAGAAAAGCCGGAGATGACGAAGCTCCGACTCCCCCTAGGTAGCTTATAATCGATGTTAAGCATTGAAAACGAGCATCACCGGAGCAACCAAGCTCCAGTAAAGCTAGGGGGGCCAGCCGTCGACGCAGAATAAAAGATGGTGAGAAGATTCCACAAACGGAGTCTGCTACCGACAAACTACACGTTGGTAAAGGTCACTGCCGGAGCTACTAAGCTCCGACACCCCGGAGGGCTAACTACCGATGCTCTATGCGTTGATAGGGACTATTGCCGGAGCTTCTAAGCTCCAATGATAGTCAATGCTGGATCTTCTAAGCTCCGACAACCCCAGGGGGCCTTCACTATCGAAGACTTCGGACCTACACTCTACAAGTTCGAAGCAAATGAGTCTTCAACAAAACACAATATCCTCTTGGTACATGTTCACAATCAAATTGTGTGCATCTACTAGGGGGCCAAGTGAAGACAAAAGTGTTGAAGACAAAAAATGAAATTCACAAAAATTTGGGGATTTCATTCATCTGAAAACAAGGGATTACAAAATTGAGGAAGAAAAAGAGAAAATACAAGTGGGAGCTACAGAGATGGTCCTAGACCCTATGGAAGAACTGGGCGACCTTCTGAGCAACCTCCGACACGTTGGCTCGGGCGGCTTCACCTTCTCCTTCGACGGGACCTTCAAGCACCGGGTCCAGAGGGAATTGGGGATTCCGGCTGGTGTAGCACGTCAGCACATACTCTGCGACGTTCCTCGCTAGGGATTGCCCCTCAACCTCCAATTGGTCCGCGATGACGTCGCCCACCTTGGAGAGTTTGCTACCCACCGAGCTCAACGCTTGCAACGCCAGGTCCAGCTCTGGCTCCGGATCATCCGGACGCACGGGACTAAAGCCCATCGGTGTCAGCACGTCGTTGGCTTTGCTCAGGAACTCCCAAACCTGTAGGGAGTCCGCAGCCCTCAAGCCCTTCAGTTCTTCCAAGGATCTTTTGGCCGCCGCCAGTTCGGAATTCTCGCGAGCGAGGCGCTCAACTTCTTTGTCATTTTGCTAAATCTTTTCAGCAACTCGCTTCTCGAGTTTTTCGAGCTCCTCCTCTCGGAGGTAGATCTTGTTCTGGCGGTCAACCAGGTCCTTCTCCTGCCCCTTACTTTCTTCTCCCTGGCAGCGATGGCACACTCTTGCTCGTAGAGTTCCTGCCCTCGCACCCAGGCCTTCTCCTCCTCCTCAAGGCAACGCTCCTCCAACTTCTTGGTGCGTTCCTCGAGACCCTTGTCAACCAGAGCCACCTTTTCAGCGAGCTCCTCCTCCCTCCTCAAGATGTCATCCCACAGCTCTAGGAGTTTCTGCTCTTCATCTTCGAGCCTTTTCTCCCTCTCCTCAAGTGCCTCCCGGCGCTTGATGAGAGTAGTGTTAATGGCCTCAAGCCTTTCTTGGCGTTCATCAGCCGCACTATTAGCTGCTTTGGTCTGCTCATAAATGGCCCAGGATTGAGCGTCGAGGGCGCGAGTCAAGCTCTCCCTGTCATCCAATAATTTGCCCCAATACTCCAAGTGGACCTTCTCCTACTTGATCCATTCCTTGTCGTCTGCCAGCCTCGACTGGGCCAGCTTGGTCTCGAAGTAGAGCCGGTTACGCCACCGCCTAAGGGTTTGGCGCTCCTCTTCAAGAGCCTTGCTGTCGTGGAAGAAAGCCAGCTGCACTTGACGCAGGCTGGAGCAAGCGTTGTCAATTGACAACGACAGGGGAATAGGTTCCGGACCTGCTAGGGTCTCCTCCGCTAGTTCCAGCGGGTTCTCGCTTACAAAAATTGGGTCCCACTCTACAAGAGTGGTCCCCTGAGCCTCCACGGCACTAGGGCTGTCCTCCGAGATAGCCTCAGTCGCCGCCGAGGAGGGTCCCGCGGAAGAAGTTCCGACCTCCGGAAGTGGTTCCGAAGACCCTGTCGCCAGGTCTTCATTTGCCCCCTCAGGCAGGGGGCCAGCGACTTCACCTGGGCATCCCGGGCCAGCAGCAGGCACCTCCGCCATCATCCCTTCTGGGGCAGGGACCACTTCAGGCTCCGGCCTGGACTCCTCCTCCGCTGGTGGCTCGGATGTTGGCGCCTCGACCATCATTGGTTCGAGTGCCGATGCCTCCGCAACAACCGGCCCTGCGGCCGGAGCTTCAACCTCAACCGGCTCGGGCGCCTGAAGATCTTCAACTGCCATCGGCTCTAAGCCCGGAGCTTCGGAGGTAGCCAGCTCAACCGCCGGAGCTTCCTCCACATCCGGCTCACTTGCCAGGACTTCAATAACCTCCGGCTCAACCGCCGGAGCTTCGACAATTTCCGGCTCTAGGGCTAGAATTATTGCTTCCTCCGGCTCAACGGCCAAAGCTTCCATCATCTCAGCACCCAGACCCGGAGCTTCAACCTCCGGGGCAGGTGCCGCTGGCGCATCTTCTCTCCCATGGTCCGGCGCTACCACGGGAGTCTCGGGGGATGAGTCAAGGTCCATGACCACAACAGCTAGCGCCGGAGCTGCCGCAGCTTCAGCCACCACTTGGGGCAGCACCGGGACAGGAGCAGAGGCTTCCGCCCTCACAGCTTTAGCTGCTGTGGCTGAGGGTGGAGCCTCACTCCTCTTCTTGGGAACGCTGCAGATGATGTATGAAGAAACTTAAAAAACTGTTACTACAATAAAACAACTGTCTGAGGTAAAGATTAAAAATTACCTCGGGAGGCTTCCGCACCAGCTTGCGCGGAACCTCTTTCCCGGGCGTTCTGGGATAACCATAGCCGCCGCCGGCGTGGACGCTCCGGAAGGCCCCCCGGAACTCATTGCAGCCACAGGCATTTCCTTAGTCGAGGTCCTCCTCGACCGGGAAGGACCTCTGGACCTAGAGGCCTCAACTAGCCCGGTGCTGGAGTCGCATGCCCGGAGCTAGCACCCCGGGAAGACGCCGCTGCGGGTACAGTCGCCGCAGTTGAAGAAGACCTCCCCCTCCGGGGAGATGGAGCTGACGTAGAGGTTGCAGGCCTGACGGACCTTCTGTCGACATGTTGCAGTTTCCTCTTCCAGCTTAAGGGTTCGTCCGTCGGCTCCTTGCCCTTGCCGACGACTTCTATCCTTGGCTTCGGGGCAGGGTCGGAGCCACCTTCGGAAGCCCCAGGGATCACCACCCTGGAGGTCAATCTTCTCTCGACGACACCAAGGTCGTCAAGCATCGGCATCGTCCGTCAGAGCTCCCTGCTGAACTCTACTTCCACGTTTAGAGGGAGAAAGGCTGATGGCGGGGTCAAGTCATCTCCCGCGACGTCGATGCCGTGCTGGAACTTCTTGAGATGTAACTCCAAGGTTGCCCCCGCCATGTTGGACTTCAGTCCGGTCTCGACCCGGTCGTCGTCCATCACACTGTTGAGGGCCCAAGCGAGTTTTTCTCTCCTCTTCAGCGGTGCCCACCTGTTGACCAGGAAATTGCAAAATACCGCCTGAGGAGTTTATCCTCCCTCCACGCAATGGCGGATCTTGGTCAGAGCAGGGTTGAAGGCATCTGACGGCATCGGAGCTTCACTCCAGACTGCAGTGTCGATGTTGGGGAGGCCTTCAGGCAGCTCCAGCTTCTCGTGCTCCTCCACCCGGATGACTATCCAGTCCTTCTTCCAGTCATCCCACTTTCCAGTGGGAAACGACCAGAGGTACTTGAATGGGCACTTCTTGCACTTCAGAAAGTAGTAGAAGCCAAGGTACTCATTACTCCTACCGGTGGTATGGACGGTGAAGAAGGTCCGGAAAAGTTCAATGCAGGGGGGGTGCCCACCCACATTTCACAGAAGTGGACGAAGATAGACACAAGAAGAATGGAGTGGGGGCCAAGGTGGTACAGCTACAGACCATAAAAGTCTAGCAGCATCAAGAAAAAGGTGGGATCAACCCCACCATGGTGTACGAAGAGAAGTACACCATCTCACCGACGTGCTCCTTCTCGAACGGGAGCTCTCCTCCGGCGCGGACCCGGCGGTTGAAGAAGTCCGGGGACCATCCCATGAGGGCCCGAACCTTCTTCAGGTCACCTTCGGTCTTCAAACAGCTCTCGAGGAGACCCAACTCCATCGCAGCACAGCAAGGCAAGAGAGGAAAAGCAAGCACAAGTTGGGAGTTTGAGCGCAAGATCAGATGAGAGGCGTAAAGAACCCCAGACGGTGCACGCTTTCCTTCTTAAGTAAGCCCTCGCAACGCTCGGATGGAAACCGCAAGGAAGTCGGAGATACTACTCAAAAATTCCACCCAGCCAATGACAAGAGGGTCCGGGACAACCCCGACGATCAAGTCGAGTTTCTTACCCAGGCGAACGGTTGTCATCATGAGGCGGGAAGCCCGAAGGCGGCAGCTTGACAAGGCGCGCGGAACCAATACGATTTTTGTATCGGGAACTGGCGACCTTCAATTGCGTGAGATCCGCACGCCAAAGATCTCATTTGCCACACACAAGACATGCCACACGGCGAGGATTTAACTCCAAACTATCGCCAACGGCACATCCGAAGACCTTTGAAGTTCAAAAGTCGAAGGATGGACCCACCTCCGGCGGAATGACCTCACCCAAGGGATCTTCCACAGAGGTGGGCCCAGGGGGCCACTGTCGGTACCCTGGGAACCGTACACCCCTTGAGATTGCAAAGATATCAAGGGAATGCCATCTACTTGATTTGAAGACCTTCGGAGACCCACATGTCAGACATAACCGTACCCGCTTCCACAACATGGTTAGTCCCCGGGTCGCCACGTGTACTATCAAACCGGAGCTACCGCCCACAAGGGGGAAGCTCCGGGCTATGTACCATAGCGGCACCCCCGGACCTAACCCCAGACCGAGGGAAGCTCCAGAACTGACACGTGTTAGGTAGCTCCAGACCTATCTGTTCCCCACAGTATGCTCCGTAGCTGCCACGTGTCCAACCGACGGATCTTCAGCCTCTAACCTCCGGAAGACTCCACAACGGCTCCAGATCTTCAAAGGGGAATCAAGGTTCAAGACCTGATCAAGTG
This sequence comes from Tuctoria greenei, assembly GCA_036927565.1. NCBI lineage: Eukaryota > Viridiplantae > Streptophyta > Magnoliopsida > Poales > Poaceae > Tuctoria > Tuctoria greenei. Next base: position 147,926,525 of record JAYESD010000002.1, read on the forward strand.
TCATTAATACTATATTAATGACACATGATCGGACGACCTTAATTACCAGTAACGGTGCTGTCAAAGCCCGTAACTTGGTCATTAAGAGCAATTAATCGTGTTGAATGTGTATCAATATTAGTAACCGCCGGGGCCACATGTCGGGCCAGGCTAACTTGTAATGGCCTTCCCTTGTACTATAAAAGGACAGGCCGACGATACATAGGACACTCTCTGGAGACACGCTCACTCTACACGCTCAACTGACATTGAGCTCATACATCCAATACAACACCAACACCCCGTGGAGTAGGGTATTACGCTCAGGCGGCCCAAACCACATAAACCTTCGTGTCTCTTGTGTCATTTAACATTTCACCTTCTTGAATCTCCGCGTGCCCACACCGAATCTCAAACTCCTCTAACTTTTAGTAGTGTCGGGAGATCTGCCGGATCAAAACCACCGACAATATGAGTTCTGAATCTCCAACTTAACTAAAAAAAATTTAAGTTCACATGTTTTTTTTTGCAAGTATGGTCTTTTACAGTGTGTTGAAGTGAGGGGTAGGGGGTCCTATTTATACTAGTGTTGAGGTCGATTGCCGCCACCAAAAGCGCGTGAATCAGTCACCATTGACTCCAGGGAGTCAGGAGGAGCCAACACGTGAAGGCTGACCGAGTTTGGTGCAAAGACCAGGTCGGCCGACCCCTGGTTCAGCTGACCTGGTCATTGCACGTTTCTCGTGTGCTTTCTCCAAGTGGCTACCAGGTGGGTCCCATTGATGTATATGGGTGATACACCATTGGATCTCCTTGGATACTTCTGTTTGTGGGCCATTTGATCCATGTGATGCCACGTGTTGTCGCCTGATTGGCTGGGATGATATTTTATAGGATTGATCGCTCTACATTTCCTCATTTCCTGCATAAAATGTTGCATACACATACTTCTCCAAGTCCAAATGGAATTGGGTTAGATAGAAAGGTGATGTGTGCAAGAAATGATCAATCCTTCACATAATTGAGTTAAATTGACAGAGGAAATTGGTATATAAAAGCCGTCAACAAACTCCCCCAAGCTTATCCTTTGCTCGCCCCGAGCAAAGTCAAGACTTTAGGTTGATGATCAGGAGTTGCTACAATGTATTATTTTCAAAAGTATCTAATGCTCAACAAGATACTCTACCTAGTATTGCAGAAATTGGCTATGATACCCTACCTTTCTTAAGTTATCATGGGGCTTATGCTTTTTCATGTTCATGAGTAGTTGAAAGGTAGAATAGCAATTGGAACAAACATAGCCTAGAAATCAAGTTCCACTTAAATCCCGGAGAATTCAATTTAGATATTAAGTACCTCAATTTGATTCTCTCAGTCACACCTTTGTGGATAGTGGAAATATTTCCTCACCAAAGCATTGTGCCTCTATTATTCCTATTCATTGAATATGGCTTGTATGTGGAGCTTGGTAAGGAAAGTAAGTAGGCATATTTGCATCACATATATTGCTAAGTCAAAAGAGTAAGCCTTAGGAGAATTCAAATAAAAACTTTTTGATTCAAGACTAGTGCATGTGTGGTGGAGTGGAAGTGGATGTGGATACTTGAGATAACTCCTTTTTCATATATTCTCTCTTTCTTTTGTTGGGATGAAACATGGCTACTTTTTTTTCTCATGCTTATGCTGTAAGAATGCTTTTTTTTCATTTTCTTTTTGTAGCCATGTCTTCTACTCCCTTTCTTTGCAATGAATTTTGAAGAGAGTGCTAAACATGAATAACATGGAGTTTCTCTTTTTATTGTGAAATGGTGGATATGATGGAATTTTGCTTCCTTCTAGTGTAGAAGTATAGCATGTTCAAGTGAAGTCTTGAATTCAAAAAGAGTTGAATGATTTCTCACATAGGTCTATACTAGTTTGACTAGGCTCAATGTGAAAGCAAATAGCATATGCATAAGGTTTTGTCTATGTATGAACATTATATGACTTTGGTAGGTATTTCCAATCAATTGAGGGAAACTTAAATCTTTTTAGAATTTCTCCGGAAATCTAAGTTTTACTTTCAAACTAGGACTAGCAGCCCTATTACCAATTCTAATCTCGCAACAACCTAGAATTAGATTAAGCTTTTTCTACCCACAACTTCCAAATTAAGGTAAAAGTATTTCAAACCAATGAAAGCAATATTCGGAGAGTAGCAAGTTGTAAACTAGAGACTTAGGAAAATAAAACAGAGCAACTATTCATCATTTCATCTATGTGAATTCTAAATAGTTCTTATCGTACATCTTTATTTGATGAAAGCAAATTTAACCTATATATATATATATATATTAAATGAAAGGTGGATGATGTATGGATGCAAAATAAATATGCAAGGAATGTGATACATGTTACCTCAAGTGGGGGTCCTCCCCCTAGCATGTTCTTCAACTACCTCCGTGATAAGGGTTGAACCCATGATGACGGAAGTATGCTGCAAGATCGGCCTGTTGTTGTTGTAGCGCCATGTTGAAGTTGGTGAATTGAGCATCCATGTGTTGTTGCCAATCCTGGGTACCTTGAACATGCTCCTGGAGTGTGCTGTAGATGTCACCTGTTCTCACTTCAAGTTCTCCCATACGTCTAGTGAGGTCTGTAATTCCTTGGCTATAGTCTGATGACTTCTAGCCGAAAAGGAACGACATCCTCTCATGGGCGTTGGGGGCAAGCTGCTAGAGCTTGAAGTGGATAAGGGTGGATCCCTTTGCCATTCTTGCCAAGATGATCCCCCAGTCTCATACGTCGGAGGTTGAGTCCATCCGGGCGCATGATCCATTGGGTTCTCTTCCTCTTGGTATTCATGGACCGGAGAGATTATCGGTGTCATGCCTGTGGCTGCAGCCCTCACATGATTCCTTGTTATCCTGCCAGAGACATTACTTCTTCTTGCTTCCTCAAGGGGAAGAAGATTAATGGTTAGCCTCCGGCATTTGTACAAATGAAAATCCGGGTTAGGTAACCGAATTTCATTGACAAAGCCGGGATAGAAAAATATCAAGGAGCCATCTTGATCATGCTTAAGGGTATGTCCTTGCACTAAATAGTCTTCATCAATTAATTCTCTTTTAGTTTCAATATATTCAAGTGAAGAGTATTTAAGTGCTCCTACCCTATCAGCAATATGAGTAATCGATGAAGTGCATTCAATTGGTCCTGATTTTGAAATGTAATCTAACCATTGTGTCATCATGGCTTTGACTAGAGCAACTTTTATCTTTTTAGTCATGACAAACAAAATTTTCAATTCATCATCTCGCACAACCCTAACATCTCCCCTAGGGAACATAGTCATAGCCACCCATCTATGCATGAAGCGTAAGGTAGGGTTTTGGATGTGGCTAGTCCTAGGAGCCCTACATGTGACCTCACTAGTTAGCTCATGCCAAAAACTTTGTTTGTTAAACTTAGGAAAATTGTCTAAATCTAGCAAACACCGTTTATGGAAGCCTAGGATGCTACCTAATTCTTTCCATAGGATGTTGTATTCTTTTTGAAATAATCTAAAAGTAATACCATCAAATCCTATTCTTAGCGTGCAAAGGAATTGGATAGTGAGAAGGTGTGAACCTTTGTCCTCTATGTGAGCAAAGTCATCAAATTCAATTGCATGCCAAATGGAAAGAAATTTGGAGTCCATACCTATTTTGTAGATCAAATGTGGATCGTAAGCCTTGGTGTGGCGGAACTCATGATCTTGGATAAGCCTGCGTGCTTGATCTTCAACTTCGCTTCGTATGTCGAGGTTGTCATGAAGAAGTTGGTGTGGGTTGCTTCTCTCTTCCATGGGAGTGTCCTCACACACAATTCTCCTACTTGGGCTTGTACCCATGGAAGAGAGGCGTGCACTAGAACCTTCACCATGGCTTGAGCTTGCAGCCTCCTTCCTCTTTCCAAACAACCTCTTCGTGTCTTTTGAGTTCAACAAGCAAGAACAAAACAAGGCAAAAAAAATCCGAAAAGAAGCGGTGTTTGAAAAACAAAACTCTCAACGAGTTTTCTCCTCTTGAAAGCTTGAGTGTAAAATGCAAATGCAAACAAAAGAAAATCTTTTTGGGGATGGATTTGAGCAAGAGTGTTGCAATGAAGAGCAAGAAAAACAAGGTGACCTAGAGAGTGACTTGGGGAGGTGTAAAATGATGTGGTGTGTGAAGAGAGGTTCTCCTCACGGCCACAATTTATAGGGTGCACCCTCCAACAGTCACTTAGGGTTCAAAATATAGCCGCTGGAGGAAGGGGAGCCAATTTGGCTCCACTCCCTGTTCGGCCGACCAGGGGGTTCGGCCGACCTGACAGGTGACCCCCCTGGTTCCCCTTTTGGCAAGTGGCTCCCCAACGGCTATAAAGTTAGCATGTTGGTGAAATGCCACATGTGCAACTCAGAAAAAATTGTTTTTCAAATAAAAACCTTTTTTCAAATCCAATAAAAAAATTCTTTTGAAAAGAAAGAAAGGAAAATGATAGTTGAGAATATAAGATTCTCAACTTGCTATGAAAAATCAAATATGCAATGGGAAAAATCCAAATGGGGTGGAAAAAAGAAAGAAAGAAAAACAAAGTGGGATAGTTACCAATTTAACCTATTGGCATAGGCCTCACCACCGTCCGATGAGATGGACATTCCTCCGTCTTCATTTGTCATTCGGGTCCGGAGGGATGGGCTTGGACAACTTATCTTGCTTCTTCCGCCATTCCTTATTTGGCGGCTTGGTGGAATTGGGCCTCCGGGAAGGTCCAGACGATTCCGTCGCCTTTGGATACCGGCGTTGTCGATACACTGGAAACCGTACACCCCTTGAGGTTACAAAGATCTCAAAGGAAAGTCATCTACTTGATTTGAAGACCTTCGGAGGCCCACATGTCAGATATAACCGGACCCGCTTCTCCAACATGGTTAATCCCAGGGTCGCCACGTGTACTATCAAACCAGAGCTACCGCCCACAAGGGGGAAGCTCCGGGCTATGTACCGAAATGGCACCTCCGGACTTAACCCCAGACCGAGAGAAGCTCCGGACCTGACACGTGTCAGGTAGCTCCGGAGCTACCTGTTTCGCACAGTATGCTCCGGAGCTGCCACGTGTCCAACCGTCGGATCTTCAGCCTCTAACCTCCGGAAGACTCCACAACGGCTCCGGATCTTCAAAGGGGAATCAAGGACTTCAAGACCCGATTAAGTGTCATTAATACCATATTAATGACACACGATCGGATGACCTTAATTACCAGTAACGATGCTGTCAAAGCTCGTTACCCGGTCATTAAGGACAATTAAACGTGTTGAATGAGTATCAATACTAGTAACTGCCGGGGCCACATGTCAGGCCAGGCTAACTTGTAACAGCCAGCTCTTGTACTACAAAAGGACAGGCCGACGACGGACTCTACACGTTCAGTGATGCTACACACGCGCCATAGACACTCGTCACAAGCTCATACAGCTAATACAACACCAACACACCCGTGGAGTAGGGTATTACGCTCAGGCGGCCCGAACCACGTAAATCTCCGTGTCTCCTGTGCTATTTACAATTCACCTTCTTGAATCTCCGCGCGCCCACACCGAACATCAAACTCCTCTAACACTTTAGTAGTGTCGAGAGATCTGCCGGATCCAAATCACCGACAGTTGGCGCGCCAGGAAGGGGCGCCTGAGATTTCGAGAATGGTGAACTCAGCTGCTGGATCATCCCAACGGTCATCCTGCTGTTCAAGCTGCTGGGGCAATCCCTCTAATATGCAGCCACCAGTAGGATCCTTAGCGCCAGCAAGAGTCACACTGCCACCACCGCCGCCTCCATCAGCAAATCAAGCTAGACAACGCGATGGTGCACCGGCGTCAGTCACTGTGTCGGGAAATCAAGACAACCCGGAACACGCGCTCCATGCATCGCGTGCTCTTCTCCAATGCCCACCACCTCCGGATGCATCCCGGGATGCACTGGAGCAGTGGAGGGCAGATGTGGAACATTTGGTTGCAGCAGCAGCCGACCGCATCAGTAACCATGGTCCTCCTCCTTCAGGACGGGCCCCGTCGCAGCGACGGACCTTGTCTGGTAGACTTGGTCCACACGTTTCCAACAACAGGAGACGAGCTGCATCACAGCAGGTGACGTCGTTGCCCTCCGGGGCACGACGCACCCCCACGGTATCCAGGCTTTCGACTCATGACCTTCGGGCGGAGCTTGATCGCCGATACCGCCAACAGGACGGCCGAGTCCATATTGAGCATGCTCGTGAAAGGCGAGAAGCTCAGGACGTTCTTGCTCCTGAAGGAGTGGGAGGAGGCTGTTCATCCCTGGCCATGCATCTGCGTATGGTCAGGTGGCCACAAAAGTTCCGGCCTCACCTGCCGGAGAAGTTCAATGGGACCGTCAATCCTGTTGAATTTCTTCAGATCTACTCCACTGCTATCTTGGCAGCTGGAGGAAATGAGGCCGTGATGGCCAACTATTTCCCAGTGGCTTTGACTGGGACCGCCAGGTCCTGGTTTATGAGCCTTCCGCCCAACTCCATCAACAGTTGGGAGGAGCCGTGCCAGCAGTTCACTGCTAACTTTGGGAGTTCATACACCCAGCCAGGCACTGAATTGGACCTTTTTGCAGTCGTGCAAAAAGGAGGAGAATCCCTGCGATCATTCATCCAGAGGTTCTCTCAGGTACGAAACACTGTCCCTTCTATCTATATCGCCTCTGTCATTGTGGCATTCAGATAGGGTGTACGAGATAAGAAGATGCTGGAGAAACTGGCGATCAAGGAGATCACCAGTGTCACGGAACTCTTCAGTTTGGCCGATAAATGTGCCAGAGCTGCGGAGGGTCGTGAGATGCACTCCAAACCAACTCCGGAGGGTCATAAGAAATCCTCCAAAGAAGAAGCCGCTACCTCCGGGAGTGGTAAGAAGAAGAAGAAGACCAACGGCAAGAAGAAGCCGTCGGCGGGTACATCCAATGTTGCAGCTGCTGCACCTCCGGGTGGCCGGGGGCCAAGCCCGGAGAAGCGACCTCAACCGTCTTCTGAAGACGGTGGCAAACCCAAGGTGTGGTGTCCAATTCACAAGACGGGCAGCCACAGTTTGGAAGACTGCCAGGAGGTCCAAAACCTTGCCGAGCGCTACAACAAGCGCCGGGAAGAAACTCCTTTCCGACAGAGGGAAGGAAAACAAAAAGTCGACGAAACTTCGGCTGAGGAGGAGTTAGGTTTTCAGGATCCCAAAAAGGTCCTGAAGGCCATCTACACCTTCGTCGACGACGATTCCGACGTCTCTGACAACGAGCGTCGGAAGACCTTGAACACCATCTTTGGTGGATCATGGGACATCACCTCCCATCGCGTCATCAAGACTATGCGTCGGGACATGGCTGCTGTAGCTCCTACAGCCAGACCGGAGCCTCATCGGAAGTGGATGGACACAACCATCACTTTTGATGCTCCGGACTGCCCTCGAAGCATGGTTGGAGCAGGTCAGTTGCCTTTGATGGTATCTCCTACCATCAATAACATCCATCCCCACCATGTCATGGTAGACGGAGGTTCGGGGCTTAACCTCATAAGCTTCGAAGCTTTCACCAAGCTTCAGCTCCGACCTTCGGATCTCCACCCCTCCCGACCTTTCTCCGGAGTAGGTCTGGGGGCCATTACCCCACTCGGAGTTATTACTCTCCCAGTTACCTTCGGGACACGGGAGAAGTATCGCACCGAGAAGTTGGTCTTTGATGTTGCTCAGATCAACTTACCCTTCAACGCCATTTTGGGTAGGCCTGCCTTGTACAAATTTATGGCAGCTGCTCATTATGGCTACTTGGTGTTAAAGATGCCAACACCAATAGGCGTTCTCCGGATCTGCGGAGATTGTACTGCCGGAGTAACTGCTCTAGAAGAACTCCATGCACTTACCATGGCGCAAGAGGAGGACTCCAGGCAGGAGCAAGCTCCAAAACCCCCGAGCATTCGTCAACAAGGCTCGACATCTGCACCTCTTGTGCAGCCAAGCGGCGACACCGACATTCCAGTCAAAGTCGCCAAATCGGTTCTGATGCCGCTCAGACCACCCGTATATCGGGAGGATTGAACGACAAATAGGAACTCACGCTCATCACTTTCCTCCGGGCTAATGTCGACGTGTTTGCCTGGAAACCGTCACAAATTCTTGGGATCCCCAGGGAAGTGATTGAGCATAATCTGAAGATCTATCCGGACGCCCGGCCTGTGCACCAGAAGCCTCGGAAGCAATCTGTAGAGTGACAGAACTTCATTTGACAAGAAGTGAAGAAGTTGCTCGAAGCTGGATTCATCCGATAAGTCTTCCATCCAAAATGGCTAGCAAACCCAGTCGTTGTGCCCAAGGCCGACGGGAAACTTCGGATGTGTATCGACTACACAACACTAAATAAGGCATGTCCAAAAGATCCATTCCCACTGCCTAGAATAGATCAGATAGTGGATTCCACCTCCGGGTGCGAATTACTGTGTTTCCTAGACGCATATTCTAGGTATCATCAAATCAGAATGTCTAGGGAGGATGAAGAGCATACCTCTTTCATCACAGTAGATGGATTGTACTGCTATACAGCCATGCCATTTGGTCTCAAGAATGCAGCTTCAACTTTTGTACGAGCTATGTACAAAACCTTTGAAGACCTCATTAGAGACATAGTGGAAGTGTACGTGGATGACATCATGGTCAAGGTCAAGAACAAGGAGTCACTTCTTGACACCTTACAGGCTGTCTTCAATAAGCTGCGGGCCACCCGCACAAAGCTAAACCCAGACAAGTGTGTCTTCGGGGTTAGCTCCGGAAAACTTCTTGGTTTCCTGGTAAGTCACTGGGGCATAGAAGTTAATCCGGCGAAGATCAAGGCCATTGAAGACATGCGGCCACCAGCTCGCATCAAAGACGTCCAAAAGCTAACTGGATGTCTAGCAGCCCTTAGCCGGTTTATTTCAAGACTGGCGGAACGGGCACTCCCCTTCTTCAAGTTATTGAGGAAGTCCGGACCATTCTAATGGTCTGAAGAAGAAGAAAAGGCGTTCCAGGAGCTAAAATAGTTCCTCACCACCCTACCAACTCTGGTAGCTCCGAACCCTGGTGAGCCTTTGTTGCTTTACATTTCAGCAACTGACGAAGTTGTCAGTATGGTTCTGGTTGCGGAAAGACCGGAACTACCCCATACTCAGGGATCTAGACCCCTTCGAGCGGGTCCGGAGGTTCCTGAAAGCGAGTCTGGGTCCTAGCTCCCAGACTCAAAGCCATAAGAAGTTACTTCAGAAGACCCAGACCCCTCCGGGAGGGTCCAGGTCACATCTAAAAAAGCTCCGGGTTCCTCCAGCCAGAACCCGGAGGTCCCTGAAGAAAATCTGGATCCCTCCGGGGGGATTCGGGTCAGTGAAGAGGAAGCTCCGGGCCCCTCTGGGAGGGTCCAGACCATTCAGCGCCCACTGTACTTCATCAGTGAAGTACTACATGATGCCAATACTCGATACCTAGAGGTGCATAAGCTGCTCTATGCAGTTCTTATTGCCTCCAGGAAGCTTCGCCATTATTTCCAAGCTCACAAAATCTCAGTGGTGACCTCTTACCCACTTCGAGCAATCTTGCATAATCCCAATTCAACTGGGAATATTGCAAAGTGGGCAGCGGAATTGGCTGAATTCGATCTCGAATTCATTTCAAGGCAAGCAGTCAAGAGTCAAGCATTGGCAGACTTCTTGGCAGAATGGACTCCCTCTCCATCAAACCCTGGGGGCCCCAGTGAGCAGAAGCCGGAACATGAAGCTCCGGTCTTCACTGAGCCTCATTGGACCCTCTACTTCGACGGCTCCATGCAAAAGCAGGGGGCCGGAGCTGGAGTCCTTCTCCTTGCACCAACCGGGGAGAAGGTGAAATACATGGTACACCTTGACTTCAAGGCGACCAACAACATGGCGGAGTACGAAGCACTCATCTACGGGCTGAAGGTGGCACTGTCATACGGTGTCAAGCAACTGCTAGTCAAGGGAGATTCATAGCTCATCATTAAGCAAGTGAAGGGTGAATGCTCCTGCAACAATCTCCAGCTAGCTGCTTACCTCCATGAAGTCCAGAGGCTTCAGAAGGACTTCAAAGTCCTAGATCTCCACCATGTCCAGCGTGCCCACAACGCTGAAGCCGATGAACTCTCGACGAAAGCGTCAACCGGAGCTCCGGCTCCTGATGAAACTTTTGTCCGGAGGTTGTCAAAACCCACAGCTCAGCCTGCCGAACTGAGCGAAGGGGGCGAGATCAGCATCCCGAAGCTGACGGTCCCGATGGCCCTGTTACCATGTCAGCCATCAAGGGTCATAGGTGCTGCCGGAAGCTCCGAGCAACCCAGCACGCAAGACTCAAATGCTCAAGTTAGTTCCGATGCATGGATCTCGGAGATCCGGAACTACTTGAAAGACAACATCCTTCCTGACGATGATGTGTCCGCTGACTGGGTAGTCAGATTGGCTAAAAGATACACGTTAGTAGAAGGGGATCTCTACCGACGCGGTGCCAACGGCATCCTAATGTGGTGCATCACAAGGGAAGAAGGATGCGAGCTCCTCGCAGAAATCCATGGACGCGAGTGTGGGAACCACGCGTCTTCCCGCACGCTGGTTGGTAAAGCCTTTCGGCATGGCTTCTACTGGCCTACAGCACTCCAGGATGCAACTGAGCTGGTGAAGAAATGCGAAGCATGCCAATTTCATGCAAAGCAAATTCACACACCGGCTCAGCCCCTACAAATGATACCTCCTACATGGCCCTTCGCTGTGTGGGGGATGGACATCTTGGGACCTTTCCCAAGAGCCGTCGGAGGTTACAAGTTCCTGTATGTCGCCATTGACAAGTTCACTAAGTGGCCGGAAGCAACTCCAGTTGTGACAATCAACAAGCAATCTGCTATCAACTTTTTGCAGTCCATTGTATGCAGATTTGGAGTCCCAAACAAAATCATCACTAATAATGGGACCCAATTCACAAGCTCTGCGTTTCAAGGATATTGCGAAGACCTCGGCATTCAAGTTTGCTACGCCTTCGTAGCTCACCCAGCCAGCAATGGCCAAGCCGAGAGAGCAATTGCTGAAATCCTTAAAGGACTCAAAATGCGCACCTATGAGCGCCTGAAAAACATGGAGCCAACTGGATTGAAGAGCTTCTGCCCACTTTATGGGCCAACATGACATCTCAAAACCGGTCAACTGGAGAGACACCCTTCTTCCTGGTGTACGGAGCTGAAGCAATCCTTCCTCCAGAAATCACCTTGGGGTCACTCCGGGTCCGGACCTTCGATGAAGCCACGCAGGACCAGCTCCGGCGTGAAGACCTAGACCTCCTGGAGGAGGGAAGGTGCCAAGCAGCTATTCGGAATGCCCGATACCGCCAAGCCCTTCGGCGCTATCATCAGCGGCATATACACAACCGACAGCTCGAGGAAGGCGACCTGGTGCTACGGAGAATACAATCTAGAGAAGGATTAAACAAACTCTCCCCCAGCTGGGAGGGACCCTTCCGAGTGATTAAAGTATCCCATCCCGGGAGCGTTCGCTTGGCTACTGAGGATGGGACACCTCTCCCAAATCCTTGGAACATTGAGCACCTCCGTAAGTTCTACACTTAATATCACGGAGGTGAGTCTGTAGTAACTTGGAGTGTATGTTATAGAGTCATTGTACAGAGTCGGGTAGTTCCTCCGGGAGAACAGCCGGACCTTTCCCGAAAGTTCCGCAAAGTTCATGCAGCACTTGTCACAGTCTCAGGACTAAAAGTGTGGCTAGCTACCCTGGGTCAAACGAGAAATGAAACACGCTTAGCCTGGTTCTGTACCCTAAGAGTGTACTTGTTTCCCCTGTACCCCGAACCTATAATGAAAGACATCTTCATGTGAAATAGACTCCACGTGCATTTATTTTGTACAGGCTCAACATTTTTTATTTTTCTCTTTCTTGTCTATAACAAAGACGTGCAATTCTTAAGAAATTTTAGTTCGACCGGTTCATATACGATACGAGTTGTATTGTCGATTCTTTTGGATTCAAATATTGTTCATGGCCAACTTGCCTGAAAGCCGCCAAGCCAATCTAGGGCTGGAGTGTGCTATCGACTTAGCCTAGTGAAGCACCCTAAGTACGCCACTCTACCTACACCCCGGTAGGCCGAAGTAAGGCGGGTCCATGTACAGTTGGATCTGGAAGAAAAGACAACGCATTCGGTTGTATTTAGAATCGCGTTTGACTTAAAATCTTCTTGAGAATCATAAGCCGCGACGAAGTTATAGACAAGAAACGAATTTTACTATTTTTCTTGGTTTAAGTGTGCAGGAAAAATAAAATCTACGTTGATGGAGAAAAGCCGGAGCTAACAAAGCTCCGACTCCCCTAGGTGGCTTGTAATCGATGTTACGCATTGAAAATGAGCATCACCAGAGTAATCAAGCTCCGGTAAAGCTAGGGGGGTCAGTCGTCGATGCTAAATAAAAGATGGTGAGAAGACCCCGCAAATGGAGTCTGCTGTCGACAAGCTACGTGTTGGCAAAGGTCACTGCCGGAGCTACTAGCTCCGACACCCCGGAGGACTAACTATCGATGCTCTACGCGTTGATAAGGATTATTGCCGGAGCTACTAAGCTCCGACGATAGACAATGCCGGAGCTTCTATGCTCCGACAACCTCAGGGGGCCTTCACTATCGAAGAATTCGGACCTAAATTCTACAAGTTCGGAGCAAATGAGTCTTCAACAAAACGCAATATCCTCTTGGTACATGTTCACAATCGAATTGTGTACATCTACCAGGGGGCCAAGTGAAGACAAAAGTGTTGAAGACAAAAAGTGAAATTCACAAAAAATTTGGGGATTTCATTCATCTGGAGACAAGGGATTACATCTGGAGACAAGGGATTACAAAATTGAGGAAGAAGAAGAGAAAATACAAGTGAGAATTACAGAGATGGTCCTAGACCCTATGGAAGAATTGGGCGACCTTCTGGGCAACCTCCGATACGTTGGCTCGGGCAGCTTCGCTTTCTCCTTCAACCAGACCTTCGAGCACCGGGTCCAAAGGAAATTGAGAGTTCCGGTTGGTGTAGCACGTCAGCACATATTATGCGACGTTCTTCACCAGGGATTACCCCTCAACCTCCAATTGGTCCGCGATGACATCGCCCACCTTGGAGAGTTTGCTGCCTGCCGAGCTCAACGCATGCAACGCCAGGTCCGGCTCCGGCTCCGGATCATCCGGGCGCACGGGGCTGAAGCCCATCGGTGTCAGCGCGTCGTTGGCCTTGCCCAGGAACTCCCAAATCTGTAGGGAGTCCGCAGTCCTCAAACCCTTTAATTCTTCCAGGGATCTTCTGGCTGCCACCAGTTCAGAATTCTCGCGGGTGAGGCGCTCAACTTCTTTGGCGTTTTGTTGAATCTTCCCAGCAACCCGCTTCTCGAGTTTTCCGAGCTCCTCCTCCCGGAGGTGGATCTTGTTTCGGCGGTCAACCAGGTCCTTCTCCCTGCCCCTCACTTTCTTTTCCCTGGCAACAAGGGCACACTCCCGCTCATGGAGTTCCTGCCCTCGCACCCAGGCCTTCTTCTCCTCCTCAATGCAGCGCTCTTCCAATTTCTTGGCGTGCTCCTCGAGGCCCTTGTCAGCCAGAGCCACTTTCTCGGTGAGCTCCTCCTCCCTCCTCAGGACGTCATCCCGCAGCTCTAGGAGTTTCTGCTCTTCATCTTCGAGACGTTTCTCCCTCTCTTCAAGTGCCTCCTGGTGCTTGATGAGTGTAGTGTTAATGGCCTCAAGCCTTTCTTGGCGTTCATTGGTCGCACTGTTAGCTGCTTTGGTCTGCTCGTAGATCTCCCAGGATTGAGCGTCGAGGGCAGGAGTCATACTCTCCCTGTCATCCAGTAACTTGCCCAAGTACTCCAGGCAGATCTTCTCCCGCTGGATCCACTCTTTGTCATCCGCTAGCCTCGACTGCGTCACCTTGGTCTCGAAGTAGAGCCTGTTACGCCACCGCCTAAGGGTTTGGCGCTCCTCTTCAAGAGCCTTGCTGTCGTGGAAGAAGGCCAGTTGGACTTGACGCAGACTGGAACATGCGTTGTCAATAGACAGCGACAACGGGATAGGTTCCGGACCTGCTGGAGTCTTCTCCGCTGGTTCCAGCGGGTTTTCAGATACAAAAATTGGGTCCCACGCCACAAGAGTGGTCCCCTGGGCCTCCATGGCACTAGGGCCGTCCTCCGGGATGGCCTCAGTCGCCATCGAGGAAGGCCCTGCCACCAGGTCTTCGTTCACCCCCTCAGGCAGGGGGTCAGCGACATCGCTTGGGCACTCCGGCTCGGCCGCAGGTACCTCCGACGTCGTCACTTCCGGAGCAGGGGCCGCTGCTGGCTCCGGTCTGGGCACCTCCTCCAATGGGGGCTCGGGCTCCGACACCTATTCAACTACCGGCTCAGGAGCCGGAAGATCTTCAACATCGACCGGCCCTGCGGCTGGAGCTCCAACAATGACCGGCTCTGCGGCTGGTGCTTCAGAGATAGCCGACCCAACTACCGGAACTTCCTCAGCTTCCGGCGCGTACGCCAGGGCTTCAATCACCTCCGGCTCAACCGCCGGGGCTTCGACAATTTCCGGTTCTGAGGCCGGAATTACTGCTTCCTCCGGCTCAACAGCCGGAGCTTCCATCATTTCAGCACCAGGACCCGGAGCTTCAACCTCCGGGACAGGTGCCGCTGGCGCATCTTCTCTCCCGTGGTCCGGCGCTACCACAGGAGTCTCTGGGGATGAGTCGAGGTCCATGACCACGACAGCCGGCGCCGGAGCTGTCGCAGCTTCAGCCACCACTTGGGGCGGCACCGGGACAGGAGCAGAAGCCCCCGCCCTCACAGCTTCAGCTGTTGTAGCTGAGGGTGGAGCCTCACTCCTCTTCTTGGGAACACTGCAGATGATGGATGAAGAAACTTAAAAAAAATAGTTACTACAACAAAACAACTGTCCAAGGTAAAGATTAAAAATTACCTTGGGAGGCTTCCGCACCAGCTTGCGCGGAACCTCTTTCCCGGGCGTTCTGGGCTGGTCATAACCGGCGTGGAAGCTCCGGAAGGCCCCCCAGAACTCGTAGCAGCCACGGGCGTTTCCCTGGTCGAGGCTCCCCTCGATCGGGAAGAATTTCCGGACCTGGAGGCCTCAACCAGCCCCGGTGCTGGAGTCGCATGCCCGAAGCTAGCTCCCCGGGAGGATCCCACTGCGGGTACAGTCGCTGCGGTTGCAGAAGACCTCCCCCTCCGGGGAGAAGGAGCCGATGTAGAGGTGGCAGGCCTGACGGACATTCCATCGGCATGCTGCAGCTTCCTCTTCCGGCTCAGGGGTTCGTCCGCCGGCTCCTTGCCCTTGTCGACGACCTCGGCCCTTGGCTTCGAGGCAAGGTCGGAGCCACCTTCGGACACTCCAGGGATCGCCACCCTGGTGGTTGATCTTCTCTCGACGACACCAAGGTCGTCAAGTACGGGCATCTTCCGCCGGAGCTCCCTGCTGAACTCAACTTCCACGTTCAGAGGAAGAAAAGCTGATGGCAGAGTCAGATCATCACCCTCAACGTCGATGACGTGCTGGAACTTCTTGAGATGAAACTCCAGGGTTGTCCCCACCATGTTGGACTTCAGCCCGGTCTCGACCCGGTCGTCGTCCATCACGCTGTTGAGGGCCCAAGCGAGTTTTTCTCTCCTCTTCAGCGGTGCCCACCTGTTGACCAGGAAGTTAAAAAACACCGCTTGAGGGGTTAATCCCCCCTCCACGCACTGGCGGATCCTGGTCGGAACAGGGTTGAAGGCGTCCGCCAGCACCGGAGCTTCACTCCAGATCGTCGTGTCAATGTTGGGGAGGCCTTCGGGCAGCTCCAGCCTCTCGTGCTCCTCCACCCGGATGACTATCCAGTCCTTCTTCCAGTCATCCCACTTCCCAGAGGGAAACGACCGGAGGTACTTGAATGGGCACTTCTTGCGCTTCATAAAGTAGTAGAAGCCAAGGTACTCATTGCTCCTACCGGTGGTGTGGACGGTGAAGAAGGCCCAGAAGAGTTCAATGCAGGGGGGATGCCCACCCACATCTCACAGAAGTGGACGAAGATAGACACAAGGAGAATGGAGTGAGGGCCTAGGTGGTATAGCTGCAGACCATAAAAGTCCAGCAGCATCAAGAAAAAGGAGGAAAAAGGTGGGATCAACCCCACCATGGCGTACGAGGAGAAGTACACCATTTCGCCGGAGTGTTCCTTCTCAAACGGGAGCTCTCCCCCGGCGCGGACCGAGCGGTTGAAGAAGTTCGAAGACCACCCTATGAGGGTCCGAACCTTCTTCAGGTCGCCGTCCGTTTTCAAACGACTCTCGCGGAGACCCAACTCCATCGCAGCACAGCAAGGCAAGAGAAGAAAAGCGAAGCACAAGTCGGGAGTTTGAGCGCAAGATCAGATGAGAGGCGTAAAGAACTCCAGACGGTGCGCGCTTTCCTTCTTAAGTAAGCCCTCGCAACGCTTGGATGGAAACCGCAAAGAAGTTGAAGATACCATACAAAAATTCCACCCAGCCGATGACAAGGGGGCCCGGGATCACCCCGACGATCAAGTCGAGGTTCTTACCCAGGCGAACGGTTGTCATCATGAAGCGGGAAGCCCAAAGGCGGCGGCCTGACAAGGCGCGCGGAATCGATACAATTTTCGTATCGGGAACCGGCGACCTTCAATTGTGTGAGATCCGCACGCCAAAGATCTCATCTGCCGCACGCAGGATACGCCACGTGGCGAGGATTTAACTCCAAACCATCGCCAATGGCACATCCGGAGACCTTTGAAGACTCAGTTCAAAAGTCGCGAGGATGGACCGACCTTCGGCGGAATGACTTCACCCAAAGGGTCTTCCCCAGAGGTGGGCCCAGGGGGCCACTGTCGGTACCCTGGAAACCGTACACCCCTTGAGGTTACAAAGATCTCAAAGGAAAGTCATCTACTTGATTTGAAGACCTTTGGAGGCCCACATGTCAGATATAACCGGACCCGCTTCTCCAACATGGTTAATCCCAGGGTTGCCACGTGTACTATCAAACCGGAGCTACCGCCCACAAGGGGGAAGCTCCGGGCTATGTACCGAAATGGCACCTCCGGACTTAACCCCAGACCGAGAGAAGCTCCGGACCTGACACGTGTCAGGTAGCTCCGGAGCTACCTGTTTCCCACAGTATGCTCCGGAGCTGCCATGTGTCCAACCGTCAGATCTTCAGCCTCGAACCTCCGGAAGACTCCACAACGGCTCCGGATCTTCAAAGGGGAATCAAGGACTTCAAGACCCGATTAAGTGTCATTAATACCATATTAATGACACACGATCGGATGACCTTAATTACCAGTAACGGTGCTGTCAAAGCTCGTTACCCAGTAATTAAGGACAATTAAACGTGTTGAATGAGTATCAATACTAGTAACCGCCGGGGCCACATGTCGGGCCAGGCTAACTTGTAACGGCCTGCCCTTGTACTATAAAAGGACAGGCCGACGACGGACTCTACACGTTCAGTGACGCTACACACGCGCCATAGACACTCGTCACAAGCTCATACAGCTAATACAACACCAACACACCCGTGGAGTAGGGTATTACGCTCAGGCGGCCCGAACCACGTAAATCTCTGTGTCTCCTGTGCTATTTACAATTCACCTTCTTGAATCTCCGCGCGCCCACACCGAACATCAAAATCCTCTAACACTTTAGTAGTGTCGAGAGATCTGCCGGATCCAAACCACCGACAGGCGTGGTTGAAACGACGGATTCTCCTCGTAGATTACTCTTCTCATGAATGCAATGAGTGAGTCCACCTTTTGGGGTGTGACTTCAACCTCTCTGACGTGTTTATCATTCGACCCATACTTGATTCGAATCATGGAGCATTGCTCTGATCTTGGCCGAAAGTAAACTTTTCCTCCTTGCCATTTATATGGAAGTGGACTTATCCAACTCCCACATCCATGCGAGCTTTTGTAGTGCTGAGGAATGGGCTCCCAAGAATGAGTGGTGTATCTTTCTCAGTGTCTATGTCTAGCACCACAAAATCCACGGGTATGAAGCGGTTCCGGATCTTCGCCGGGACGTCTTCAGTAATACCCGCTGGATAACGAACTGAAGAGTCAGCTAGTTGTAGCTGCATTGGTGTTGGAGTCAGCTCTGTGAAGTTTAGCTGGTCGAACACAACCTTGGGAATCACACTGGCACTTGCTCCCAGATCACAAAGTGCCTTGTCAAAGTGGTGAGCCCCAATTGAGCATGAAATGGTAGGACACCCGGGGTCCTTTTGCTAGTTGCTCTCTCGTACGGAAATCATGTTGACATTTTCCATTGTTGGCGAGGTATAGGGCATCCTCACGAGTTTCTGGGCAATCATTGCCCATATGACCCGTGTTTCCACAGACTTCACACGTGATGTGAGAGTCTAGGGCATAGGCATTGCCAGACACTTCACCACTGGCTTGTCCATCAATTTTCTTCATTAGGAGGTCAAATTTTGCAGCGATCATGTCCACCTCCTTCAAGGTGTGCATGCCTCGCTGTCGGGTATGGAGACTATCATCGTTCCATCCCATGTTCTACACCATCTTCTCAATAAGATATTTAGCTTTTGGCACCGTCAATGAGAAGAAGGCTCCTCCAGCAGCAACATCCAAATGGTCACGAGTTGATGGGATCAGCCCGTTATAGAAATTCTGAATAAGGATCCAGTCATCCATCCCATGGTAGGGACGGGCTAGGATGTACTCCTGAAGCCTTTCCCATGCCTCGGGAATAGATTCCTTGAGATCTTGTTGAAAGCTGGAAATCCTTCCACGTAGGGCATTGGTTTTGCCCAACGGGAAGAATTTGGCGAGGAATGTCGTAGAACACTTCTCCCAAGTGTCTACAGCACTTCGGTTCACGTAGAACCACTATTTCACTCTCCCAAGGAGAGAGAACGGGAAAAGTCTCAGACGGACCGCATTTGGAGACTGTCCTTAATCTTAAAAGTGTTGCAGATCTCGAGGAATTGTTGCAGGTGAGCACTTGCATCCTCGTTAGCCTTCCCACAGAATCGGTTGGCTTGCACCATAGTGATAAGGCCAGTTTTGATCTCGAAGTTCACATCTCCCGTGTTAACAGTGGGCCCAATAGGCACATTGTTAGCAGAGGGGGCTGAGAACTCACGAAGGGTCTTCTGAGCCATTGGCATTTGGATTGTTGGTGCAGAAATGTTGGCTTGCTTTGCCGCTCGAATCTTCTGCGGAGTAACGACACAGGGTCGGTCTCTCAGAAGAGATTCAGGATCTTCAACAAAGTTTTCTGGCAGACGGAAACCAGACATACACTACCCTGTTTTCACAATAAATGCGAAAACAAAGAATGGTTATCCTACTAAAATCCTACCCAGGGTTCTATCCTATTCACTCAGTCATGTTATATCTATTTGCCTTCCCCGGCAACGGCGCCAGAAATTCTTGTTGACGGCTCCTAAGATATACTAAAAAATCATTCGCGGCAACGGCGCCATAAATGCTAGTCGGTATTTCTTATGCACCATTAACTAAACATCTGCAACTGATGTATCAGAAATGCTTGTTAATGGTTCTATTGGATCACAGAGTGAATTCCGCAAGCGCGCGGAGGTATCATTGTAGCATTTCCCCTTAAGAGTATTCCCAAGGGTGTCATTTATTTGATCCCAAAGGAAGGCAGGGAAGAGGTATAACAATCATCAAGTGGAAAGGGTAGAAAGTCTAGGTAAGAATCTAGTAAGGATGGATAAAATAATAGTGGAGGTAGTGTGACACGCACAAAAGCTTTCAAGTCTAAGGGGGGTAAGAGGATCCTAGAGGTTAGTTATGGTTGAGAGTTATGGAGGTACTCCTACTATGCTCTATTGTAGATATACATAGTCTAAACTAATTATTCATAAGCTAGATCAATAGTGAATACTTATGCTATGTGGTTCAACACATCAGGCACGGGCTTACCCCTAGCAATACTAGGGCGACTCCCGCCAAGAGCCTGTGGCATAGCCGAACATGGAGGATTATAAAGGACACATAGGGTTGTCACCACCTACTGCCTACCTCTTCAATCTGTGGGTCTACGAGACATCCAATGTTACTTACCTATCCTAGCACCATGCTAGCATATTAAGTAATTACCTTAAGAGCCTAGGCACAATCCATCCTAAGGCAATGAATTGAATCATCATTGAACCAATGTTGATACACAACATAATTATCCATACTAACCTAGTTATGTTATAATTAACTGGACTATAGTGGGGGTCTATAGGTTCTATTATAATGAGATATGTTCATGATGAAACAGTCATAGAAGCTATACCTTCCACATACATGGACTCCACAATCAAACAAGAAACGCTTTGTCCAAGTATATGTATAAGTAGAGACTAAAAATACTATCTTTATTATGCATAAAGTCACAAATACAAGAAAGAATACATGAGCCATACCTTTCCCAATGTAGGATTGGGAAGAGAGAGGCTCCTTACTCCTTTCCCAATTTGGACTGGGAACTAGAGACTCTCCTCTCTACAACCTAACTCCTCTAAGACTATGGATGATAGTGTATACAATAGAGATGAATCTCAAGTGGTGTGTGTTGAAGTGAGGGGTAGGGAGTCCTATTTATACTAGTGTTGAGGTTGGTTCCCGCCACCAAAAGCGAGCGAATCAGTCACCATTGACTCCAGGGAGCCGGGAGGAGCCAACACGTGGAGGCTGACCGAGTGTGGTGCAAAGACCAGGTCGGCCGACCCCCTGGTTCGGCCGACCTGGTCATTGCACCATTTCTCGTGTGCTTTCTCCAGGTGGCTGCCAGGTTGGTCCCATTGATGTATATGGGTGATACATCATTGGATCTCCTTGGATACTTCTGTTTGTGGTCCATTTGATCCATGGGATGCCACGTGTCGTCGCCTGATTGGCTGGGATAATATTTTATAGGATTGGTCCCTCTACATTTCCTCATTTCCTGCATAAAATGCTGCATACACATACTTCTCCAAGTCCAAGTGGAATGGGGTTATATAGAAAGGTGATGTGTGCAAGAAATGATCAACCCTTCACATAATTGAGTTAAATTGACGGATGAAATTGGTATATAACAGCCGTCAACAGTCAGTAAGCAATCAACAATCAAACTATGACCATGACTCACGAGGATTCAATAGTTTTAAAATAATTTGTAGAAAAATCGAGGAGGATGAGTTTTTTGCAAGCATGTGTGGATTTTGAATATAACAATCAGATGTGCAAGACTTAAGCTACAATTCGAAAATCTAGGATATTTAGCTCACTCCTAAGTTCACAAAATCTTTTCTCATCTAGGCGCTTAGTAAAGATATCGGCCAATTGTTTTTCAGTTCTCACATGGGAAATTGCAATGTCTCCTTTGATGGAGTGATCTCTCAAGAAATGGTGACGAATATTGATGTGCTTGGTCCTTGAGTGTTCAACTGGATTGTGGGGTATTTTGATGGCACTCTCATTGTCACATAGGAGAGGGATATGACACAAGTTTGTGCCATAGTCCCTAAGAGTTTGTCGCATTCAAAGAAGTTGTGCACAACAACTTCCGGCGGCGACATACTCCGCTTTGGCTGTAGAAAGTGCAATGGAGTTTTGTTTCTTTGAGGACCAAGACACTAGAGATCTACCAAGAAATTGGCAAGTTCCCAATGTACTCTTTCTATCAATTTTGCATCCCGCATAGTCCGCATCGAAATATCCAATGAGGTTAAAATTAGTTCCTTTGGGGTACCAAAGTCCTAGGCTTGGTGTGTGAACCAAATATCTAAGAATTCTCTTAACGACGGTCAAATGACACACCTTAGGGTCAGCTTGAAATCTAGCACACATACACACACTAAGCATTATATCGGGCCTAGATGCACATAAGTAAAGCAATGAGCCTATCATGGAATGATATACCTTTTGGTCCACACTTGGACCATCTTCATTGAGATCGAGATGCCCATTGGTTGCCATAGGAGTCTTGATGGGTTTGGCCTTGTCCATGTCAAACTTCTTGAGTATATCTTGTGTGTACTTGGTTTGACTAATAAATGTGGCTTCCTTGAGTTGCTTCACTTGAAATCCTAGGAATAACTTCAATACCCCCATCATGGACATCTCAAATCTCTCCGTCATTATCTTGGAAAACTCATCACAAAAAGCATTGTTAGTAGAACCAAATATAATGTCACCGACATATATTTGGCAAACAAACAAATTGTCGTTAAAATGCTTAGTGAACACCCACCTTCCCAATTTTGAAACCATTTTGAGTTAGAAAATCTCTAAGGCACTCATACCAAGCTCTAGGAGTTTGTTTGAGTCCATAAAGAGCCTTACGCAATTTGTACACATGGTTTGGGAATTCTTCATCTTCAAACCCAGGGGGGGTTGCTCCACATACACCTCTTCCTTGATTGGACCATTGAAGAATGCGCTCTTGACGTCCATTTGATATAGCTTAAAATCATGGTGAGTAGCAAAGGCAAGTAATATACGAATTGATTCAAGCCTAGCTACGGGAGCAAAGGTTTATTCGAAATCCAAACCTTCGAATTGTGAATACCCTTTGGCCACAAGTTGTGCCTTGTTCCTTGTAACCAACCCGTGTTTATCTTGTTTGTTGCGGAACACCCATTTGGTGCCTACAACATTCACATTAGGCCTCTTCACAAGCTCCCATACTTGATTTCTTTTGAAGTTGTTGAGCTCTTCTTGCATGGACATCACCCAATCCGGATCTCGTAGTGCTTCATCAACCTTGTAGGGCTCCATGGAAGAAACAAAAGAGTAATGTTCACAAAAATTTGCAACACGAGATCGAGTAGTTACCCCCTTGGAGATGTCTCCAAGTATATTGTAAATGAGATGGTCCCGTTGGACGCTTTGGTGCACTCGTGGGTGAGGCGCTTGAGGTCTGAGTCATCATCTTGGTCTTCCTCATCCTCATTGTCTCCCCCTTGATTGATTCCTCCATTTTCATCTTCTTGGAGCGCATCTTGGGGAACTTGATCTTGATCATTTGAGGAAGAGCTTGCTTGGTGTGTAGGATGGTCACTTGCGTCTTGAGGTTGTTCTTGTGGTCGTATGTCTCCAAGTGCCATCCTTCCTATCACCACTTGTGGAGCTTCTTCTTGATCTAGCACATGACGATCAACTTGCTCCACTTGGGAGCCTTTAGTCTCATCAAACACTACGTCACGTGCTACTTCAACAATTCCGGAGGATTTGTAAAAGACACGATAGGCGTAAGTGTTTGAGTCACAACCAAGCAAGAAACCCTCATCGGACTTAGAAGCGAACTTCGAAGCCCTAGGCTTCTTGTTAAGAGTGTAGCATTTGCTCCCAAAAACACGAAAGTAAGAGATGTTGGGCTTGTTACCGGTTAGGAGCTCATACGACGTCTTCTTAAGTATGCGGTGAAGATACAACTGGTTTATGGCATGGCAAGCGGTGTTGACCGCTTCCACCCAAAACCGGTCCGATGTCTTGTACTCATCAAGCATGGTTCTTGACATCTCAATTAGAGTCCTATTCTTCCTCTCGTCCACCCCATTTTGTTGAGGGGAGTAGGGGGCCTAGAACTCATGCTTGATGCCTTCTTCATCCAAAAATTCTTCAATTTGAGTATTCTTTAATTTGGTGCCGTTGTCACTCCTTATGGTATTGATACTCAAAGAGAACTCATTTTGAGCTCTCTTCAAGTATCTCTTGAGGACACCTTGAGTCTCGCTCTTGTCATGCAAAAAGAATACCCAAGTGAAACGTGAAAAGTCATCAACAATAACAAGACCATATTTGTTACCACCAATACTGATGTAGGCGATTGGACCAAAGAGATCCATGTGTAGAAGCTCCAATGGTCTTGATGTTGTCATAATGTTCTTGGATGGATGTGGTGCTCCAACTTGATTTTCGGCTTGGCATGCGCTACATGACCTATCCTTTTCAAACACAACATTCTTTAAACCACATATGTGCTCGCCCTTAAGGAGTTTTTGCAAATTTCTCATCCCAACATGGGCTAGACTCCTATGATACAGCCATCCCATGTTAGTTTTTGCAATTAAGCATGTATCAAGTTGGGCTTTATCCACGAAGAAATCCACAAGATAGAGTTTTCTCTTGAGTACACCCTTAAAGGCAATTGAGCCATTGCTTCTCCTTGTGACGGTCACACCCTCATTAGTGAATAAAAAATTATAACCTTTGTCACATAGTTGTGATATGGACAAGAGGTTATAATCAAGTGAATCAACATGTAAAACATTTGAAAGAGTGTGATTAGGGGATATAGCAATTTTATCGGTGCCAAGGATTTTTCCTTGGCTATTGCCCCCAAAATAGATTCCTTCACTTGGATCTTCATTTAGCTCATACTCCACAAACATCATCCTCTCCCCGGTCATATGATTAGTGCATCCACTATCAACCACTTGGTTCCACCGGAGGAGTATGCCTACAAGAAAGATTTAAGCCTTGGATTTAGGTACCCAAGCGGTGTTGGGTCCTTTGATGTTAGTCAAGAGGCACTTGGGCACCCAC
This sequence comes from Tuctoria greenei, assembly GCA_036927565.1. Taxonomy (NCBI): domain Eukaryota; kingdom Viridiplantae; phylum Streptophyta; class Magnoliopsida; order Poales; family Poaceae; genus Tuctoria; species Tuctoria greenei. Next base: position 147,951,157 of record JAYESD010000002.1, read on the forward strand.
ACATAAGGTTTGAGACTCTTGCGGTTTTGGCCCAACATACCTAGCATATGCCTTTCCAAACTTGTTCCTCAATAAAACGTATGATGCATCGAAGTCATGGAACAATGGATGAGGTTCTTTCTTAGGCATTTTGGGCGAAGTAGCAATGTTCTTCCCTTTGTTGTTGTATGAGCCTCCTTTGACAAAAATAATCAAGTCTTTGCCATTCTTGGGAGTTTTGGCGTTTTTCCTCATCGCCCTAGAATAACCAAGACCATCCTTGACAAGGGGATGTCTTGTGTTGGTATATGCACTACGTGCATATGCCACCTTCTTCTTGTCAAAGATGCCATCCTTGGGTGCTTGATTGGTTTGTGCCAACTTAAGCTTATCTTTAAGCTTTATGATCAAGTTTGAGCATTTACAAGGTTAAGATGCTTCGGATTTAATATTTGTGGAAGGTGATCTTGTAGAGGAAGAAGGTGCATTGACCTTGAGAGACTTCGTCTGCGTCTCAAGGATCTTGTTAGCTTGTGTCAAACTAACAAGTTCGTCCTTGAGCACAATTGTAGTGTTCTCAAGGTTTGAGCAAGTTTCCTTGCTCAAAGCGAGTTCACGCTCAAGTGCCTTGCTTCTTTCTCTTTCAAGCTCCAAGAGCTCCTCAACCTCTTGACATCTCTCCTTTTGTTGGATGAGCATGTCCTCTTGACGGTTGATTAGTTATTCCTTCTCAAATGTTTCCGCCATTAACAATTTCAATCTCTTCAAGGTACTTTTACCCATGTCTTTAAGCATATGTTCATTTTCACTACTACTATCAAAATCATCATGAGAAGAAGTTGATGAATAGGATTTAGATTTAACCTTCTTTCTTCCCTCCTTGGCCATGAGACATGTTGGCCTTGAAGTCTCCAATTTGGGGAAGAGCTTGTTCTCCGTAGTTGTCTTCTTCATAGCAATAGTTGCTATCTTCTCTTCTTCATCGGAGAAGGATTCCTCATTGGAATCCCACTCCTTTCCAAGGTGGGCATGTCCAGATTGCTTCTTCTTCTTGAAATACTTCGTTTCCTTGGACTTGCCCTCCTTCTTATTTTTGTTTTCTCCATGTGGACAATCCACAATAAAGTGGCCATACTCTCCACAATTGTAGCAAGCCGTCTTTGATCTTGTTTTGGGCTTGTCTTTGCTTCTCCTTTCACTTTGGTAGCTCCTCCTCCTCCTTCTAAACATCCCCTTAAAGTTGTTGATGAAGAGAGCTTCTTCCTCATCGGTGTCGGGACTCTCTTCATCACTCTCTTCCTTTTCTTGTGATCTTCAGGACGTTTCCTTGAATGCAACATCTCTTTTCTTGGAGGAGGAAAGCTCTTGTAGATCATTGTAGAACATCGCTTCTTGCTCCATAATCTCATGGTTGATGATCCTCCCTAGCACTTCTTCGGGAGTCATCTTGTGGAAGCCCGGGATCTCACAAATTAGTGAGCAAAGAGTGACGTTTCGAGGCATGAATGCTCGAATCATCCTCTTTACCACCTCGTGGTCAGTCCACCGGGTGCTTCCATATGACCGACCCTTGTTGATGAGAGTCTTGAGGCGGTCATACATACCTTGGGGAGACTCACCCTCCATGATGGTGAATCTCCCAAGCTCTCCTTTGATCATCTCAATCTTTGCCTCCCTAATGACGCGGTTGCCTTCGTGCACCGTCTTGAGGGTATCTCATATCTCCTTGGCAACCTCCAACCCTTCAATACGGTTGAACTCCTCTCTATTCAATGAGGAGGTAATCACTCCAACAGCTTGAGCATTGCAATGTAGAAGAACAACATGCTCTAGAGTGATGTCTTCCTCATTCTTCAGAAGATGAACACTTGTCATAACAATTTGCCACAAACTAGGGTTTAAGGAAATGAGGTGCATCTTCATATTATGCTTCCACATAGAGTAATCATTTCTGTCAAATTGAGATGGTTTGCCAATGGGAATTCATAAATAATGATTGCTTGTGGTTAGTTTCTCATAATTATAAGGATACCGGGAGTAGTCTTGTGAACTACTCCCATTATCGACGTTGGTCGTGGAAATTAGCTTGATCTCCTTCTTGGGCATGTTGAGCTTCTCACGAAGCCGTGCCTTGAGCATCCGAACTTCTTCGTTGTCGTTTGGATCATCTTGAAGAACATCGACGTTCTTCGTCCTGGTGTCATTGACGACCACCGGAACTTCGTTGTCACCCCTTTCGGCCATTTCTTCTCCGAGTTGTTGGACTCTTTTGGAGAAGCCTGCTCTGAAACCAATTGAAAGTCGCCTAGAGGGGGGTGAATAGGCAATAATACCTGAAATGACTTAATCAAATGAGATTAAATTCCTGTGGCCGGACTAGTCTGGATAGGGCCGGACTAGTCCGCTCAGCACAGGGTGAAAACCCTAAAACTTGGTTTCTACAAGTTATTTGCGGAATTAAAGTTCACCAAAGAAATAAGAAATGTTTGGTAAACTAGTAAAGCTCAGATTGTGAAGTTTAAACACTTAGATTGCAAGTTTACAATAATGATCAATGTGAAGAGCAATAAGAGCAATATGAACCCTAATAGCAATACTAGTGATCACGAAAAGTAAAAGACAAGTGAGACAAGATTTATCCCGTGGTTCAGCTCCACGAAGAAGCCTACATCCACGTTGAGAAGTCCACACAAGGACCGGGTCTCACTTGACCCTTATCTCACCAAGCCACCACAATGGCCGGCTTAGATTTCACTATATCAATGGGTAATCACCAAGTTTGATGGGGCTGCTCACAAGTTGAGGCTCCCACAAATCAATACAATGAGGAGCACACGAAGCTCAACTCACAGAAGCCACAAAACACAACACAATGTGCAAGAGATCAAACCGAGAGCCCAAGCGCGATGATCTTCCTTTACTCTCCTCCCCAAACCCTAATCTCTTCAAGATTTTCTTTTAGAGGGATAATAGGATGAGTAGAAGGCTTTGGAAGGCTCTAGGATGCTTGTGGCGGCGCTAGGGTTCAAGACTTGTTCAAATGAGCCTGGGGGTCCCCTTTTTATAGGGGTCCCGAGCCCCTTCTGCTGACCTCAGCAGAAGGGCGGACTAGTCCGACCTCTGGACCAGGACTAGTCTGGCCTTTTGGGACCACTGGCCTCTGGTCAGTTCCCGACAACTACCGCACTGCGCGGTGATCATCATGCTACCCGCCAAATTTTCAAATTCAAACGGTCACTAAACAACGGACTAGTCCGGTCCAAAACGGACTTGTCCGAAGTGGAACAGAACCGTTTGGTCCGTCCCAAAACGGACTCTTCTGGGTTTGCCCAGACTAGTCCAGCCACAGGGGTGGACTAGTCCGGCCCACTACGGTTTCCCTCGGTTTTTCTCACTAAGTCTCAAATGGACCAGTCCGTACCCAAACGGACAAGTCCGTACTGTTCCAGAGAGCTTTGGTCCGTCCAAAAATGGACAAGTCCGGACTTCTCGGACTTAGCTCCAAATTCACTCAAATTCACTCCAGAGACGTTTGGTTCATCTCAAAATGGACTTGTTTGCGTGGCCCTGGATTAGTCCGACCTTGAGGCCCAGACTAGTCCGGCCTCCTAGGGTTTTTCTCATTTTTGGCTTCTCACTTAGGTGTTTCACTAAACCACCACTTTGAGCCCTCTAGAATGATCTCATTGCACATGATACATCCACCCTCTCTCATGACACGACTCATATAACTCAACACCATAGAAACCCTAATTTCTACGCTTGAGTCTTTGATGCCTATTTTATCCTTTTCCTCTTTGAGGGTTTTCATCACATTTCAATCCCTGTACCTATGCTTAAGATCACTTTAGCTCATTAGCCTCTTAATTGTCGTCATCAATCATCCAAAACCCATGGGGATGCCTAGATGCACTTTCACTTTCGCACTCAATGAATGTCAGGAAGTATGACAGCGAATCAAACCATAGTGTTTGGTTGGAAGGCTACAACCTGGCGTGCAAGGCTGACTAGGCTGATGATGATTCCTTCATCATCCACCACCTCCCCATCTACTTGGCTGACTCAGACCAAGTGTGGCTGGAGATCCTGCCCGCTGACAGGATTCAGAGCTAGGCTGAGCTCAGGAAAGTCTTCATTGGCAACTTTGAGGGAACAACCTGGCAAATTGTGAGACTTCAAAGGGTGTTGGCAGAAGTTGGGTGAGACCCTCCACGAGTACATCTGACGCTACTCAAAGAAGTGCAATGAGATCCCGACGCAGTGCACAACCTCCTTGGTGCACAATCTCGGTTGCATCAAGCAAAAGAACACGAGAGAATTGCTTGTCGTCACCACCTACAACACATCTAGAGAGGAGGCGGGCGGGGATATCTTCGACAAGCAAACACATAAGAGCCGTGACTCAGGCAAGGACTCCACACCTCATCCCAGTGACAAGAAGAAGAAGATCAGTAGCGAGGAACACTGCCAAGCTAAGTATATCTCGTAGATGGTTGTGGGTTGCCAAACATCCCGAAGGAAGGAGGCCGGCCAAGCCAACGAACGACCACTTTAAGAGGTTGCTCGAGAAATCGTGCATCAACCACACCTTTGTGAGGACCAGGGTCCCGACATTCCAGGAATCACATTGGATGGTGCCGTGCGATGCGACACCTAACAACACATACGAAAAGACAAAGTAAAGGTACACAATTTTCATTTCATAATAATATATTGTTTACAAACAGCGGTACACATGCAGCGGAAAGTACATACTCACACTCTCAACCTATCTAGGCACAAGAGAAGTTGTCCATGCCCGCGGACGCTTCTCACTAGCAACACGAAGATCATAAGGCAGCGACGTTGTGTCACGTGAGAGATACATCTTGACAGCTCGAGGTCTCACGACAACCCATAACAGCAACACTAAAAGAAAAACCTGCAAAACAACATATAAAGCAACCATGAGCCAAATTCTCAGCAAGACTTAACCGTCTCACCTAAAGCATGGAACTCTAAATGTAGGAACTCTAAAGACGGGAAGCTGAAATTTGCAGAAATGAACTCGCCGAAAGTAAATCCTTAGTTGTCAATTTTTAGAGTAGCAAATGCGAGATGAGGGGGCATGCCTCATAATGATTTCCACAATCAAACAAGAAACGCTTCATTCACATTGATACTTGCCCAAAGTTGCATGAGCTTCATTCAAGTTATGTGTTTGGAGAAGATAACTCTCATTGTTCTATCTCTAAGCCAGCCAAGATTTCAATACAGTGTAATAATCATTTCAACATATTCATATCATTCCAACTACTCTTTCTTACTACGTCACGACGCAGTGAACAAGTCGTACTCAATAACCGCGAGGGACGGTGATTCGAATCAAAAACACTCGGATCGCTAGACACATACGCACTTTCAGAGGCACCGAGTACTTCAATACTCGACGTATGTGGCATCCGTTCACAAGACACCCGAACGCCGAGCCAGACCTACTGTCTCGAATCGTGTGGGTCACCAGAGACGGTGGGGTATGCCTTGACGACAAGGTTAACAAGTTACGTCGGTTTCCTGGGACCCATATAGCTATTAAGCAATCCAGTACAACTCAATACTTGTCTAGCGGAGCCGCACACGGCTCAGTCCTTAAACAACACAAACGGGGAAACAACCCAATCTCCAACATCTGCCTTGCCCTAGCGGCCCAAGCACGATGCAATCACAAGCATTGTCTCAGCGTCGAGCCGAGAACATCCTTTTGCGCACCAACCTACATAAATCCCCATCCACATCTCATATTTAGAGTGAACATTATGGTAACATCTCGCGAGTAGGTGTCCCTCACTTGACTTCTCTCGCAAGTATAATTCAACTACTTGAATCGTGGTCGATAAAATGTGACAAAATCTCGCAAGTAGTATCCAACATACTCGACTTCTACCGATCTTTAACTAAACATTAAGCATAGCATTATAATCCGATTGAGTCTTATTCTACACATTCACTCCAAGGATTATTTGGTCATGCATGTGAAGTGTTCAATCAACATAGACCTACTGCACATATCAAGTCTACTCAATGAAGTGTGTATAAAACAAAACTTTATAAAAGCTCTTAAATACAAACTGGGGCTTGTCTTGGGTTGCAACTATGTAAATGTTAATGAAGTCAATGCTTGCTCTTCTGGGTGAAGCTTCTTATAACTCTCCTCCTCTTGTCCTTGCTACTGCTTCCAATAATTTGCTTCAATAGAATCATTTGCTTGTTTCTTCTCCTTTGCAGTGTTCTTCTTGTCGATCTCCATCATGGGACCTACCGAGATGAAATGCATGTGTAGCAAGTATAACTTAGCAACTTAATAAAAGAAGTTTCTTTTAACTTGAAGGAGGTTCAGATACTAATTAGGGAAATGTGAGTTGTCTCTGTGGTTTTACAGCACCTTGGAGGAAATCAGTTTTGCAATAGGTTCAAGTAGAAGACTATCTACGTGTTTAGGAAACATCTATGGAGAATATATGGTAATCTTTCTATGGTTCATTGGGCTGGATAATGAAAGCAGGGGATGTCTACTTCTAAGTTAGATAACAGATTATAGAATCTGGTGTCGTTAGGATGGACTGAATATAACTTAACTTCAATTGGTTATGCGCACAAATGTGTGTATGACATTCAAATTGGCATATGAGTTTCAAACACAGCTTATAAAGGTTCAAGAATTCAATTGGGGCTGTAGATTTTACAGAAAATCATAAAGTTATGGAGGACTAACTAGAAAAGTTTCAGCATTTGTTAAGGAAGAATGTGGCCTCCATAATTCACTAAGGCTTTTCTTTTATCTGATTTTCAAGAGAATAAATGGAGTTTTTTCATGCATAAAAGTATGTTTTCCAGTTAGTTCTGGTCCTATTGAGTCCAAAAAAATTTGTTTCACAATTTTTGGAGCTCTCTACATGGAGATATGGATTTTACAATGTTCTGGTATTTTTCTGGAAATGCTACTGTTGTTTTTCTGGTATATTCATTAAGCTGAGCAAAATCCCTCAATTTGATTAACTTAGTCAAGGCTAACGAAGCTCAAAATTTTTACTGGACACTCTAAGGTACTAGTAGAAGTTTATTGCAAGGTTTGAGAATTTTTCATACAGTGGATCTCCTGGTATAAAATTCCAAAGCTTTTGCTTCAAAGATTTATTGCAAAATTCGCAGAGGTTTTCATACCAATTAATTTGAGCCACTGGATTGTACAGGTCAACCAGTTTCCAACAAATTTTGTTTGAGATTTTTCGATAAAATCTACAGGTAGATACGAATTTCCTAAGTTTGAACTATATTCTCATTTTCTTTTGTATTGAATAACTTGAATTAAATAGCTGGGGCCACTTAGATGTGAATTAGCAAACCAGAAAAGGTGCCACACAAGTCCACAGATTTAAATGGCTCTAGCCACACAAGATCTGAGTGACATAGAGGATCGAAAGGGCCAGGCAGGTGTGGCGACAGACAGGCCTCACAAGGGGTCATCTTCCATCTCACGCCCATAGCGTTGGTGGCGCCCTACAGTGGTGGCGGTGCCGGCGCTCATCGGCGATCCGCCGGAGGCGCTAATAGGTTTCGGTACCAGGTCCAAACGGAGCAGGACGGCGTGAGGAATTCAATGGAGGCCATGTATTTGACCGAGGACCACCGGAGAGAGCTCTCGATGGTGGCGGCAGTGAGAAGTTCGCCGGCAACGGCGAAAAGCGTAGCCCTTGGTTAACTGGCACGGAATTTGGCCCTGAAGCATAAATATTCACTAAGGAACTCAATTATGGACTTAAATCGTGTTGACACTAGTTGGAATATGGATTTTACGGTGACCTAGGTTGCAATGGTCGGCAGATAGAAAAACATTGATTTTGACGCGCTCGGTGGATGAAATTCTATGCCGTTTGCTCTGGGAGGTCCGTAGGAACATTATGGATTTTTTCTCTAATTGGTTTGGAGAGTGGTTGAGCATGTAATTCGAATTGGTTGAATTAATCCGCCCGGTTCTAAGAAGCCGACAGAGAAAAACTTGGAAAATACGGCACGAACAAGGGGTACCTCGATGGGTGGTGTTGAGGGACGTCAATAAGGAGTGCTGTCGGACTTGTTGGCACATTGTTCCAGTTAGGAGTGAGCCTGAGGTAACCGTGCGACGAAGATGCGCTGTGGCGGCCGAAACCGGGGGTTGGGGAAAACTTCTCGTCGTGCACGGTTGGCCGATGAAAGAGGCGATGGGTGGCAGCTCTGGAAGGTTGAGAACATGCCGGCGCTTGCACAGGGACCTTGGCCGAGGCTGGGATGCAGCTCAGCAGTTGGGCGCCGATTTCCTTGCGGTGAAGCTCGATGGCAGCAAGAAAAATAGAGCCAGCGTTGTGTGCTTGTGCTGAGGCAGAGCTACAGAGATTGTGAGCAAAATGTGAGTGACGATAAGGACAACGTCACTGTGTTCTGGGGCCAAGCTGGTCTTGATTGGGGAGGTGGCGTGTAAAATCCTACATTTGAGAAACACAAGAAGTAAAAATGCAATCTTAAAAATTTCAAGTTAAATTGGAAAAATGCAAAGTCAAAGGAAATATGTCACCTAATAAATAATGAAGTTGTTAAAAACTTTAAAACTCTTTGGGGTGTTAAGGTCATTTTGAAGAAAAGTGGACTTTCAAAAGAAGGAGTATAAATTAATTCAAAAATAAAAGAGCAAATGTGAATCTAAAACATTAATCCAAAAAGGCAATGCTATACTTAGGCATAACCGTGCCTAAATCTCAAATCAATTTGTACAAATTATATAAAAACCAAAGTCTATGTGTGAACATATGGGTTACCAACTCAAGAATTTAACTCATTAAAATATTCTACATATTTAATTAAGTGTTGTAAAAAGTTTATTTATAAAGATAGAAATAGCGAGAAAATTAATAATTGGAAGATTCGAATTCAAATTCAAACTGGAATTCAAACTAAACCTTCTGAAAAAACAACTTCAACAAAATTCAAATTTAATTTCTTTAATAGACTCTACACATTTTATTAGAAAACCTGTGAAATTCTACTATTTTTGGTAACCATTTAGTATTTTATTTCTTGAATGAAAGTTAGCAGATAAACATGTTGAAGCTTTGGGTCCACCTGTCGGGTGGGTCCCACTGGTCAGTCCTAGAGGCAAGGAACCGACTCTGTTTTTCATTCTCATCCACTCACAGGTCTTCTGCTTCACCAGCGCCCTTACACTATCCGCACTCGTTACTCTATACACTACTCTATATACTATTCTGCTTTTACTTTTACAGAATTTACTCTAAATTTACACTATCCAGAATCTTTACACCACTGGAAATGTTCTTATCCCCGTTCCTTTGTTCTCTGCTGGCTTCTTCCGTAAGAAAGGTAGCAGCACCGCTGCTTTTCTTCCAGCTTGATGCCACCCGCTGCCATGGCCGGCTTCTTGCCGCCCGTGCGCTGTCCGGTGCCCTGCCGGCCCAGGCCGCGCTCCAGTGCTCCAGCACCCTCCTCTCTACCTCGCAGCAGATCGTGCCCGCGCTATGGCCGCGGCTGCCCTGCTCCTCCCTCCTCCAGCTCCTTCCACGGTCGAGCTCGTGCCGCCCAACTCCGGCGTGCCAAGACTTTGCTAGGCCTGCACCTTGCTGTTTCCGGTGCCCTGCTCTTCCTTCTCGTGTGCCTCCGCCGCGCCTGCCGCTGCTCGTGCCGCGCCGCCATGCCTGCTCGATGCCGCTCCCGCATCTCGCGCCAGCACCAAATGCCCACGGCGCCGTGGCCGCGCCTCGCTGCGCCAACCGCGGCGAGCACGCCCGCTGCCGCCATGCCCTATGCTGTTCCGCCCGAGCGCCCTGGCTGCTGCTCGCCGGCCCTGCTCACGCATCGCCTTGGCCGCAGCGGCGCTGCTCCCTGACCTTCGGCGTCCTACTCCCGAGCATGCCCACCACAGCGCTCCATGCCATCCGCTGCAACATGTCTTCACGCCGCAGCCGCGCTGGTCGCCATGCGTCCCACCTCAGCAGCGGTGCTGACTGCTCGCGCCGCGCCCAAACCAAGCTGCGGCGACCACGTTCCTCTTGTTGGCGCCGTCTGCCGACAACCTCTGTCTGCCGCCGTGCTTTCGGCCCTCGCCGCCATCCAAAACCACCATCCTGGTGCTGCAGCAATTTTCGCGCCGCGCTCCACGGCTGCGGTGGCCGTCGTCTGCGTCGCCGCCTCCTCAACTCGCCGGTGCGCTGTGGTTGTCACACCTCCGCCGCACTGCACAAACTACAGCAGCGTGTTCCACCTCCTCTGCGTTCCTGGGAAGTTAAAACACATGTGTTGCTGCGTCGCCATGTGTTGCCTGCACGATGTCGTCGCCTGCATGACCTTGATGCGGTGTTCTGCTCTTGTGCCGAGTCCAAATGGTGCTGCGAGTAATGTGTGGGATGGATGAGATGCAGGGACATGTTTTTGACACAACAGCATCAACAATTAGGCCAAGGTTAGCTCTGATTTGTGTGAAAATTGGTTGAGACTGTGCTGCAGTCAGCATGTTCGATGAAATGTTTACAAGACAAAAACAACTGTGATGATCAATAGAACTATTCTGTGATGCAGGAACGTGATGGCATCACAACGGACAAGGTGAGCTAGGTCTCGAGAACCTCTGAATTGTGCAAGATAGACAGTGTCGAAGATGTAGTTAAGCTGTTCGATGATATGCCTGTCGAGATCAAACCACCCAACAGTGTATACATTGCTTTGCTGCTCACACCTTTGACGCTGGCCCTTCTCAGGACTCCGTGAAGTTGATGCAGGTTTTCTATTGGAGCACTCGCCCGCTACTGTCCTTTTCTAATGGACCTTGATCTCTTTGATTTTGGCACTATTGATTAGTCAAGCTATTTTAATGCGACAATATTTGATGAGACAATCTTTGATGGAGAACAAATGACTGAAAAATGTTCTTCGAGAGGGTACTTGATCCGTCCAAGGGCTGGGTTATTGGTTCGTCAAGCCAGTGAGAAATTTTCAGAAGGTTTAGTCATTGCTTGTGCCTTCAACCTTCAAGCTGTGAGGTTCATTTACTTGCAGGGACAAAGTGAAGTTTCCTGATCTAGGTAGTTCTCCATACACTCCTATCGGTACCTTGGATACCAGATACCCCTGATACCGCACTTAAAATTAAGGAGTTCCTATGTTCAAGTTGAAGACTTTCAAAGTAAACACGCGTCCAACAATATTGGGCCCGCATCCCTCATTTGGATAGCTCCGGTGCTACCACGTGTCATGCAGGATCGGACCTACCTCCCTTCACAAGGAAGCTTCGGTACTGCCACGTGTCCAGCAACCTCGGACCTAACCTTCAGTAGAGGGAAGCTCCGGTGTTGCCACGCGTCAATTGGCTCCGGAACTGCCTCCCCACAGAGAGAATCTCCGGAGGTACCACATGTTAGACCTCCGGACCTAAGCTTGCAACGGAAAGACTACAGGATCTCCAATGGCGCGGACATTCAAGAGGCCATTAAACAACCGTTATAAGACTTGATTATCGTGTCATTAATTAAGTATTAATGACACACGATCAGAGGACCATCAAGACAGGTAACGACACCGTTAAGGTGCATTATCACACTGTTAATCACGGATTATACATGTAGATCCTATATAGGTGGTTAATAACAGCCAGGGCCACCTGTCGGGCCAGACATATACTGTAACAATCAGACCTTAGCATATAAAAGGGTTGCATCGCACGGTAGAAGACAACTAAGCTCACACGCAACAAGCAACCACAAACACTCGCCATACACACATACTCAATCAACAACCACCCCGTGGAGTAGGGTATTACGCTCAGGCGGCCCGAACCATGTAAAAACCCATGAGTCATCATCTTGTTTGTGATCTTACGTGCCTCATCCGAATACGAACTTTCGCGGACTACGCTTTAGTAGTACTGGGGGAAGTGTTGTTGCTACACTTTGACATTTGGTGCACCAGGAAGGGGCACTAAGATCTCAAGATGGTGAATTTCACCGCAGCTTCGTCTAGTGGTTTGGCTGAGCAACCTGTTGGAGGAAATCCTTCCAACGTGCAATAGCTAGCCAATGCTATTGTCCCGGGGGTGTCGTTCCACCACCATCTCAGCAAGATGGTGTATTCGCGTCGGTCACTGCATCGGCGAACAATCCTGAGAACACGCTGAATGCAAGGGGACTCTGCTTCAGCGTCCTTCAGCGCTTGGAGCATCTCAGGGTGCGATAGAACAGTGGCGCGCTGATGTGGAGTATTTGGTTGCAGCCGCAGCCAATACCATCAGCAATCAAGGTCCGCCCCTGCTGAGAAGGCACCTTCAAGGAACAGGACCTTGTCTGGCAGACTCGGTCCTCAGGCGTCATAGCGCAGGAGATGTGCGCCCTCCTAGCAAGTGACGTCACTGCCCTTCGGGGCGCACCAGACTCATACGACATCAAGGCTCTCGACACATGATCTCCGGTCGGAGCTCGACCACCGTTACATGAGGCAGGACAACCGTGTCCATATCGAGCACACTCATGAGAGGCGAGAGGCTTGAGGAAACCCTTCTCCATTGGGAGTGGAAGGCAGATGTTCGGCCCTTGCCATGCATTCGCATGGCCAACTGGCCACCTAAGTTTCGGCCGCATCTGCCTGAGAAATACGACGGGACAGTAAACCTCGCCAAGTTTCTCCAGATTTACTCCACTGCCATCCTTGCAGCTGGAGGCAATGAGGCCGTGATGACCAACTACTTCCCCGTGGCTCTAACTGGGATAGCAAGGTCCTGGTTCATGAGTCTCTCTCCTGACTTCATATATAGTTGGGGGGAACTTTGCCGCTAGTTTGCTGCCAACTTCGGGAGCTCCTACACCCGACCTGGCACAGAGCTAGACCTGTTCGCCATACAACAGAAGGCGGGAGAATTGCTGCAATCATTCGTCCAGCGGTTTTCTCAGATACGGAACACTATTCTTTCAATCTCCAATGCCTGTGTCATTGTTGCATTCCGACAAGGCGTTAGTGATAAGAAGATGTTGGAGAAGCTGGCAACTAAAGATGTCAGAAGTGTCAAGGAGCTCTTCAGCCTAGCCGACAAATGTGCTAGGGCTGCGGAGGGCTGAGAGATGCACTCCAAACCAGCTATGGAGGCTGGAAAATCTTCCTCCAAGGCTAAAGTTACTGCCTCTGGTAGTGGAAAGAAAAAAAAGGTCCAATGGCAAGAAGAAGTCAATGGTCGGCACACATACTGCTACTGCTGCTATAGCTCCAAGTGGACAGGGGCCACACCCGCAAAAAATAACCCCGACCATCGACTGAGGACGGCGACGGAGAGAAGATGTGGTGTCCGATTCATAAATCGAACACCCATAACCTTGAAGACTATCGCAAGGTCCAACGGCTTGTTGAACGCAACAACAAGCGTCAAGAAGAAGCCCCATACCGTCAACGGGATGGGAAATAGAAAGTCGGAGAAGATTCGTCAGAACAGGAGCTTGGCTTCCAGGATGCCAAGAAGTCCCTAAAGGCTGTCTACAACACTATGGACGAGGATTCCGACATCTCCGACAATGAGCGTCGGAAGACTCTCCATATGGTATAGGGAGGGTCCTGGAATATCACCTCCCGACGTATCCTCAAGACTATGCATCGGGAGATGGCTACCGCAGCTACTACCGCCCAGGAAGAACCTCATCGTAAGTGGATGGATACTATCATCACTTTTGATGCTTTAGATTGTTCGAAGAACATGATCGGAGCTGGTCAGTTGGCCCTGATGGTCTCTCCTACCATCAACAACATCCAACTCTATCATGTCCTGGTGGACGGAGGTGTGGCACTCAACCTCCTCAGCTTTGCGGCTTTCACGAAGCTCCAACTCAGCCTATCGGACCTTAGACCCTCACGTCATTTCTTCGGAGTAGGTCCGAGAGCCATCACTCCTCTCGAATCAATTACACTCCTGGTGACTTTCGGGACTAGGGACAACTATAGGTCCGAGAAGCTAGTCTTTGATGTGGCACACATCAGGCTTCCTTTTAACGCCATCCTAAGCAGGCCAACCCTGTATAGTTTCATGGTTGTAGCTCATTACAAATATCTGGTGTTGAAGATGCCGACTCCTTCAGGCGTCCTTCAGATTTGTGGGGATCACAGTGCTGGGGTCACTGCGCTTGAAGAACTTCATGCGCTCGCAACGGCGCATGAAGAAGAATCTGGCAAGGAGCGACCAACTCAACAACCTTCGAGCTCACATTAGCGTGGCTCATTTTCTGCACCTCATGTGCAACCAATCGGCGACACCGACATCCCCATCAAAGTCGTCCAAATTGGTTCCGATGTTGCCCAAACCACTCGTATATCGGCAGGTCTGGATGAAAAATAGGAACTCGCACTCGTCACTTTTGTCCTGACAAATGTTGACATATTTGCATGGTAACCGTCACAGATGCCTGTGATATCTAGGGAGGTGATCGAGCACAATCTGAAGATATACCCCGACGCACAGCCAGTACATCAGAAGCCCCAGAAACAATTCGTCGAGTAGCGGAACTTCATCACACAAGAAATCAAGAAGCTGCTCGACGCTGGTTTCATCCGGGAGGTTCACCATCCTCCATGGCTGGCAAACACAGTCATTATACCAAAGACTAGCAGGAAGCTTCAGATGTGCATCAACTACACCACCTTGAATAAGGCATGCCCAGAAGATCCATTTCCACTTCCTAGAATAGATCAAATAGTGGATTCTACCTCGGGGTGTGAGTTACTGTGTTTTCTAGACGCATATTCTAGATATCATCAGATTCAAATGTCTAGGGAAGACGAAGAGCACACTGCCTTCAACTTTTGTGCGAGCCATGCACAAAACATTTGGAGAGCTCATTAGGGACTTGGTGGAAGTCTACGTCGATGACATCATTGTCAAGGTGAAGAATAAAGAGTCACTCCTTGAAAACCTGCAAGCCGTCTTCGACAAGCTGCGCTTGACGCGTACGAAGCTCAACCCAGACAAGTGCATCTTCGGGGTTAACTCTGGAAAGCTCCTTGGTTTCTTAGTTACTCGTCGAGGAATTGAGGCAAATCCGGCAAAAATAAAAGACATTGAAGAGATGCAGCCCCTAGCCCGCGTCAAGGACGTCCAGAAGCTAACTGGGTGTCTAGCTGTAGGATCGAAGAGCACGTGAAAAACTACCAGATGGGGGTGAATGGTAGATTTAAAAATCTTACACAGCGGAAACAATTAAACCCCAACCCCTTCGGCAGAAAAACGATTTGTTAAAGAAATCGTGTGTGAGACTAATCTAAACGTGTTTCACCAAGACAAAAGTGATAGATATAAGAGAGAATCAAGTCACGAAGACAACACAACAAGAATCACTCAAATACGTCAAGAAAAACTCAAGTTATGATCGAAAGATCAAACAAAGGTCAATCTGCCCTATCCGAGAAAAAAATAGTTCTGGAACGCTGCAAAGAAACTCGTGTAGATCATAGACCACAAATTCAATGACCGTGAAATTTTGACAGATGATATATAATCAAGTTTTGAAGACAACCCAAAAAGAATCACGTCAATTGAATCTGTAAAACTTGAGTTATGATAAAACCACCGACGAAAGGTAGTGCTGTCCAGAAGCTCGACGAGTAAAACTTGTCTGGAACAAGTCGGACGAACAAGGCACAAAAGTTCCTTCAAACTACGAATTTTATTCAATAGAAAACAAGAGGAACAGCCCCAAAGTCGTGCACCACGAGCTTTGGGCTCCCTTGCTTATATAACCAGCTCGAAAGCCAACTCAACTCAAATCAGGAACCTAATCCTACTCTGTTCATGAATCGTAACTTTCTACTGCTTAGGATTCTTCTATACGCAGATAGAAGCAATCTTAAGACTTTCAAACACCTTAGGAACGTATCCTATATTCCTAAAACAACTCAAATTTGTGACCCACACGAAATCCTATCATAACCAACTCAAATCTTTCCACGTTTAAGTCAAACCCGACTCAGCCGCAGCCTAAGTCCATAACCTAGTCGGTTGGACCTTTCCGACCAACTCTTTACGTACACATCTCTTCATCACGTCTCGGAACCATGTAGCTACGTCCATGCACTCCTTGCACACGTGCAAATATCTTCCAATGACGTCCACGATACCTTCACATGCATTGTTCTTGATTCAATCATGCTGCGCAACCTCCTGATCAGCTCAACCACAATTCCTCCTGAATTTGGTTGTTGGAACCTCATCTCCTCCGTGAGACTAGTCCAATGGATCCCATCACCAGCCATGTCTTGAACTCAAGCAACACCTGCACATGAATAAACAACCAATCCATACGAGCCCAAGTCCTCGACTTGACTCAAGTTAGTTCCGAACACAACACCTTACGTGAGAACCTCACATAAGCATGTTGCAAAACCACAGTAACACGATATCATCCATGTCAACCAAAAACGCACCAAAGACTTAGCAAATGAATACTAAGCAATCTTTCCAGAGATGTAAAGCAAGTATGAAACATTGCAAATGAAAAGCAGAAGCACTGCGGTCAAGTTCCGAACCTTGCCAGAGCAACTCAGACCTTGAGCCGGAGCTAACAAAAACTAGTAGAACCTAGCGCCGGAGCTTACCAAAACTAGTATAACCAAGCTCCCACCGGAGCTTACAAAACTAGTCGGACCTTTATAAAAAGGTGTTTTGGTGATATTCAAAACTTTTATCGTCAAAGCAAGTGTATTCACTACAAGCCAATGTATTCAACACACATAGGTCTTATAATCTCTCCCTTGATGAATGCATTGGCAACACCATTTAAAATCCGAACATTGGCTTATTCACATAAAAGTTTTGAAGGCAATTTCTCCCCCTTTGTAAATCAAAAGTAAAATGAGAAGAAAATCCAAAAAATTATCCCAATATTATCTCTCCCCCTTTATTATCTCTTCTTATGTACATATTCTCTTTCTCTTCATGCTTATCTCTCCCCCTTTGACAATGTATTCAGCAAGTCATGAGCATATAAACAAATTATCTCTCCCCCTTTAGTTGTTATGAGCATATTATAACATATACATATAAACAAAGCTCATCCAAGTCATACTATCAACTACCTTACTTTATCACATCAATGAAATACTTAAAGTAGTGTAAGCCATGCTAGAGATCAAATGTAATTTTCAATTTAAGTAAGTCATGATCTCACAAACTTA
Organism: Tuctoria greenei; assembly: GCA_036927565.1. NCBI lineage: Eukaryota > Viridiplantae > Streptophyta > Magnoliopsida > Poales > Poaceae > Tuctoria > Tuctoria greenei. The sequence goes on from JAYESD010000002.1 coordinate 147,968,356, forward strand.
ACTATTTCAAAACCTAAAATCATGACACTAGTTGCTGCATTTTATTATTTTTCAAAGCATAAATTTAGATCATATGATATTTGCAAGAGATTATATGCACATCTGCCTTATTCTAACCAACCAAACCAAGCCTATGTCATTTGACAATCAAAAGCTTAAGGACATGGTTTTAATCATACACAACTTCTTCCAAGTTCATATCTAAGTGCAATGATAAGCCATCTCAAAAGAAGAAGTGCGATGCATGCATATTCTCTTGATCTTTTCTCAATTTATATTTGTTCATAAAAACTCAACATGTGAGTTGATTACTTGATTAATTCTTAATGATTAAAAGCACTTATGAACATGTAACAAGTTCAAAACAGCAAGAAAGTCCGACCATGACCAGTTTTAGTGTAAGTAATTATTCCAACTACTAGACATGGCAAAAACTACAAAATGTATAACATGAGTAATGTAGTAAGAATTTTCAGCATGTAAAAGGAATCACAAAGTCATATATGTATGAAATAATATTATCATATTATTTTAATTTCAGATTCACACATAGACTTCCCAAGTTTGAAAACTCCCCCTCAATTTAAGCCATGAGGATGCATAACCCCTATTTCACTACGAATGTAACAAAAACGAGTGAAATACAAAGGTTTTGTAAAAATGTCAGCCAATTGTTGTTCGGTATCTACATGGTGAAGCACAATGTTTCCTTTTTCAATATTATCTCGCAGAAAGTGACACCTAATGTCAATGTGCTTTGTTCTAGAATGTTGCAAGAGGTTTTTAGCAATGCAAATGGCACTAGTGTTATCACTGAACAGTGGAACACTATCTAAATCAACCCCATAGTCCATAAGTGTTTGAACAATCCAAAGAATTTGTGAGCAAGCACTAGCAGCAGCTACATATTTAGATTCGGATGTGGATTGTGCAACTGAATTTTGTTTTCTAGAGGACCAAGCAACAAGAGAATTACCAAGAAAATGACAAGCACCGGAAGTACTTTTCCTATCAATCCTACAACCCCCAAAATCAGCATCCAAAAAAGCTTTCAAAGTAACGGTTGAGAAGAAGGAAGAAAAATTCCAAATTCTTGAGTTCCATGTAAGTACCTGAGAATCCTTTTGACGGCTTGACGATGTGAAGCACGTGGGGAGGCTTGAAACCGTGCACAAAGACATACGCTGAATTGTATGTCTGGTCTTGATGCCGTGAGGTACGAAAGTGATCCGATCATGCTTCTATATTCTTTTTGATCCACGGGTTCACCATCTTCATCAAGTCCAAGTGTTGTTGCTGTTCCCATTAGTGTCCGAAGAGGCTTGCTTTTGTCCATGTTGAAGCGCCTTAGGAGGTCTTTTGTATACTTCGTCTGATGCACAAAGGTACCCTCCTTTGTTTGCTTGATTTGCAACCCCAAAAAGTAAGTGAGTTCACCCATCATACTCATTTCAAATTCAGAACTCATCATTGCTGAAAACTTGGACACAAGATCATGAGAAGCACAACCAAAGATAATATCATCCACATACACTTGAGTGAATAATGAGTCATTGCCATGCTTAGGCACAAAAAGAGTTTTATCAACCTTGCCCATGGTAAACCCTTTTTTAAGTAAGAATGTTTTTAACCTATCATACCATGCTCTAGGGGCTTGTTTGAGACCGTACAAGGCTTTGGACAGTTTGTAAACATGATTAGGAAAATCTGCATTTTCAAAACCCGGTGGTTGTTTCACATAAACCTCCTCATCTATGTAGCCATTAAGAAAAGCACTTTTAACATCCATTTGATATAGCTTAAAACCAATAGATGCAGCAAAAGCTAACAAAATTCTTATGGCTTCTAACCTAGCAAAAGGAGCAAAAGTTTCATCAAAATCTAGACCTTCAACTTGAGTGAAACCTTGAGCAACCAGCCTAGCCTTATTCCTAACCACAACCCCATCCTCACTTTGTTTATTTTTAAATACCCATTTAGTTGCAATTAAAGTGTGACCTTGAGGTGGAGGTACAAGTTTCCAAACATTATTTCTTTCACAATTTTCTAACTCTTCTAGCATGGCAATAATCCAAGATTCATTAGTGAGTGCGTGTGATATATCTATGGGTTCAAAAGAAGCAACAAAAGCAGAATGAGCATAAGATTTTGGATCGCAAAACCTGGACCGTGTGACTCGTTCGTGCAAGCTTCCAATCATCTGTTGTGGGGGATAATCTTTGTAAAACCGTAGGGGAACATATGTCTCACAAGCTTCTTCTTCTTCATGTTCATCACGAATCGATGAGCTTGTGACTTGAGGATGATTTGAATCAGCATTGATGGTTGTCGGTGCTGGTTGAGAATTAACATCCGGAGCTGAACCAAAGTCTTTAGCTGCTGAATTTTCGGGCAGCAGCTCCAATTCTTCCTCATCTTCAACGAAAATGCCCCCCCTGCGGATATGGATATGGACCTGCAATGCTTGAGCTAGTACCTGGGCTAGCTTCATCAAAAGACACTTCACAAGTCTCCACAATTTTGTTAGTGTCAAGTAAAAGCACACGGTAGCCTCTAGTATGAGATGGATAACCAAGAAACATGCCATCAATAGATCTAGGTTCAAATTTATCAAGATTACCATGTTTCTTAACAAAGCATTTGCAACCAAAGACCCGAAAGTGTGTAGCACTAGGCCTATGTCCAAACCGGAGCCCATATGGTGTTTTACCTAGCTTAGCATGCAAGAAAACACGATTTGAGACATAACAAGCGGTTGTTAACGAATCAGCCCAAAATTTCCTAGGAGTTTGATATTCATCAAGCATAGTCCTAGCCATCTCAACTAAGGTTCTGTTCTTTCTTTCTACAACACCATTTTGTTGAGGTACATATGGTGAAAAAAATTGATGATCTATTCTATTTTCAGCACAAAAGTGATCAAAAGATTGATTTTTAAATTCAGTTCCATTATCACTTCTAATTGCTTTTAAAGATCCTGGGTTATCAATTGATAATCTAAGAAATAAAGTTCTAAAGTGACTAAAAACTTCATTCTTAGACGCCATAAAGTAAACCCAAGAGTATCTAGAATAATCATCAACAATCACAACTACATACATTTACCTCCGAAGGATTGAACACGTGAAGGTCCTACAGTGTCAAGATGCAAAAGTTGACATGGTTCAGTTGTCATGATCACTGTGAGAGGAGTATGTGAACCTCCAACCATCTTATCATGTCTACAAGAAGAGCACACAATTTCTTTGTCCCCTTTAGGCTTAGGCAGCCCACGTATGCGATCAAGAGCACTAACACGCGTTAGGTGATCAAAGCCTACGTGACCAAGTCTACGATGCTAAAAATATAGGTCCTTTGAATCATTAGCAACTAGATACCTATGCTTAGAGGAAGACATATCAAAATCAGCTTTAAAAACTCTTCCAAACCGAGACATGTTGAAAATAAGCTCACTATTTGAACTTACAACTTTGCAACAGTTTTTATTGAAAATAATTTCCAAATTTTCATCTAGCAATTGTGAAACAGAAAGCAAGTTGTATTTCAAATTTTTGACAAGTGCCACATCCTTCAAAGTGTGGTGATCATTTACTCTAACCGAACCCTTAGCAATTATAGGAGTTGAAGAATTATCGGCAAGAGTAACATTCTCTACACGTGACACAAAAGAGAGGGAGGAGAACCATTCTTTGTTACCTGTCATGTGGCGTGAGCAACCTGAATCCACAATCCAAATGTTCTCCTTCCTTAAGCATGTAACCTACATAGAAGCACAATACATCGATGACTCAATACTGGGGTTAGTCAAAAGGCATTTAGGTATCCAGTACTGAGTCACACAACGTGCAACAGGAAAAACACGAGGAAGCTGAGATAAAACAGTAGGTTTATGAGTCAAAGTTTGAGGTCTTCTATTCTTAACTCATTTAGCACAAAAACCAGTAGCTCCGGAGGTAAAAACAGAAGGTCCGGAGGTAAACTTTGAATGTTTTTGACTCAAAACAGCAGGTTGTACATTCGGTTCAGTATGTGCAGCAAATTTTGCATGAAAGTTATGAGATCTAGCAACCATTCTTTCCCTTTTCTGTTGTTTAGCTAGTCTATAACAAAAATCTATGACATGACCATCTCTACCACAGTAGGTACAATGAAATTTAACTTTGTGTTCATGTCTAGATGAGCAAACATCATTTTTATTTGAAATCGATTGAGACAATACTCCTGCGGATTTGAAAACCACTTCTTTTTGTTTAGGGACTGTTTGAATCAAAACACTTCCTAATGACTTTACAATTTTAGGTGGATGTTCCTTAGCATGAGCATGAGAATAAAAACCTAAACCAATTTTATCATTGCAAGACTTGGATGAATTCAACAGCAAGTTTAGGTTCTTATTCCCATTACAAAACCGATCAAATGTCTTATGCATGTTATCAAGTTTATTGGACAGATCAAGGCAATTTTCACATGAAGTTTTTCCTTTTAATTTGCAATTGGAACAATATTTAACTTCATGACAACGTAAAGCATTGTTTAATATAGAGATTTCATTCATAGAATCTTGCAGTTTCTTATCAAGATCATCACAACTAGAACAATGCAAATCAATTGTAGAACAAGAAGCATCTTTTAAGTTTCCAATATTAACTGCAGCAAGCTTTTTGTTCTTTTCAATTTCAAGTTCAAGTTTATCAAGTGTGGAGGTATGTGCACTTCTTAGGGATGACAATTGTTCATATATTAAGTCACATGAGGAACAAGAATCATCACTAGGAATCAAGGATTCCAAACGATTAATTTTAGATTCTAGTGACTCAATTTTAACAGCATTGCCCCTCAGCTTTTTGTCCTTTTTCTTAACAATAACAGTGGCACGAGAAATAGCATCACACATTTTTTCGCAAGTAGGACATACCTCTTCATTGTCACTGTTGTGTTCTGCCTCCTCCATACTTGATCTTGACTTGCCCGCCATGAAGCACAAGTTTTCCAAATCATCTTCATCTTCATCACTTCCAATGTCCACGTCGCTTAAGCCAAGTTCCTGGAGTGCTGAGATAATACTGCTCACCAATTGACGTCCTGTAAAACCCTTCTTTTTCTTCGTATCTTTTGCAGAGGGGTGCTTCGTTCTTGTTTTCTTTTCATCCCGAGAAGTAGGACCTGAACGGTTAGGGCAATCTGAACGAAAATGTCCCGTCTTACCACATTCAAAGCATCGTTGAGGTCCGGTGCTTCCTCTCCTTCTAGTTCTCACATTTTGCAATGCTTTTGAGAACCGGGTAGAGATGAACGCTAGCTCCTCCTCTGGAAACTCCTCAATATGTTCAAGAGTTAGAGAGGACAGCAAAGCAAGTGTACCACAAGATGATGTTTGACCGGAACTTGGCATGTCACGTTGAGAAACAAAAGCAATAGACTTGTTGGGGTTCTTACGTGAGATTATGTCAATTTCATGAGTTTTTAACTTGGAATATAGCACATCTAAAGTAAGTGAACTCATGACAGTAGATTCACAAATAGATGTGACTTTCATCTCCCAAATTGACATATCTAATGGACTTAGCAATTGCCTAGCATTTTCAGCATCTAAAAAATTAACATTGACACTACGCAGGTTGCTGAGAATCTTATTAAAGCGAGCAAAAAGGTCATCAATAGACTCACCGGGTTGCATCTCGAAGCGCATGTATTCTTTCTTGAACATGTCTTGCCTTACCTCTTTGATCGTGTTGGATCCTTCGTGGTAGTCACAAAGTGCTTTCCACACATCGTATGCAGATCGGAGGTGTGCAACACGGTCGAAGTCGCTTTGTGTTAATCCTTGTATGATCAAGTTTCGAGCCTTGTCGTTGTTGTCGACATCTCTCAGATTTGTAGCTGTAACTTGATCGTTTGATGGAACTTCGTAAGGCTTGTATACCTTCTCCCATATTGCAAATCCTTGTGCCTAGATGAAAGCCTCCATGCGTGCTTTCCAAACCTGAAAATCAATACCAGCAAACACACAAGGTTTGGCAGAGTACTTCTCCATGATGATTAGTCAAAAACATGCGCAAATCAAAAATATTAGAGCACCGTGGCTCTGATACAAATTGTAGGATCGAAGAGCACGTGAAAATCTACCAAAGGGGGGTGAATGGTAGATTTAAAAATCTTACGCAGCAGAAACAATTAAACCCCAACCCATTCGGCGGAAAAACGATCTATTAAAGAAATCGTGTGTGAGACTAATATAAACGTGTTTCATCGTGACAAAAGTGATAGATATCATAGAGAATCAAGTCACAAAGACAACACAACAAGAATCACTCAAATCCGTCGAGAAAAACTCAAGTTATGATTGAAAGATCAAACAAAGGTCAATCTGCCCTACCCGAGAAAAAAACAGTTCTTGCAAAGAAACTCGTGTAGATCATAGACCACAAATACAATGACCGTGAAATTTTGACAGATGATAGATAATCAAGTTTTGAAGAGAACTCAAAAAGAATCACATCAATTGGATCTGTAAAACTCGAGTTATGATAAAACCACCGATGAAAGGTAGTGCTGTCCAGAAGCTCGACGAGTAAAACTTGTCTGGAACAAGTCGGACGAACAAGGCACAAAAGTTCCTTCAAACTACAAATTTTATTCAATAGAACACAAGAGGAACAGCCCCAAAGTCGTGCACCACAAGCTCTGGGCTCCCTTGCTTATATAACCAGCTCGAAAGCCAACTCAACTCAAATCAGGAACCTAATCCTACTCTGTTCATGAATCGTAACTTTCCATAACTGCTTAGGATTCTTCTATACGCAAATCGTAACTTTCGATTCATTTCAAGATTGGCAGAGTGTGCGCTTCCCTTCTTCAAGCTATTGAGAAAGTACGGGCCATTTCATTGGTCCAAAGAAGCAGAGAAGGCGTTTCAAGAGCTCAAACAACTCCTTACCACACTACCAATTCTAGTAGCCCCGGAGCCTGGTGAGCCTCTTCTGCTTTACATTTCCGCAACTACAGAGGTTGTCAGCATGGTTCTGGTCGCGGAGGGACTAGAGCCATCTTCAGCTCAGGAGCCTAGACCCCTCTGGGAGGGTTCGAAGCTACCTGAAGGCGAGTTTGGGTCCCAGCCTCCAGGCACGGATCCTAAAGGCAAGAGGCTTGAGGATCAACCTCCCTCAATCGAGGGAGTTCCCGAAGCTCAAGAAGAAGATCCGGACCCCTCTGGAAGGGTCCAAATTACTCAAAAAGAAGTTTTGGACCCCTCCGGGAGGGTCCGGGTTGATGGAGAAGAAGCTCTGGGCCCTTCCAGGAGGGTCCGAACCGTCCAACGGCCGGCATACTTCATCAGTAAAGTGCTCCACGACGCCAAGACTCGCTACATTGAGGTGCATAAGTTGCTATATGCAGTTCTTATTGCCTCAAGAAAGCTACGTCACTACTTTCAGGCCCACAAGATATCAGTGATAACTTCCTTTCCACCGCGTACTGTATTACATAATCCAAATTCTACTGGAAATATCGCCAAGTGGGTTGCCGAGCTAGCATAATTAGATATCGAATTCCTGCCTCGACATGCTATCAAGAGTCAGGCGCTGGTTGACTTTGTGGTGGAATGGACTCCTTCGTCATCTTCAGGGGGCCTCAGTGAACAGATGCCAAAACCTAAGGTCCTGGTCTTCACTGAGCCTCACTGGACACTCTACTTCGACGGCTCCATGCAGAAGCAGGGGGACGGACGGAGCTGGAATCTTTCTCCTCGCTCTGAGTGGGGAGAAGGTCAAGTACATGGTACATCTTGACTTGAAGGCAACCAACAACATGGCAGAGTACGAAGCTCTCATCTACGGAGTCAAGATGGTGCTTTCATATGGCGTCAGGTAGCTACTGGTGAAGGGTGACTCGCAACTCATCGTCAAGCAAGTCAAAGGTGAATGCAGTTGCAACAATCCCTAACCCGCTGCTTATTTACTTGAAGTCCAGAAGCTGCGGAAGGGCTTCCACGTCGTGGATCTCTGTCATGTCCAACGTCTCAACAATGCTGAAGCTGATGATCTCTCGACGAAGGCTTCAACAGGAGCTCAAGCTCCAGACGGAGTTTTTGTTAGAAGATTGTCAGGACCTCCCGCTTAGCCTGCCAAACTGAGTGATGGGGGCGAGACCAGCACCTCGAAGCTGGTGGTCCCGGTGGACCTGTTACCATGGCGCCCACCAAGGATCATAGGCGCTGTAGGAAGCTTAGAGCAACCCAGCGCGCAAGATCCAGAAGCTCAAGTTAGCTCCGATGCATGGATCTCAGAGATCCAGAGCTACTTGAAGGACAATATCCTTCCTGAAGACGGTGCTTTCGCTGATCGAATAGCTATATTGGCTAAAAGATACATGTTGGTAGAAGTAGATCTCTACCGACGTGGTGCCAACGACGTTCTAATGCTGCATTTCCCAGGAAGAAGGCCGCAAACTTCTCGCGGAAATCCATGGAGGTGAGTGCGAGAACCACACGTCTTCTTGCACATTGATCGGCAAAGCCTTTTGGCATGGCTTTTACTGGACTACAACACTCCAGGATGCAGTTGAGGTGGTAAAGATGTGCGAATCATGCCTGTTCCATGTGAAGCAGATTCACACACCGGCTCAGTCACTGCAAATGATACCTGCCACGTGGCCTTTCGCTGTTTGGGGGTGGACATTTTGGGACCTTCTCCAAAATCCGTCGGAGGTTACAGGTTCCTGTATGTCGCCATCGACAAGTTCACCAAGTGGCCGAAAGCTACCCCAGTTGTGACTATCAACAAACAATCAACTATCAAGTTCTTGAAGTCCATGGTCTGCAGATTTGGAGTTCCGAACAGAGTCATCACCGACAAAGGAACCCAATTCACAAGTGCAACATTTCAAGAGTACTACGAAGATCTCGGTTTACAAGTTAGTTATGCATCTGTAGCTCACCCGACAAGCAATGGCCAAGCTGGGAGAGCTAATGTAGAAATACTCAAGGGACTCAAGACGCGCACATATGAGCGCTTGAAGAAATATCGTGCCAACTGGATAGAGGAGCTTTCGTCTGCATTGTGGGCAAGCAGGACAACACCTAGTCGGGCAACCGGAGAGACACCTTTCTTCTTGGTGTACGGAGCTGAAGCAGTCCTTCCTCCGAAGATCACCATGGGTTCTCTTCGAGTCTGGACCTTCGACGAAGCCACGCAGAACAAGCTATGTTGTGAAGACCTGGACCTCATAGATGAGGCAAGGTGCCAAGCGGCTGTTCGGAATGCATGATACTGACAGGTGATCCAGCGCTATCATCAAAGGTTTGTGCACAATCGACAGCTAGAAGAAGGCGATCTGATGCTGCGGAGAATACTGACTCGAGAAGGGATGAACAAACTTTCCCCAAGCTGGGAAGGCCATTTCCGGATTATCAAAGTTTCCCACCCCGGATGCGTTCTCTTGGCGACAGTGGGTGGGACTCTGCTTCCCAATTTGTGGAACATGGAGCACCTTTATAAGTTTTATGCTTAGCTACACAGAGGTGAGTCTTTTTGTATAAATTGTATCTCTAATAGTCCATGGACAGAGTCGGGAAGGGTCCTAGTGCACTTAATTTTGTCCTATACTTTAGTTGTGTCTTTACCCTCCCTGGGTTAGATCAAAATGAATAGCACACTTAACTTGGTCATTGTACTTTAGGTGTGTTCTTGTCTTCCCCTGTAATTCGGACCTTAATGAGAAAACATTTTATACGGACAAACTCTACATGCATTTCATTTGTACAAGCTCATTACATTTTTACCATCTTATCTATAACAATGTTGTACAATCCCTTTGAAATTTAGTCTGAGGTATTGATGTGATATATAAGTTGTGTTGGTAATCTTCTTTTGGGGTCTCGGCATTGCTGTATGGTCTACTCGTTTGAAAAACAAAGCCATTGAAAAGTTTGGAGCGTGCTATCGACTTAGACTGGTCAGACACCCTAAGTACACCACTCTACCTATATCCTGGCAGGTCCCAGTAGGGCGGGTCCAGAAGGCATTCGAACCTAAAGAGATTTCATCAATACACTAATGTCGTCATGTTAAATTCCTTAGGACCTAAAATTCAAAGAAGGATAATAAGCCGCAAAAAAGTTATGGACAAGAGGAATAATTTTACTATTTTTCTTGTTTTTTATGCACAGAAAAAATGAATATTCGATGGAAATTTGCTAGGTGATGGTGGATGCTACCGGTGCACTAGCTCTGACAACACCCAGGGGCCCGCCGTCAACATTCCAAGCGTTGACAAAGGGCGTCGTCGAAGCTACCAAGCTCCGACAACCCCCGAGGGGCCCGTCGTCGACGTTCCAAGTGTTGATAGTGGGCGCCGTCGAAGCTACCAAGCTCCAACAACCCCAGGGGCCTGCTGTCGATGTTCTATTTGTTGATAGTGGGCACCGTTGAAGCTACCCAACTCTGACAACCCCCAGGGGGCTCGCCGTCGATGTTCCAATCGTTGAAAGTGGGCGCCTTCGAAGCTACCCAGCTCTGACAACCCCCAGGGGGCTCGCCGTTGATGTTCCAAGCGTTGATAGTGGGCGCCGTCGAAGCTACGAAGCTCCAACAACCCCCAGGGGGCCCGCCCTTAATGTTCCAAGCATTAACAGTGGGCACCGTCAAAGCTACCAAGCTCCCACAACCCCTAGGGGCCCGCCGTCGACGTTCTAGGCGTTGACAGTGGGCGTCGTCCAAGCTACCCAGCTCCGACAACCCCAAGGGGCCCGCTGACGATGTTCTATGCGTTGACAGTGGGCGTCGTTGAAGCTACCAAGCTCCGACAAGCCCTAGGGGGACGCCATCGACGTTCTATGGGTTGACACTGGGCGCCGTCAAAGCTACCCAGCTCCGACAACCCCCGGGGGCCCACCGTTGACGTTCTATGCGTTGATAGTGGGCGGCGTTGAAGCTTCCAAGGTCGGACAACCCCTAGGGGGTCTGCTGTCTACGTTCCAAGCATTGACAGTGGGCGTCGTCGAAGTAACCAAGCTCCAACAACCCCAGGGGGCCCACCATCGACGTTCCAAGCGTTGATAGTGGGCGCCGTTGAAGCTATCAAACTCTGACAACCCCCAGGGGGCTCGCTGTCGACGTTCTATGTGTTGAAAGTGGGCACCGTCAAAGCTACTCAGCTCCGACAACCCCCAGGGGGCTCGCCGTCGATGTTCCAAGCGTTGACAGTGGGCGTCGTTGAAGCTACCAAGCTTCAACAACCCCTAGGGGCCTGCCGTCGATGTTCCAAGCGTTAATAGTGGGCGTTGTCGAAGCTACCAAGCTCCTACAACCCCCAGGGGGGCCACCATCAACATTCTATGCGTTGACTGTGGGCGCCGTCGAAGCTACCCAGCTCCGATAACCCCCAGGGGGCCCGCCATCGACGTTCTATGCGTTGATAGTGGGCGCCGTCGAAGCTACCAACCTCCGACAACCCCTAGGGGGCCCACCATTGACATTCTATGCGTTGATAGTGGGCGCCGTCGAAGCTACCTAGCTCTGGCAACCGCCAAGGGGCCCGCCGTTGATGTTCTGTGCGTTGTTAGTGTGCGCCGTCAAAGCTACCAAGCTTCGACAACCCCTTGGGGGCCGCTGTCGATGTTCTATGCGTTGATAGTGGGCGCCATTGAAGCTACCAAGCTCTGAGAACCCCCAGGGGGCCCGCTGTCGACGTTTTATACATTGATAGTGGGATCGTCGAAGACACTAAGCTCCGACAACTCCCAAGGGGCCCGCCATCAACATAACAAAGGGTCCCTGGAGATATCTCAGGCAATACTTAGAACTCGGAGCTATCATACTGGCTACAATTTTGGAGCTATTGAGTATTCAAGACATTGTCTAAATCCTCATGGTAGATGCCTTCAATTCATTAAACACATCTACCAGGGGGCTAACAATATAAAAGGCAATGCATTGAAGATACAAAAAATGGAATTCGAAAGGATTTCAGATTTCATTCATTCAAAATCAGAGGATTACAAGATGAAGTCAAAAAAAAGGAAAAGTCCTAACTACTGGAGTTCCGATTGAAAAATGAGGCAACTGCTTCAGCAACTTCTTGAACGCTGGTCCTGGCGGCTTCTTCCTCCTTGGCAACGGGTCCTTCGAACACTGGAGATAAAGACATCTGGGGGTCCCGACTCTTGAAACATGCCAACACATATTCGGCAGCGTTCTTGGCCAGGGTCCTTCCTTCTGACTCCAGTTCGTCGATGACCATGTCACCCACGGCTTCAAGCTTCTTGCCGGCAGAGGTCAATGCCACCAGTGCCTTGTCCATCTCTGCTCCGGGTCAGCGGGACTTATCGTGCTGAAACCAAACGGCACCAGAGATTCATTAGCTTGCCCAAAGAAATCCCAGACTTGCTGGGCCTCAGTTGCTCTCAAGCTCCTAAGTTCCTCTAGTGACTTTCTGGCAGCTGAAAGTTTCATAGAACCTTCCTTCGAGAAGCGCTTGACTTCCTTAGCATGCTGCTGGATACTTTCAGCCATCCGCTTTTCTTGATCGCTGAGCTCTATCTCTCAGAGGTGTATACGGTTCCTCCACTCTGCCAAGTCCTTCACCTTGGCCTTCACCTTATCCTCCCTGGTGGAGATATCAATCTCTCTTTTGGAGACATTTACCCCCACCTCCCATATCTGACCCTTCACTTGATTGTACAACAGATCGAACTGTTCAACGCGATCAGCCAGGCTTCACTCTCCAAGCGATAGCCTCTGGGCGAGATCCTCCTCCTTCGTCACAAGGTCTTCCCTCTTTCTCCAGAAGCTTATTCTCCTTTTGATCGAGGGCTTCCCAGCACTTGAGAAGTTGCTCATTCAGCTCATTGAGGCTATCTGAGTGATTGTCGGCTGCTTCACTGGCCTCCTTAGCATGCTCAAACACCTCTTAGGTTTTATCATCGAGAGTCTTAATCATGGCCTCTCTATCATTGAGCGCGCGATCTAATCGCGCCAGCCGGGCATTCTCCTTGGCCACCCACTCCTTCTGGTCAGCCAACTAAGACTGCGTTAGCTTCATCTCGAAATGAAGTCTATTGCACCAACGCCTTAGGGTGTTCGCTCTTCTTCGAGAATTTTGCTTTTGTAGTTGAAGGCAAGCTGGACCTGGCGAAGACTTGAGCAGGCATTGTCGATAGACAATGCCAATGGAATCATCCCCGGGCCTGCCTGAGGTTCCTCTGTAGGCTCCAGTGGGTCTTCCAAAATTACTATCGGATCCCATGGCGCGAGCGTGTTCTCCAATAGCTCCACATCACCGGTGCTGATCTCCGGGAGCTCATCAATTTTTTATCGCGACAGAAGAAGATCCCACTGCGGGAGCTTCAATCTCCGGAGCTAATGAAGAGGTTCCCTCAGCCAGATCTTCAATCATCAGCCCAGAAGATGTAGGACCTACAACCGGATCCACGGGTTGTGCCGGCTCAGACATAGTCACCTCCGGAGCTATCGCTTCCATAGCTGGCACTGAAGCATTTGCCGGAGCTTCACACACTTCTGGCGTCGATGCCAGAGCTTCCACAACAGGCTCCAGGACTGTCGGAGCTCCTATAAATTCTTCCTCCGCGTGGTCCGGCGCTACCATAGGGTCTTCGGTTGCTCGCTCGAGACTTGTCTCCACGACAGCCGACGCCGGAGCTATCGTGCCATCTGCCACCACCACTGGGGGAGAGGCAGGAGCCGGGGAAGGGGCCTCAGCCAATGCAGCAACATGAGCCGCAATAGGCACCGGAGCCGCTATGTTTATTCTCAACATTCTAGAAACAGAAAGTAGGGAATTCAAGACAAAGCAAGGAACAAAATCAAAACAAAAGTTAAAGAGTCGATTCTTACCTTGGAGTATTACCGCTACAATCAGTGTGGATCTTCTTCTTGGGCGCCTGGAGCTAGAACCCACTGTTGTCGGTGTGGCGGAGACTCCGGGACCCCAACTTGGAGTTGAGGCAACCACCAGCGCTGCCACCTCTGGTACCTCCGCAGTCGGAGGATGTACTCTAGACCCAGAGCCACCAGTTGGCATCGGGGCGGAAGTTGACTCTCCAGAGCCAGCACCTCCTACAGGCACTGGAGCCAAAGCACCAGCCGAAGCTGGAGGCACGATCACCACGGACCTAAGCTGAGGTCGAGGGGTCACTGCTGTTAGAGCTTCCCTCACACTGCTCCCATCACTCCTTGTCAGCTTCCGCTTGCGACTCGGAACCTCAACGGGAGCTTTCTCTTTGCCTCGACCGGAGGTTGATTTCTTTGGAGGAGAAGTTGTGAGACCTTTGCCCTTACCACTGACTGGCATAGGTCTGGAGACTTTGTGCGAGCAAGGAGCTCAGGGGATCACAATCCCCACTCGAGGAGTGCTCTGACGCTTGTCCACGAGGCCCAGATCATCAAGTGCTGGCATCTTCTTCTGCAACTCCCTCCTGACCTCTGGCACCATGTTCAGAGGCAGGAACTTTGCCAGAAGAGTAGGTCATCAGGGCGAATGGTCTCGTGCTGCATCTTTTGAAGATGAAGCTTCAAAGCCTCTTCATTCAAATTGGACCCGATGCTCGTCTCAATCCGGTTGGGATCCATTTCTCCATCGAACGCCCATGCAGGCCACTCCCTAGTCTTCAATGGATCCCACCAGTTAGTTAGGACATCAGGAGAGTCACTCCTCCTTCGATGCACCCCCAAATCCTTGTCAAGATCGGGTTGTACCCCTCTGATAGCGTCGGAACCACCTCCCAAGCATCAGTGTCAATGGCCGGAAGGCTGTCAGGCAGCTCCAGCATATCATTACGATCTACCGTAATGGTCACCCAGTCTTTCTTCCAGCTGTCCCACATCCCAGAAACAAATGTCTTTAGGTACTTGAGGGGCAAATTCTTGCACTTCATAAAGTAAAGCCAAGAAACTCGTTGCTCTTCCCAGTTGTGTGGACTGTGAAGAAGCTCCAAAAAAGCTCAATGCAGGATGACACACCCACCCACATCTCGCAAAAGTGGACAAATGTCGCCACCAACAAGAAGGAGTGGTGGCCAAGGTGATGAAGCTGCCAACCGTAGAAGTCCAGTAGCATCAGCAGGAAGCTTGAGAATGGTGGGATTAGCCTCACGATGGCATACGACAAGAAGTAGACGATCTTGCCGAGATTCTCCTTCTTGAAGGGGAACTTGCTGACGCGGATCAGGTTGTTGAAGGAGTCGCTTGACCAACCCAAATAGGTGCGTACCTTCGACAAATCTTCATTTTTCTTGATCCGGCTCCGAGGAAGTCTCAACTCCATCACCTCAAAGTGGAGCAAAGGAGGAAGAAAGATTACAAGGGTGGAGAGCTCTAAGCGCAAGAAAAGATGAAGGCATAAAGACTTCTCTCCCTCTACGGACTGTCTCCCTTTAGTAAGCCTCCGCAATGCTTAGATATGGAAACTACCTCTGGACCCGAATCGTAGATGACCTTGTTAATGACAAGACGGCCCAGGTCCACTTCGCTTAAAAAGTTACACCACGCAAACCGTTGTCATGATGAGAAGTTGGAAGCCTGAGGGCGGCAGCCTAACAGGCTACAGAGATTACGCTGGGAACAATAACAAATTTCGTATTGGGAACCAAAGACCTTCAATTGAGTGACATCCGCATGCTAGGATCCCATGCGCCGTGTCAAAAAGGGCCACGTGGCAGTGGCATAACTCTTTGTCATTGCCTCAACCGCCTGGAAAAAGACTTTGAAGCCGCAACGCGGGAATCGAAGATGGCCCCACCTCCGGTAGTATAACTTCCCCCAAAGGGTTTCTCCCAGAGGTGGGCCCGGGGGCCACTGTTGGTACCCTAGATACCATGTACCCCCTGATATCGCACTTAAAACCAAGGAGTTCCTATGTCCAAGTTGAAGACTTTCGAAGGCAACACACGTCCAATAGCACTGGGCCCACATCCCTCATTTGGGTAGCTCCAGTGCTACCACATGTCCTATGGGATCAGACCTACCTCCCTTCACAGGGAAGCTCTAGTACCGCCACGTGTCCAACAACCTCAGACCTAACCCCCAGTATAGGGAAGTTGCGGTGCTGCCACGAGTCAAGTGGCTCTCGACCTGTCTCCCCATAGAGGGAAGTTTCAGAGCTGCCACGTGTTAGACCTCTGGACCTAAGCCTGCAACAGGAAGACTATGGGATCTCAACCGGCGCGGACATTCAAGAGGCTATTAAATAGTTGTTACAAGACCTGATTAACGTGTCATTAATTCAGTATTAATGACACATGATCAGAGGACCATCAAGACAAGTAACGCCACCATTAAGGCCCGTTATCACACTGTTAATCACGGATTATATGTGTAGATCATGTATAGGTGGTTAATTATAGCCGGGGCCACCTGTCGGGCCAGGCATACACTGTAACGTCCTGACCTTAGCATATAAAAGGGTTGCATCGCACGGTAGAAGACAACTAGGCTCACACGCATACAAAAAACCACAGAAATTTGACATACACATGTACTCAATCAACAACCACCCCGTGGAGTAGGGTATTACGCTTAGGCGGCCCGAACCACATAAAAACCCCTGAGTCATCATCTTGTTCATGATCTTATGTGCCCCATCTGAATACGAACCTCCACGGACTACGCTTTTGTAGTGTCGGGGGAAGTGTTGTTTCTACACTTTGACAACTCCAATTGGTGTGGATATATTCATGACCCCCAGAAAAGTACATCACATTGTCCAACATATTGAACTTCCGTCTGTACAGCCAAACCTGAGTATTCCCTCCCTTCTTGTTAACACTCAGATGCGAGCATATCCTACTGCTATGTTCCTTGGTGATAGTGACGGGGAAGGGATTGATCTTGTCGGTACCCTGGAAACCGTACACCCCTTGAGGTTACAAAGATCTCAAAGGAAAGTCATCTACTTGATTTGAAGACCTTCGGAGGCCCACATGTCAGATATAACCGGACCCGCTTCTCCAACATGGTTAATCCCAGGGTCGCCACGTGTACTATCAAACCGGAGCTACCGCCCACAAGGGGGAAGCTCCAGGCTATGTACCGAAATGGCACCTCCGGACTTAACCCCAGACCGAGAGAAGCTCCAGACCTGACACGTGTCAGGTAGCTCCGGAGCTACCTGTTTCCCACAGTATGCTCCGGAGCTGCCACGTGTCCAACCGTCGGATCTTCAGCCTCTAACCTCCGGAAGACTCCACAACGGTTCCGAAACTTCAAAGGGGAATCAAGGACTTCAAGACCCGATTAAGTGTCATTAATACCATATTAATGACACACGATCGGATGACCTTAATTACCAGTAACGGTGCTGTCAAAGCTCGTTACCCGGTCATTAAGGACAATTAAACATGTTGAATGAGTATCAATACTAGTATCCGCCGGGGCCACATGTCGGGCCAGGCTAACTTGTAACGGCCTGCCCTTGTACTATAAAAGGACAGGCCGACGACGGACTCTACACGTTCAGTGACGCTACACACGCGCCATAGACACTCGTCACAAGCTCATACAGCTAATACAACACCAACACACCCGTGGAGTAGGGTATTACGCTCAGGCGGCCCGAACCACGTAAATCTCCGTGTCTTCTGTGCTATTTACAATTCACCTTCTTGAATCTCCGCGCGCCCACACCGAACATCAAACTCCTCTTACACTTTAGTAGTGTCGAGAGATCTGCCGGATCCAAACCACCGACAGTTGGCGCGCCAGGTAGGGGCGCCTGAGATTTCGGGAATGGTGAACTCAGCTGCTGGATCATCCAACGGTCATCCTGCTGTTCAAGCTGCTGGGGGCAATCCCTCTAATATGCAGCCACCAGCAGGAGCCTCAGCGCCAGCAGGAGCCTCAGCGCCAGCAGGAGTCACACTGCCACCACCACCGCCTCCACCAGCAAATCAAGCTGGACAACGCGATGGTGCACCGGCGTCAGTCACTGCGTCAGGAAATCAAGACAACCCGGAACACGTGCTCCATGCAGCGCGTGCTCTTCTCCAACGCCCACCACCTCCGGATGCATCCCGGGATGCACTGGAGCAGTGGAGGGCGGATGTGGAACATTTGGTTGCAGCAGCAGCCGACCGCATCAGTAACCATGGTCCTCCTCCTTCAGGACGGGCCCTGTCGCAACGACGGACCTTGTCTGGTAGACTTGGTCCACACGTTTCCAACAACAGGAGATGAGCTGCATCACAGCAGGAGATGTTGTTGCCCTCCGGGGCACGACGCACCCACACGATATCCAGGCTTTCGACTCATGACCTTCGGGCGGAGCTTGATCACCGATACCGCCAACAGGACGGCCGAGTCCATACTGAGCGTGCTCGTGAAAGGCGAGAAGCTCAGGACGTTCTTGCTCCTGAAGGAGTGGGAGGAGGCTGTTCAGCCCTGGCCATGCATCTGCGTATGGTCAGGTGGCCACAGAAGTTCCGGCCTCACCTGCCGGAGAAGTTCGATGGGACCGTCAATCCTGTTGAATTTCTTCAGATCTACTCCACTGCTATCTTGGCAGCTGGAGGAAATGACGCCGTGATGGCCAACTATTTCCCAGTGGCTTTGACTGGGACCGCCAGATCCTGGTTTATGAGCCTTCCGCCCAACACCATCAACAGTTGGGAGGAGCTGTGCCAGCAGTTCACTGCCAACTTCGGGAGTTCATACACTCGGCCAGGCACTGAACTGGACCTTTTTGCAGTCGTGCAAAAAGGAGGAGAATCCCTGCGATCATTCATCCAGAGGTTCTCTCAGGTACGAAACACTATCCCTTCTATCTCTAGCGCCTCTGTCATTGTGGCATTTAGACAGGGTGTACGAGATAAGAAGATGCTGGAGAAACTGGCAATCAAGGAGATCACCAGTGCCACGGAACTCTTCAGTTTGGCCGATAAATGTGCTAGAGCTGCGGAGGGCCGTGAGATGCACTCCAAACCAACTCCGGAGGGTCATAAGAAATCCTACAAAGAAGAAGCCGCTACCTTCGGGAGTGGTAAGAAGAAGAAGACCAACGGCAAGAAGAAGCCGTCGGCCGGTACATCCAATGTTGCAGCTGCTGCAGCTCCGGGTGGCCGGGGGCCACGCCCCGAGAAGCGACCTCGACCGTCTTCTGAAGACGGTGGCACACCCAAGGTGTGGTGTCCAATTCACAAGACGGGCAGCCACAGTTTGGAAGACTGCCGGGAGGTCCAAAACCTTGCTGAGCGCTACAACAAGCGCCGGGAAGAAACTCCTTTCCGACAGAGGGAAAGAAAACAAAAAGTCGACGAAACTCCGGCTGAGGAGGAGTTAGGTTTTCAGGATCCCAAAAAGGTCCTGAAGGCCGTCTACACCTCCGTCGATGATGATTCCAACGTCTCTGACAACGAGCGTCAGAAGACCATGAACACCATCTTTGGTGGATCATGGGACATCACCTCCCGTCGCGTCATCAAGACTATGCGTCGGGACATGGCTGCTGTAGCTCCTACAGCCAGACCGGAGCCTCATCAGAAGTGGATGGACATAGCCATCACTTTTGATGCTTCGGACTGCCCTCGAAGCATGGTTGGAGCAGGTCAGTTGCCTTTGATGGTATCTCCTACCATCAATAACATCCAGCTCCACCATGTCATGGTAGACGGAGGTTCGGGGCTTAACCTCATAAGCTTCAAAGCTTTCACCAAGCTTCAGCTCCGACCTTCGGATCTCCACCCCTCCCGACCTTTCTCCGGAGTAGGTCCGGGGGCCATTACCCCACTCGGAGCTATTACTCTCCCAGTTACCTTCGGGACACGGGAGAAGTATCGCACCGAGAAGTTGGTCTTTGATGTTGCTCAGATCAACTTACCCTTCAACGCCATTTTGGGTAGGCCTGCCTTGTACAAATTTATGGCAGCTGCTCATTATGGCTACCTGGTGTTAAAGATGCCAACACCAGTAGGCGTTCTCCGGATCCGCGGAGATCGTACTGCCGGAGTAACTGCTCTAGAAGAACTCCATGCACTTACCGCGGTGCAAGAGGAGGACTCCAGGCAGGAGCAAGCTCCAAAACCCCCGAGCATTCGTCAACGAGGCTCGACATCTGCACCTCGTGTGCAGCCAAGCGGCGACACCGACATTCCAGTCAAAGTCGTCCAAATCGGTTCTGATGCCGCTCAGACCACCCGTATATCGGGAGGATTGAACGACAAATAGGAACTCGCGCTCATCGCTTTCCTCCGGGCTAATGTCGACGTGTTTGCCTGGCAACCGTCACAAATGCCTGGGATCCCCAGGGAAGTGATTGAGCATAATCTGAAGATCTATCCAGACGCCCGGCCTGTGCACCAGAAGCCTCGGAAGCAATCTGTAGAGCGACAGAACTTCATTCGACAAGAAGTGAAGAAGTTGCTCGAAGCTGGATTCATCCGAGAAGTCTTCCATCCAAAATGGCTGGCAAACCCAGTCGTTGTGCCCAAGGCCGGCGGGAAACTTCGGATGTGTATCGACTACACAACACTAAATAAGGCATGTCCAAAAGATCCATTCCCACTGCCTAGAATAGATCAGATAGTGGATTCCACCTCTGGGTGCGAATTACTGTGTTTCCTAGACGCATATTCTGGGTATCATCAAATCAGAATGTCTAGGGAGGATGAAGAGCATACCTCTTTCATCACAGTAGATGGATTGTACTGCTATACAACCATGCCATTTGGTCTCAAGAATGCAGCTTCAACTTTTGTACGAGCTATGTACAAAACCTTTGAAGACCTCATTAGAGACATAGTGGAAGTGTACGTGGATGACATCGTGGTCAAGGTCAAGAACAAGGAGTCACTTCTTGACACCTTACAGGCTGCCTTCGATAAGCTGCGGGCCACCCGCACAAAGCTAAACCCAGACAAGTGTGTCTTCGGGGTTAGCTCTGGAAAACTTCTTGGTTTCCTGGTAAGTCACCGTGGCATAGAAGCTAATACGACGAAGATCAAGGCCATTGAAGACATGCGACCACCAGCCCGCATCAAAGACGTCCAAAAGCTATCTGGATGTCTAGCAGCCCTCAGCCGGTTTATTTCAAGACTGGCAGAACGGGCACTCCCCTTCTTCAAGTTATTGAGGAAGTCCGGACCATTCCAATGGTGTGAAGAAGAAGAAAAGGCGTTCCAGGAGCTAAAACAGTTCCTCACCACCCTACCAACTCTGGTAGCTCCGAACCCTGGTGAGCCTTTGTTGCTTTACATTTCAGCAACTGACGAAGTCGTCAGTATGGTTCTGGTCGCGGAAAGACCGGAACTACCCCATACTCAGGGATCCAGACCCCTTCGAGAGGGTCCGGTGGTTCCTGAAAGCGAGTCTGGGTCCCAGCTCCCAGACTCAAAGCCACAAGAAGTTA
Source organism: Tuctoria greenei (assembly GCA_036927565.1). Lineage (NCBI taxonomy): Eukaryota > Viridiplantae > Streptophyta > Magnoliopsida > Poales > Poaceae > Tuctoria > Tuctoria greenei. The sequence continues at coordinate 147,989,707 of JAYESD010000002.1, forward strand.
CTTCAGAAGACCCAGACCCCTCCGGGAGGGTCCAGGTCACTTCTGAAAAAGCTCCGGGTTCCTCCAGCCAGAACCCGGAGGTCCCTGAAGAAAATCTGGATCCCTCCGGGGGGATTCGGGTCAGTGAAGAGGAAGCTCCGGGGCCCTCTGGGAGGGTCCGGACCATTCAGCGCCCAGTGTACCTCATTAGTGAAGTACTACATGATGCCAAGACTCGATACCTAGAGGTGCATAAGCTGCTCTATGCAGTTCTTATTGCCTCCAGGAAGCTTCGCTATTATTTCCAAGCTCACAAAATCTCAGTGGTGACCTCTTACCCACTTCGAGCAATCTTGCATAATCCCAATTCAACTGGGAATATTGCAAAGTGGGCAGCGGAATTGGCTGAATTCGATCTCGAATTCATTTCAAGGCAAGCAGTCAAGAGTCAAGCATTGGCAGACTTCTTGGCAGAATGGACTCCCTCTCCATCAAACCCTGGGGGCCCCAGTGAGCAGAAGCCGGAACATGAAGCTCCGGTCTTCACTGAGCCTCATTGGACCCTCTACTTCGACGGCTCCATGCAAAAGCAGGGGGCCAGAGCTGGAGTCCTTCTCCTCGCACCAACCGGGGAGAAGGTGAAATACATGGTACACCTTGACTTCAAGGCGACCAACAACATGGCGGAGTACGAAGCACTCACCTACGGGTTGAAGGTGGCACTGTCATACGGTGTCAAGCAACTGCTAGTCAAGGGAGATTCACAGCTCATCATTAAGCAAGTGAAGGGTGAATGCTCCTCCAACAATATCCAGCTAGCTGCTTACCTCCTTGAAGTCCAGAGGCTTCAGAAGGACTTCAAAGTCCTAGATCTCCACCATGTCCAGCGTGCCCACAATGCTGAAGCCGACGAACTCTCGACGAAAGCATCAATCGGAGCTCCGGCTCCTGACGAAACTTTTGTCCGGAGGTTGTCAAAACCCACAGCTCAGCCTGCCGAACTGAGCGAAGGGAGCGAGATCAGCATCCCGAAGCTGACGGTCCCGATGGCCCTGTTACCATGGCAACCATCAAGGGTCATAGGTACTGCCGGAAGCTCCGAGCAACCCAGAACGCAAGACTCAAATGCTCAAGTTAGTTCCGATGCATGGATCTCGGAGATCCGGAACTACTTGAAAGACAACATCCTTCCTGACGATGATGTGTTCGCTGACCGGGTAGTCAGATTGGCTAAAAGATACACGTTGGTAGAAGGAGATCTCTACCGACGCGGTGCCAACAGCATCCTAATGCGGTGCATCACAAGGGAAGAAGGCTGCGAGCTCCACGCAGAAATCCATGGAGGCAAGTGTGGGAACCACGCGTCTTCCCGCACGCTGGTTGGTAAGGCCTTTCGGCATGGCTTCTACTGGCCTACAACACTCCAGGATGCAACTGAGCTGGTGAAGAAATGCGAAGCATGCCAATTTCATGCAAAGCAAATTCACACACTGGCTCAGCCCCTACAAATGATACCTCCTACATGGCCCTTCGCTGTGTGGGGGATGGACATCTTGGGACCTTTCCCAAGAGTCGTCGGAGGTTACAAGTTCCTGTATGTCGCCATTGACAAGTTCACTAAGTGGCCAGAAGCAACTCCAGTTGTGACAATCAACAAGCAATCTGCTATCAACTTTTTGAAGTCCATTGTATGCAGATTTGGAGTCCCAAACAAAATCATCACTGATAATGGGACCCAATTCACAAGCTCTGCGTTTCAAGGATATTGCGAAGACCTCGGCATTCAAGTTTGCTACGCCTCCGTAGCTCACCCAGCCAGCAATGGCCAAGCCGAGAGAGCAAATGCTGAAATCCTTAAAGGACTCAAAATGCGCACCTATGAGCGCCTGAAAAAACATGGAGCCAACTGGATTGAAGAGCTTCCGCCCACTTTATGGGCCAACAGGACATCTCAAAACCGGTCAACTGGAGAGACACCCTTCTTCCTGATGTACGGAGCTGAAGCAATCCTTCTTCCAGAAATCACCTTGGGGTCACTCCGGGTTCGGACCTTCGATGAAGCCACACAGGACCAGCTCTGGCGTGAAGACCTAGACCTCCTGGAGGAGGGAAGGTGCCAAGCAGCTGTTCGGAATGCCCGATACCGCCAAGCCCTTCGGCGCTATCATCAGCGGCATGTACACAACCGACAACTCGAGGAAGGCGACCTAGTGCTACAGAGAATACAATCTAGAGAAGGGTTAAACAAACTCTCCCCCAGCTGGGAGGGACCCTTCCGAGTGATTAAAGTATCCCGTCCCGGGAGCGTTCGCTTGGCTACCGAGGATGGGACACCTCTCCCATATCCTTGGAACATTGAGCACCTTCGTAAGTTCTACACTTAATATCACGGAGGTGAGTCTGTAGTAACTTGGGGTGTATGTTATAGAGTCATTGTACAGAGTCGGGTAGTTCCTACGGGAGAACAGCCGGACCTTTCCCGAAAGGTCCGCAAAGTTCATGCAACACTTGTCACAGTCTCAGGACTAAAAGTGTGGCTATCTACCCTGGGTCAAACAGGAAATGAAACACGCTTAGCCTGGTTCCGTACCCTAAGAGTGTACTTGTTTCCCCTGTACCCCGGACCTATAATGAAAGACATCTTCATGCGAAACAGACTCCACGTGCATTTATTTTGTACAGGCTCAACATTTTTTATTTTTCTCTTTCTTGTCTATAACAAAGACACGCAATTCTAAAGAAATTTTAGTTCGACCGGTTCATATACGATACGAATTGTATTGTCGATTATTTTGGATTCAAATATTGTTCATGGCCAACTCGCCTGAAAGCCGCCAAGCCAATCTAGGGCTGGAGTGCGCTATCGACTTAGCCTGGTCAAGCACCCTAAGTACGCCACTCTACCTACACCCCGGCAGGCCGAAGTAAGGCGGGTCCATGTACAGTTGGATCTGGAAGAAAAGACAACGCATTCGGTTGTATTTAGAATCGCGCTTGACTTAAAATCTTCTTGAGAATCATAAGCCGCGACGAAGTTATAGACAAGAAACAAATTTTACTATTTTTCTTGGCTTAAGTGTGCAGGAAAAATAAAATCTACGTTGATGGAGAAAAGCCAAAGCTAACAAAGCTCCGACTCCCCTAGGTGGCTTGTAATCGATGTTACGCATTGAAAACGAGCATCACCGGAGTAATCAAGCTCCGGTAAAGCTAGGGGGGTCAGCCATCGACGCTAAATAAAAGATGGTGAGAAGACCCCGCAAATGGAGTCTGCTGTCAACAAGCTACGTGTTGGCAAAGGTCACTGCCGGAGCTACTATCTCCGACACCTCGAAGGACTAACTATCGATGCTCTACGTGTTGATAAGGATTATTGCCGGAGCTACTAAGCTCCGACGATAGACAATGCCGGAGCTTCTAAGCTCCGACAACCTCAGGGGGCCTTCACTATCGAAGACTTCGGACCTAAATTCTACAAGTTCGGAGCAAATGAGTCTTCAACAAAACGCAATATCCTCTTGGTACATGTTCACAATCGAATTGTGTACATCTACCAGGGGGCCAAGTGAAGACAAAAGTGTTGAAGACAAAAAGTGAAATTCACAAAAATTTGGGGATTTCATTCATCTGGAGACAAGGGATTACATCTGGAGACAAGGGATTACAAAATTGAGGAAGAAGAAGAGAAAATACAAGTGAAAATTACAGAGATGGTCCTAGACCCTATGGAAGAATTGGGCGACCTTCTGGGCAACCTCCGATACGTTGGCTCGGGCAGCTTCACTTTCTCCTTCAACCGGACCTTCGAGCACCGGGTCCAGAGGAAATTGAGAGTTCTGGCTGGTGTAGCACGTCAGCACATATTCTGCGACGTTCTTCGCCAGGGATTGCCCCTCAACCTCCAATTGGTCCGCGATGACATCGCCCACCTTGGAGAGTTTGCTGCCTGCCGAGCTCAACGCCTGCAATGCCAGGTCCGGCTCTGACTCCGGATCATCCGGGCGCACGGGGCTGAAGCCCATCGGTGTCAGCGCGTCATTGGCCTTGACCAGGAACTCCCAAATCTGTAGGGAGTCCGCAGTCCTCAAACCCTTTAATTCTTCCAGGGATCTTCTGGCCGCCACCAGTTCAGAATTCTCGCGGGCGAGGCGCTCAACTTCTTTGGCGTTTTGCTAAATCTTCTCAGCAACCTACTTCTCGAGTTTTCCGAGCTCCTCCTCACGGAGGTGGATCTTGTTCCGGCGGTCAACCAGGTCCTTCTCCCTGCCCCTCACTTTCTTTTCCCTGGCAACAAGGGCACACTCCCGCTCATGGAGTTCCTGCCCTCGCACCCAGGCCTTCTTCTCCTCCTCAATGCAGCGCTCTTCCAATTTCTTGGCGCGCTCCTCGAGGCCCTTGTCAGCCAGAGCCACTTTCTCGGTGAGCTCCTCCTCCCTCCTCAGGACGTCATCCCACAACTCTAGGAGTTTCTGCTCTTCATCTTCGAGCCGTTTCTCCCTCTCTTCAAGTGCCTCCCGGCGCTTGATGAGTGTAGTGTTAATGGCCTCAAGCCCTTCTTGGCATTCATCGGCCGCACTGTTAGCTGCTTTGGTCTGCTCGTAGATCTCCCGGGATTGAGCGTCGAGGGCACGAGTCATACTCTCCCTGTCATCCAGTAACTTGCCCTAGTACTCCAGGCGGATCTTCTCCCGCTTGATACACTCTTTGTCATCCGCTAGCCTTGACTGCGCCAGCTTGGTCTCGAAGTAGAGCCGGTTACGCCACCGCCTAAGGGTTTGGCGCTCCTCTTCAAGAGCCTTGCTGTCGTGGAAGAAGGCCAGTTGGACTTGACGCAGACTGGAACATGCGTTGTCAATAGACAGCGACAACGGGATAGGTTCTGGACCTGCTGGAGTCTTCTCCGCTGGTTCCAGCGGTTTTTAGATACAAAAATTTGGTCCCACTCCACAAGAGTGGTCCCCTGGGCCTCCATGGCACTAGGGCCGTCCTCCGGGATGGCCTCAGTCGCCATCGAGGAAGGCCCCGCCGCCAGGTCTTCGTTCACCCCCTCAGGCAGGGGGCCAGCGACTTCGCTTGGGCACTCCGGCTCGGCCGCGGGTACCTCCGACGTCGTCACCTCCTCCGATGGGGGCTCGGGCTCTGACACCTCTTCAACTACCGGCTCGGGAGCCGGAAGATCTTCAACATTGACCGGCCCTGCGGCCGGAGCTCCAACAATGACCGGCTCCGCGGCCGGTGCTTCAGAGATAGCCGACCCAACTGTCGGAACTTCCTCAGCTTCTGGCGCGTACGCCAGGGCTTCAATCACCTCCGGCTCAACCGCCGGGGCTTCGACAATTTCTGGTTCTGAGGCCGGAATTACTGCTTCCTCTGGCTCAACAGCCAGAGCTTCCATCATTTCAGCACCAGGACCCGGAGCTTCAACCTCCGGGATAGGTGCCGCTGGCGCATCTTCTCTCCCGTGGTCCGGCGCTACCACGGGAGTCTCTGGGGATGAGTCGAGGTCCATGACCACGACAGCCGGCGCCAGAGCTATCGCAGCTTCAACCACCACTTGGGGCGGCACCGGGACAGGAGCAGAAGCCCCCGCCCTCACAGCTTCAGCTGTTGTAGCTGAGGGTGGAGCCTCACTCCTCTTCTTGGGAACGCTGCAGATGATGGATGAAGAAACTTAAAAAAAATAGTTACTACAACAAAACAACTGTCCAAGGTAAAGATTAAAAATTACCTTGGGAGGCTTCCGCACCAGCTTGCGCGGAACCTCTTTCCCGGGCGTTCTGGGCTGGTCATAACCGGCATGGAAGCTCCGGAAGGCCCCCCAGAACTCGTAGTAGCCATGGGCGTTTACCTGGTCGAGGCTCCGCTCGATCGGGAAGAACTTCCGGACCTGGAGGCCTCAACCGGCCCCGGTGCTGGAGTCGCATGCCCAGAGCTAGCTCCCCGGGAGGATCCCACTGCGGGTACAATCGCCGCGGTTGCAGAAGACCTCCCCCTCCGGGGAGAAGGAGCCGATGCAGAGGTGGCAGGCCTGACGAACCTTCCATCGGCATGCTGCAGCTTCCTCTTCCGGCTCAGGGGTTCGTCCGCCGGCTCCTTGCCCTTGCCGACGACCTCGGCCTTTGGCTTTGAGGCAGGGTCAGAGCCACCTTCGGACACTCCAGGGATCGCCACCCTGGTGGTTGATCTTATCTCGATGACACCAAGGTCGTCAAGTACGGGCATCTTCCGCCGGAGCTCCCTGCTGAACTCAACTTCCACGTTCAGAAGAAGAAAAGCTGATGGCGGAGTCAGATCGTCACCCTCGACGTCGATGCCATGCTGGAACTTCTTGAGATGAAACTCCAGGGTTGTCCCCACCATGTTGGACTTAAGCCTGGTCTCGACCCGATCGTCGTCCATCACGCTGTTGAGGGCCCAAGCGAGTTTTTCTCTCCTCTTCAGTGGTGCCCACCTGTTGACCAGGAAGTTACAAAACACCGCTTGAGGGGTTAATCCCCCCTCCACGCACTGGCGGATCCTGGTCAGAACAGGGTTGAAGGCGTCCGCCAGCACCGGAGCTTCACTCCAGATCGTCGTGTCAATGTTGGGGAGGCCTTCGGGAAGCTCCAGCCTCTCGTGCTCCTCCACCCGGATGACTATCCAGTCCTTCTTCCAGTCATCCCACTTCCCAAAGGGAAACAACCGGAGGTACTTGAATGGGCACTTCTTGCGCTTCACAAAGTAGTAGAAGCCAAGGTACTCATTGCTCCTACCGGTGGTGTGGACGGTGAAAAAGGCCCGGAAGAGTTCAATGCAGGGGGGTGCCTACCCACATCTCACAGAAGTGGACGAAGATAGACACAAGGAGAATGGAGTGAGGGCCAAGGTGGTATAGCTGCAGACCATAAAAGTCCAGCAGCATCAAGAAAAAGGAGGAAAAAGGTGGGATCAAGCCCACCATGGCGTACGAGGAGAAGTACCATTTCGCCGGAGTGTTCCTTCTCAAACGGGAGCTCTCCCCCGGCGCGGACCGAGCGGTTGAAGAAGTCCGAAGACCACCCCATGAGGGTTCGGACCTTCTTCAGGTCGCCATCCGTTTTCAAACGACTCTCGCGGAGACCCAACTCCATCGCAGCACAACAAGGCAAGAGAAGAAAAGCGAAGCACAAGTCGGGAGTTTGAGCGCAAGATCAGATGAGAGGCGTAAAGAACTCCAGACGGTGCGCGCTTTCCTTCTTAAGTAAGCCCTCGCAACGCTTGGATGGAAACCGCAAAGAAGTTGAAGATACCATTCAAAAATTCCACCCAGCCGATGACAAGGGGGCCCGGGATCACCCCGACGGTCAAGTCGAGGTTCTTACCCAGGCGAACGGTTGTCATCATGAGGCGGGAAGCCCAAAGGAGGCGGCCTGACAAGGCGCGCAGAACCGATACGGTTTTCGTATCGGGAACCGACGACCTTCAATTGCATGAGATCCGCACGCCAAAGATCTCATCTGCCGCATGCAGGATACGCCACGTGGCGAGGATTTAACTCCAAACCATTGCCAACGGCACATCCGGAGACCTTTGAAGACTCAGTTCAAAAGTCGCGAGGATGGACCCACCTCCGGCGGAATGACTTCACCCAAAGGGTCTTCCCCAGAGGTGGGCCCAGGGGGCCACTATCGGTACACTGGAAACCGTACACCCCTTGAGGTTACAAAGATCTCAAAGGAAAGTCATCTACTTGATTTGAAGACCTTCGGAGGCCCACATGTCAGATATAACCGGACCCGCTTCTCCAACATGGTTAATCCCAGGGTCGCCACGTGTACTATCAAACCGGAGCTACCGCCCACAAGGGGGAAGCTCCGGGCTATGTACCGAAATGGCACCTCCGGACTTAACCCCAGACCGAGAGAAGCTCCGGACCTGACACGTGTCAGGTAGCTCCGGAGCTACCTGTTTCCCACAGTATGCTCCGGAGCTGCCACGTGTCCAACCATCGGATCTTCAGCCTCTAACCTCCGGAAGACTCCACAATGGCTCCGGATCTTCAAAGGGGAATCAAGGACTTCAAGACCCGATTAAGTGTCATTAATACCATATTAATGACACACGATCAGATGACCTTAATTACCACTAACGGTGTTGTCAAAGCTCGTTACCCGTTCATTAAGGACAATTAAACGTGTTGAATGAGTATCAATACTAGTAACCGCCGGGGCCACATGTCGGGCCAGGCTAACTTGTAACGGCCTGCCCTTGTACTATAAAAGGACAGGCCGACAACGGACTCTACACGTTCAGTGACGCTACACACGTGCCATAGACACTCGTGACAAGCTCATACAGCTAATACAACACCAACACACCCGTGGAGTAGGGTATTACGCTCAGGCGGCCCGAACCACGTAAATCTCCGTGTCTCCTGTGCTATTTACAATTCACCTTCTTGAATCTCCGCGCGCCCACACCGAACATCAAACTCCTCTAACACTTTAGTAGTGTTGAGAGATCTGCCGGATCCAAACCACCGATAGATCTAGTACTATATTTCAAAGTGAACGATGACATTTGAAAAATACAATTCTTCTTAGTTTCATGACAACATCAAGAGGCTTGTAAACGATGTCATAGGAAAGGTTAAGAGTTTTCCACTAGACTTGACAGTCCTTTTTAGAGAATGTCTGGAATTATGGGCAGGATTGGTTAACCCGGATGATATGAATCTGAGTTCGGCGGAGAGTCGGAATTTATCTTCATTAATCTTAGAAGCTATGATATTGTTTTCTGATATAGCTGGATCGAGATCGCTAATGAAGTTCATATATTTGAGGGAGATGGTATAGAGGATCTGATCACCCTGATGACTATCTTACGGAGAGAAGAACTTGCGGCTGAAGATGAGCAGATAACTGCTGTAGATGCAAAAACAACGGAGCCTGAGTTCCTAAGTAGTAGGTAGGCAGAACGTAAGCCACATGAGCTGAATCATGAATTAACATCTATGAAACCTTATTACAAACATCTTAATTAGAATTCTAGAGTATAATATATTAAACTATATTGTTCTATGTATGCGCATACATATCGTTAGATAATGTGACAGAGATCGACGAGGAGCATGACTCAGAGGAGAAGGACTAGCGTGGATCCCGCGGCAAGAGCAATAATTGACCAAGCAGAACCGAAGCACAAGATTTGTCCAATCAACATTAAAAATGAGGAAGGAAGAAGAACGACAAGGAGCTTCACCGTGATGATCAAACGCTGATTTATTGACATTTACACTAGCCGCAACCTAAGGCAAGCCCCGGTTTGCATTTAAATTGTTAATATGTTTTTCTTTCTATAAACTATATTATGGTAATTGTGCATTAAGTCTAGGGATGTATGATACTCCACATGCATGACCCAAGAATCTCTGGAGTCTAGATAGAATAGAACTTTATATGATTAGAGTTGCTATATTAAAGTTGAGGAATGAGATGGAATGAGATTGAGGAAAATGGATGGAAGAAAGTGAGGAAAGGAATGGAGATGGGATGGTTAATCTGAGACCGGGCAGGTGGGTAGGAAGCGACAAACTGGAGATCTATGTGCATAGGCATGCCTGTGTCGATTAAGGACCGTACCATGTGCGGCCCTACTGGACAAGTTTGAATTTGTACCGGATGCATACTAGATATATAGGACCCAGGAACCGATGTAACATGTTAACCTGGGTGTTGAGGCATAACCCACCGTCCTATACACCACGCATATCATGAGGAGAGATGAGGCCACTGCGGTATAGGTCGTCATGCGAGTCTTGCTTTCGGGACGGTAGGACTAGTTCAATGCTTGGGTGTCATGTGAAAGGTTGTTGTGTACAACATTATTGGAAGAGGTCGTACACCTCTTCTAGACGGGTGTACATGACGTGCAAGCCGGGTGTATCTTGATTCGAATAATCATCGCTCGCGAAAGGGAGCATACTTGTTCATTGCATTGTGACGTAGTAACAATTGGAACTGGGTGGAACCTGTTCTATGTTTAAGCAACTTGGTTGAAGTAGCAGATAGGAGAACTAATGTTATTATTCTAAGCAACTTCTCCTGCTATTATAAAACTGAAGCAAGGATCCACTAATAGTGAACATCTACTTTCTGCAGTTTAAATTCAAGTCTTACGTTCCCAGCATGTAGAGTTTCATGCATCGATGAGATGGTTAAATCTTGCTAAGCCTTTTGCTCACGATTGTATTTATATGAGTTCTGCACGTATATAGCTATGATGGGTTTCTAGGCTTTGCCCTCATCGAGTATATAGCCAATAGAAGCCCTCGACGCCACTGCTTTCTTCTGTGATGCTACAGTGGAGTATCCACGGGCTGGATACGACTACTACTGTTGTAGTGTAGGTTCGAGAGAGTAGTATGAAGACTTCTGTTGATGTAAGCTAGTTTGTATAAAACTCTGAGATTAATGTAAGTTGCTCACTTATGTTATGAGTTCTTTGTTCTTTTCTGTGTTGTGCTATTGGGTGCCGCATCGCACGACACCACCCAATGTGATTCCTAGTTTGTTTGGACCCCGGTCCTCACATGGCGCATGCAAGAAACATGTTGGCGCACGGTGAGAGCAAGGAAAATAGAGCACGGGAGAGCAAGTCGCTAAGTGAATTGTCTCACAGACAAGTGGGGTCCACTTCACTCCCACATTATCTTTATTGATTTATTTCGAACATCAAACAAGTTCCTTAAATGGTCAAAGTTGACATGTAGACTAATATGACCCTCCTAAATCCAATGGGGTACTCAGGTTTGAGTGTTGATAGATTTGAAATTTAAATTTAACTTGAATTCGAATACTCCCTTTTATGCACATTTAATTAAGTGGTTACATTTGCCCCAAAATTTATGAAACTTGGTAGCTTGACTAATTTTATCATGAGAAGTTCACTGATGTATTCAAATTTTAGTTTTGACAAAATTGAGAGTGAAGTTTAAATTTGAATTTGGATTCAAAATCTCTCCCATGGCTTGGTTAATAAAATAGTCATTGATGTCTAACAATAATGAAATTTAATAGGGCTGCCAAATAGAAATATGAAGAACACATAGGTGAACTAATATTTCAAATTTAAGTAATTTGAATTCGAATCTTATCCATCTCTTTTAGAGTTTGATTTACTATTAATATCACATGTGCACTAGATTATATTTTATTTTTCCTCTAATTAATTCCATAACTAATCAGAACACCCTTGCTTAGGATTTTATATTTGCTATTATTATGATCTGGATCTGTCTTTGCATTATATTTGACTTTGTATTTTAATTGCATTTGGAAATTTGTATTTTTAGAATTACTTGCTTAAGTGTAATCATACACTCACTCTTTCTCATTGAATTTGAAGTTTTAAGAAGTCCTATTATTCACATAATTTATTAGTGAACATAGTTCATGAAATTTGAATTTTCAATTCCACCTAAAAATTTTTAAGTTCATATTTTTACCTTCCTGTTCATTTCAAATGTGGGCTTTTACAATCATTCCGCCTTAAAGGAATCACGTCCGAGATTCAATTGAATGGGAGAGGGAGTCGGTAGAGGACAATTGGTAAAGAGAGTTATCAACCAGTAAGACGTTAACAACATCAAGAGAAAGATCAGTGGTAACTTTCTGACTATATGTTGTTTCTCTAAACAGTTCTAAATTAAGTCTGGCATTGGTCACAAGGAGTTTGGGTAGTCGACACTCCTTGGTTTACTTAAAGATGATGAATGAAGCAACCGGTGTTATGAACGATACAGTTGTTCATAGATCAAGACTAATTGATATTACTCAAGTTTTTGAACGGGGATACATGTTCTTGCTCAAAACTTAATATTGATCATGTATCATGATGCATCATAAGTGAAAGGATGTAATGCATATGCAATCCGGCTTTAAAGTGGAGATGCATACGTTATGGTGCAATCATTTTTATAGTTTGAGCAAAAGTATGTATGACAATTCAAACACGCTAAGAAATATCTCGAGGTTCACAAGGATCGACTAAACTTGGTCATGAAAGGTGCCAGTCAAGGAATACACCTTGCATATCTCGACCAAGGTTGTTGAATACAAGTTAACAAGATGACAAGGACAAATGGAACTCAACTCAACTCAACATAGCAGATACAGTTGAGCTGACAGACTAAGCTTGTCGGTGAGGTAGTGCTCCATGGAACCTTCTAGCCACAACTTAGAAGTAGTATTGTGGTTCAATAGCAAAGGGTCAGGTTTTTCAACTCGTGGTGTTCTTATTAACAGTCTCTACCCTTTATTGAAGGTGGTTGGATTATCTTGAAAAGTAGCAAGGAGGGTACCCTTTCAAGAATGAAAACAAACCTTCACGTTACCGCATGAAAATTCAACTAATGGGCTTAGCTCAATGATAAAACATCACCAAGTAAAGGTCAAGGCCACTAGAGGTGTCTGTATTAAGGTTCTTCATTCCTTCTTCTCTTTGGTATAGTGAGTCGGTCTCATGCTTGAACTTGACCAATTGAAGATCCAATTCTATTCTGTTGCTTCAGTGTTGATGTGTTCCAATGTAGACTGAACAGGTGATCAACACCATGATTGATTCCAATGTACTCCTTTCCCCTTAAGTTCCATTGTAGTATCTCGAGAAATCACTCCATATATACTTATGGGTACGTGTTGTGCACAAATATCTTTGCATAACCGACAACTTCATTGCTGAAGTTTGGTCCTCCTAGTCATCGGTGGTGATGAACGATTTAAACTTGTAAAAATGAACGGTAACGCTCCATGCCATCCATAGCCTTTTCTCTTAACCATTCAGATACACTTAAATCCAACAGCAACATGATGAAAGGTGAACTTGAACATGTTAAAAACTTTAGGGAGTCTAACAATGTTCACGTTCGGCACGATCCATCACGTATGCATAACCGAGTGATTTCCTGACAAATATTGAGTAACTCTGACCAGTCTGTAGAAATCTCAAATTTTGCTTCGGTTAATGGTATATTCTTGATCTGAGGTGAATATCGAAGTTTAGTTAACTTCTATGTATTTCTAACTAGTATTTAGTTGCCCCTAGATCAGCTCATGATCAAAAGTTATGTAGGTTCAAAGTTAACAGATTTCTATAATGGTTTCAGCAGCACCTCATTTAGAAGTACCTAGTTTAATCCAAATGTTTCATACATTTCTGCTACAAATTCAACAAAGCAAAAAACTACAAAGTTGTAGAATGACTCATAATCTTTCTATAAATGTATCATTTGCCTCTTAGTGATTTGTATTTGGAATCCTATGAACAAATTACAGAAGTGTACATAACAATTTCCAGATTTGGGATTTCTGGACAGCTTGTGGAGTTCTGGACTTTTAACCAATTTAGAGAGGGAATCTGGTCTTGGAGTGAATATAAACATTGTAGAGGACTTCTATATATTTCCAAAAAAGTATTTATTTGACTTTATATCATTTCTGTTTTGAGAGATATGGATTTTTAAATTTGACAAAGTTAACAGATTTTTGGAGAAATTTTGACAGCACCTCCTTTGTATGTTATTGATTTGACAGAATTCAAAGAAACTTTAAATTACAAAGTTAACACATATCTCGCAGATATTTCAGAATGGTATCATATGAACCTATTGGATTTTCTACAGTGAGTTATAGTCAGTTTTCAGTGTCATAGAGAAACTGTCCTGTTTCTGTGACATGTTCTACAATTTGGACATTTTCACTACTTAAATTTGAGATTCTATCCTAGAGGTCAGAATCAAAGTTGTAGAGGACTCTCATAGATTTCCATCCATGTATTGTAAACCTATGTTCGGTTGTATATAACCATATTTTTGCCTGGCAAAGTCCAGCATAGTTGCTGCCAGAAAAACAGGGATGCTATTTAGATGAGTTTCAATACCCAACTTAATTCAAACTTGTAACTTCCTCCAGAACAGAGGTGAGTAGTTGTTTATAGTCCTAAGTTCGACCTTTATACTCCCTGGACAGTGGAAGATTCAGTTGTTCATAATGGAGGTAATGCGAGGTAAGAAAAGATGTCGGTACTACGTTGCCTCACAAAAGAAAAAAACTAAACGGTATATTCCGGCATATACGTATCGACAGCGGCACTAAATACGGTCACTCGCAAACATTTATACTCGCAATACGTTCATGTAGTTAGAGTACCCGCATAAGACACTCAATTAACATAACACACATTATGGTGCCGTACGGTACGGCCCGCACGGGCGATTATTGCAGGCAGTCATAATAAAATATATTACGAAACTAACGCCCTGTATCATTCCATACAAGCCGTCCTCGAGGAGAACACGTCTCGAGAAATGTTGTTGCATTTCAACACCACACGATGGGGGACCCGAGTAAAATGCGAACGGGTCATCACGGACAGGAATTCTATCAACCCGACAGATACCACCTACCGCCTTTACCTCACGAAGGCACGCCGATGGCAAGCGTTGCGTATGGCTTATTGAAAATGAATTGTCCAAGAGTTGCATACTATCGTATTTTTGACCACACGATGGGGTATCCACGCTTTTGCCTAAAGTACGCCGGGCAGCAGCGTTTCATATGTTCCTGTAGGATCGAAGAGCACATGAAAAGCTACCAGAGGGGGAGTGAATGGTAGATTAAAATTTTTTCAGCGGAAGCAACAAAAACCCCTCAGCAAAAAAATGATCTGTTAAAGAAACAATGTGTGCGACTAATCTAAACGTGATCAATTGTGACAAAAATTAGTATAGATTGTGAAGAATCAAGTCACAAAGATGTCACAACAAGAAGCTAGAAAAACCATCGAGAAAAACTCATGTTATAATCGAAAGATTGAACAAGGGTCAATTTGTTCTACCCAAGTAAAAAAAAACAGATTTGCAACACTGCAAAGAAACTCTTTTAGATCAGAAACCACAAATCCAATGATCATGAAATTTTACGGATGATATACAATCAAGTTTTGAAGACAACCAAAAAAGAATAACCTCAGTTGGATCTGTAAAACTCGAGCTATGATAAAAACACCGAAGCAACGTAGTGCTGTGCAGAAACTCGACGAGATAAACTTGTCTGAAAAAAAGTCAAACGAACAAGGCACAAAAGCTCTTCTAAACTACAAATTTTATTGATCAAAACACAAGAGGAACATCCCAAAGTCATCTTACCACGAGATCTGGCCTCCCGTGCTTTTATAACCAGCCCTAAGACCAACTCAATCCAAACTAGGACTCTAATCCTAATCAGTTTCAACCGAAACTTCCCATAACTGCTCAAGACTCTTCCATACGCAGATAGAAGCAATCTCAAGACTTCCAAACACCTTCAGAACGTCCCAACATTCTTAAAAAAACTCAACTTCGTCACCCACACGAAATCTAATCAAAACAAACTCAAAACTTTCTATAAACGGATCATAACTACCTCAGCCGCAGTCTGAGGCATAATCCAACCCGGTTGGACCTTTCCAACCATATCTTCACTTCCATATCTCTTCATAATGCCTTGGAACAATGTTTCCATGTCCATGCACCCCTTGCACATGTGCAAACACCTACCAACAACATCCACGATACCTTCATATGCATTGTTCTTGACCCAAACATGCTGCGTGACCTCCCGATCAACTCAACCACAATTCCTCCCAAACTTGGTTGTTGAATCTCATCTTCTCCCTAAGACTAGTTCAATGGATCCCGTCACCAGCCATGTATTGACCTCAAGCAACACCTGCATATGAATAAACAACCAGTTTTTCCGAGCACAAGTCCTAGACTTAACTCACATTAGTCCGATATCCACAACACATTATGTGAGCATCTCTCACAAGCATGTTGCAAATATAGCAAGATAATGTCCACCATGATCAGCGAAAACACATAATAAACTTAGTCCAAAAGTACTAAACAAATATTTCCATAAGTGTAAAGCAAGATTGAAACATTGCAAATGAAAAACATAGCAGCCACACGACTATTTCAGCACATAGAAAGTTCGGACCGTCCAAAACAGCCCCTATGCATTATACAAGAAAAGTTCGGACATTCCGAAACGCAAAACACGTGCAACTAAAGTTCGGACAGTGCGAAGTGTGTTTCTCAAGTATATTCAAAACATTGTATGTAAACCTACACGTTTAACATAATTGCTAATATATTCAGCACATAGGTCTCACAATCACCCCCTCGATGAATGCATTGGCAACACCACTTAAAATTCATACATTGTTTTATTCACATGAAAAGTTTTGAAAACAATTTTCTGCCCCTTTTGAATATCAAATGAGAAAGAAAATTCAGAAACAAATATTTCTCCCCGTATACATATTTCTCCCCCTTTGACAATGTATTCAGCAAGGTTAAAAAGAGAAATTTCAATGGTTATGAGCATATTATAACATATACATATAAAACAAAGCTCATCCAAGTCATACTATCAAGTAACGTACACTATCACATAAATGAAATACATAAAGTAGTGTAAGCCATGGTAGAGATCAAGTGTAATTTTCAATTTAAGCAAGTCATGATCTCACAAACTTACTATTTGAAGACCTGAAAGCATGACACTTGTTGCTACATTTTTATTATTTTTCAAGCTAATCCTATGTCATTTGACAATCAGAAGGTTAAGGACATGGTTTTAGTCATACACAACTTCTTCCAAGTTCATATCTAAGTGCAATGATAATATATCTCAAAAGAAGAAGTGCGATGCATGCATATTCTCTTGATCTTTTCTCAATTTTTCATTTGAGCATAAAAACTCAATATGTGAGTTTATTATTTGATTAATTCTTCATGATTAAAAGAACTTGTGAGCATGCAACAAGTCCAAAACATCAAGTAAGTTCGATCATGACCAGATTTAGTGTAAGTAATTATTCCAATTACTAGTCATGGCAAAAACTACAAAATGTATAACACGAGCAATGTAGTAAGAACTTTCAGCATGTAAAACGAGTCACAAAGTCATATATGTATGAAATACTTGTGCAAATATTTTTTTAAATTCAGGTTCACACATAGACTTCCCGAGTTTGAAAACTCCCCCTCAATTTAAGCCATGAGGATGCATAACCCCTATTTCACTACGAATGAAACAAAAGCGAGTGAAATCCAAAGGTTTTGTAAAAATGTCAGCCAATTGTTGTTCGGTATCTACATGGGGAAGCATAATGTTTTCTTTTTCAACATTATCATGGAGAAAGTGATACCTAATGTCAATGTGCTTTGTTCTCGAATGTTGCACGGGGTTTTTAGCAATGCAAATGGCACTAGTGTTATCACAAAATAGTAGAACACTATCTAGATCAACTCCAAAGTCCTTAAGTGTTTGAACAATCCAAAGAATTTATGAACAAACGCTAGCAGCAGCTAAATATTCAGATTCGGCTATGGATTGTGCAACCGAATTTTGTTTTCTAGAGGACCAACCAACAAGTGAATTATCATGAAAATGAAAAGCGCGCGAAGTACTTTTCCTATCAATCCTACAACCCCCAAAATAAGCATCTGAAAAATCTTTCAAAGTAATGATTGAGGAAGATGGAAGAAAAATGCCAAATTCTTGAGTTTCATGTAAGTACCTGAGAATCCTTTGGCGGCTTGACGAAGTGAAGCATGTGGGGAAGCTTGAAATCGTGCACAAAGATATACGCTGAATTGTATGTTCGGTCTTGATGTTGTGAGGTACAAAAGTGACCCAATCATGCTTCTCTATTCTTTTTGATCCACAGGTTCACCATCTTCATCAAGTTCAAGTGTCTTTGTTGTACCCATTGGTGTTAGAAGAGGCTTGCTTTTGTCCATGTTGAAGCGCTTAACAAGGTCTTTTGTATACTTCGTTTGATGCACAAAAGTACCCTCCTTGGTTTGCTTGATTTA
Source organism: Tuctoria greenei (assembly GCA_036927565.1). Classification (NCBI taxonomy): domain Eukaryota; kingdom Viridiplantae; phylum Streptophyta; class Magnoliopsida; order Poales; family Poaceae; genus Tuctoria; species Tuctoria greenei. The sequence continues at coordinate 148,007,567 of JAYESD010000002.1, forward strand.
CAGCCCCAAAAAGTACGTGAGTTCTTCCATCATACTCATTTCAAATCCTGAACTCATGATAGCAGAAAACTTGGACACAAGATCATGAGAAGCACAACCAAAGATAAAATCATACACATACACTTGAACGAATAAAGAGTCATTGCCACGCTTATGCACAAAAAAAGTTTTATCAACTTTGCCCATGGTAAACCCCTTTTCAAGTAAGAATGTTTTTAACCTATCATACCATGGTCTAGGGGCTTGTTTGAGACCGTAAAAGTCTTTGGATAGTTTGAAAACATGATTAGGAAAATCTGGATTTTCAAAACCCGGTGGTTGATTGACATAAAACTCCTCATCTATGTAGCCATTAAGAAAGCACTTTTAATATCCATTTGATGTAACTTGAAACCTTTAGATGCAGCCAAATCTAACAAAATTCTTATGGCTTCTAATCCAGCAACAGGAGCAAAAGTTTCATCAAATCTAGACATTCAACTTGTGTGAAACCTCGAGCAACAAACCTAGCCTTATTCCTAACCACAACTCCATCCCCACATTGTTTATTTTTAAACACCCATTTAGTTCCAATTAAAGTGTGACCTTGAGGTGGAGGTACAAGTTTCCAAACATTATTTATTTCAATATTCTCTAGCTCTTCTTGCATGGCAATAATCCAAGATTCATTAGTGAGTGCGTGTGATATATCTTTGGGTTCAAAAGAAGCAACAAAAGTAGAATGAGCATGGGAGTTTGGATCGCCAAACATGAACCGTGTGACTCGTTCGTGCAAGCTTCCAATGATTTGTTGTGGAGGATGACTTTTGAGAATGCGGAGGGGAGTAGATACTTCAAAAGCTCCTTCTTCTTCATATTCATCACAAATTGAAGAACGTGTGGCTTGAGGACGATCTGAACTAGCTACAATTGTTGTTGGTGCTGGTAGTGGTGCTAAATCAGCAGCGTGATCAACGTCATTTGCTTCTGTATTTTCGGGCAGTAACACCACTTCTTCATCTTCTTCGATGAAAATACTCTCCCCCTGCGGATATGGATCTAGACCTGCAATATTAGAGCTAGTACCTAGGCTAGCTTCATCAAAAGAAACCTCACAAGGCTCCACATTTTGTTAGTGTCAAGTAAAAGCACATGGTAGCCTCTAGTATGAGATGCATACCTAAGAAACATGCCATCAACAGATCTAGGTTCAAATTTATCAATATTATCATGTTTATTAACAAAGAATTTACAACCAAAGACCTGAAAGTGTGTGACACTAGGCCTATGTCCAAACTGAAGTTCATATGGTGTTTCTCCTTGCTTAGCACGCAAGAAAACACGATTTGAGACATAACAAGCGGTTGTAGTTGCATCAGCCCAAAATTTCCTAGGAGTTTGATATTCATCAAGCATAGTCCTAGCCATCTCAACTAAGGTTCTATTCTTTCTCTCTACAACACCATATTTTCGAGGTACATAGGGTGAAGAAAATTGATGATCTATTCCACTTTCAGCACAAGAGTGATCAAACAATTTAATTTTAAATTCAATTCCATTATCAATTCTAATTCCTTTTAAAGATCCTGGGTGATCAATTGATAATCTAAGAGATAAAGTTCTAAAGTGACTAAAAGCTTCATTAGTAGATGCCATAAAGTAAACTCAAGAGTATCTATAATAATAATCAACAATCACAAGAACATATCATTTACCTCCAAAAGATTGAACACGTGAAGGACCAATGGTGTCAAGGTGCAAAAGTTGTCTTGGTTCAGTTGTCATGGTCATTATGAGAGGAGCCTGTGAACCTGCAATCATCTTAGCGTGTCTACAAGAAGAGCACACAATTTCTTTGTCCCCTTTAAGCTTAGGCAGCCCATGTATGCGATCAAGAGCACTAACACGCGTGAGATGATCAAAGCCTACATGACCAAGTCTATGTTGACAAAAATATAAGTCTTTCGAATCATTAACAACTAGACACCTATGCTTAGAAGATGACATATCAAAATCAGCTTTAAAAACTCTTCCAAACCGAGACATGTTAAAAATGAGCTCACTACTTGAATCTACAACCTTGCAACAATTTTTACTGAAAATAATTTCCAGATTTTCATCTAGCAATTGTGTAACAGAAAGCAAGTTGTATTTCAAATTTTTAACAAGTGCCACATCCTTTAAAGTGTAGTGATTATTAACTCTAATTGAACCCTTTGCAATTATAGGAGTTGAAGAATTATCTGCAAAAGTAACATTCTCTACACATGACACAAAAGAGAGGGAGGAGAATGATTCTTTGTTACTGGTCATGTGGCATGAACAACCTAAATCCACAATCCAAATGTTCTTCTTCCTCAAGTGTGTAACCTACATAGAAGCACAATACGTCGATGACTTAATAATGGGGTTAGTCAAAAGGCATTTAGGAATCCAGTACTAAGTCACACGACGTCCAGCAAGAATAACACGCGAAAGCTGAGAAAAAACAGCAGGTTTATAAGCCAAAGTTTGAGGTTTTTTTGTACCCGACTACTGACCTACGAGGTGTTACATGTGTAGCACTAAAAACAATAGATTTGGGAGAAAACTTTGCATGTTTATGACTCATAACAGCAGGTTGCATGTTCCTGACATTCGGTTTAGTATGTGCAGCAAATTTTGCATGAGAGTTATGAGATCTAACTTGCATTCTTTCCTTTTTCTGTTGTTTAGCTAGTCTATAACAAAAATCTATGAAATGACCATCTCTACGACAGTAGGTACAATGAAATTTAACTCTGTGTTCATGTCTAGATGAGCAAGTAACATGTTTATTTGAAACCGAATGAGACAACACTGCTGCAGATTTGAAAATCGCTTCTTTATGTTTCGAAACCGTTTGAATCAAACCACTTCCTAATGACTTTACAATTTCAGGTGGATGTTCCTTAGCATGAGCATGTGACTCAAAATCTAAACCAGTTTTATCATTGCAAGATTTAGAGGAATTCAGCAGCAAGTTCAGATTTTTACTCCCATTACAAAATCGCTCTAGTGTCCTATTCATGTCATCAAGTTTATTAGACAAGTCTAAGCAGTTTTCACATGAAGTTTTTCCTTTTAGTTTGCAATTTGAACATTATTTAACTTCATAAGAACGTAAAGCATTGTTCAATATATAGAAATCTCATTCAAGACATCATGTAGTTTCTTATCAAGATCATCACAAGTAGAACAATGCAAATCAATTATGGAACAACAAGCATCTTTCAAGTTTTTATCATTAAGTGCAGCAAGCTTTTTGTTCTTTTCAATTTCTAACTCAAGTTTATCAAGTGTGGAGGTGTGCACACTTCTTAAAGCAGGCAATTGTTCATATATAAGCTCACATGAGGAAGAATAATCATCACTAGGAATCAAAGTTTTTAAACGATTAATTTCAGATTCTAGTGATTCAATTTTAACAGCATTGTCCCTAAGTTTTTTTGTCCTTTTTCTTAAGTATAACAGTGGCACGAGAAATAGTATCACACAATTCTTCACAAGTGGGACATACCTCTTCATCGTCGCTGTTGTGTTCTGCCTCCTCCATATTTGATCTTGAGTTACCCACCATGAAGCACATATTTGCCAAATTTCTTCATCTTCCGTCACTTCCTATGTACACATCGCTCGAGCCAAGTTCTTGAAGGGCGGAGATAAATCTGTTTACCAATTGGTGACCTGTAAAACCCTTCTTTTTGTTGTTGTTGTTGTTGTTGTTTGTAGAGGATGGCTTGAATTTTCCTTGCTTCTCATTACGGGTAGTAGAACCTGAAAGGTTAGGGCAATTTGAAAAAAATGTCCAAACTCACTGATTCGAAACATTGTTGAGAAATACCACTTCCTCTTCTTCGAGTTCTCACATTTTGCAATGCTTTTGAGAATTGAATAGAAAGAAGTGCTAGCTCCTCCCCTAGAAACTCTTCAATCTGTTCAAGGTTAGAGAGGACAGGAAAGCAACTGTACCACATGATGAAGATTGACAAGAGCTAGGCCTATCATGATGAGAAACAAATGCAAGAGACTTGTTGGGGTTCTTACGTGAGATTATGTCAATTTCATGAGTTTTAAGCTTAGAATATTAAGCGTACTCATGACAGTGGATTCATGGATAGATGTAACTTTCATCTACCAAATTGACATGTCTAATGCACTTAGTAATTGCCTAGCATTTTCATCATCTAAAAAATAAACATTGAGGCTACGCAAGTTGCTGAGAATTTTGTTAAAGCGAGCAAATAAATCGTCGATGGACTCACATGGTTGCAACTCAAAGCACATATACTCTTTCTTGAACATATCTTGCCTTATCTCCTTGATCGTGTTGGATACTTCGTGGTAGTCGCAAAGTGCCTTCCACACATCATACGCTGATCGGAGGTGTGCAACACGATTGAAGTCACTTTGAGTCAATCCTTGTATAATCAAGTTGCGAGCCTTGTTATTGTTGTCAACATCTCTCATGTTCATAGCTATGACTTGATTGTTTCGCGACACGTCGTAAGGCTTGTACAACTTTTCCCATATTGCTAAGTCTTGCGCTTGGATGAAGGCCTCCGTACGTGCCTTCCAAACCTAAAAATCAATGCCACTAAATACACAAGGTTTTATGGAGTATTTCTCCATGATGATTAGTCAAAATACGTGCAAATCGCAAAGATTAGAGCACCGTGGCTCTGATACCAATTGTAGGATCGAAGAGCATGTGATATTCTACAAGAGGGGGGTGAATGGTTTAAAAGCCTGCATTTGAGTAGAGCAAGAACACAAAAATGTGAACTTAAAAGTTTTTAAAAATAGAATTTGCAATTTGAATTCACATGAAGTCATGTTAGTTACCAATGATCACGAAAATGAGGAATAGTTAAAAACTTCAAGCATTATTTGGAAAATGTCACATAAACCGTTAAAGCTTAGGGTGTTACTTCAAATTCCAGCTTAGCCTCAACTTGAGCAACATCGTGGTGTTTCCAATGAACATAACACCTTGGGTGGGGCCCACTTATTGGGTGGTCCACCAGTCAGCTCTCATCAAATGTCGTTTGGTTTCCTCCTCTACTCGTGCTTATCGGGAACCATCTCGATGGGTGTGCCAATGATGCTTCACGCACAAGCTAGTTTTGAGGTTGTCCTTATCGTCGATCCTGGCAGTACCCACATGCTCTCTCTCTCTGCTTCGACTCGTGGCACCCAGTAGAAAATTTTGTTAGTAAGGATGAAAATCCAAACAAATTCGAGCTTAAAGTTTGAATTTACAAAATGTAGGGCTTAGAACCGTAATTGATTAAGGCCAATTATTTAGGATTTCTATTGGTTTTTAGAAAAGAAAATAGATAAAGAATAAAAGAAAAAGCCTAAGGTTCTTTCATATTCAAATTTGAATTTGAAATTGAATTGATTCAATTCTCAATTTTGGTTCAAAATTTTAATTATCCACATACCAATTAACCAGCCCCAGATTATTGTGCATTGAGCTCATTTAAACATGGTTTCGAATCTGGGAAAAAGCAAAAAGAGGATAAATCAATTAGTGGGACCCACACGTTAGTCTTATCTCCTCATACAAACTCTGTTTTGCCCTACGTGTTTCAGTCTTCACTGCTTTCCCACGTTTCTTCTTCCTTATTGTTTCCCCCACCGCACTGCGCTCCTCCCGACCCCTGCTGATTGACGCCTGACCGCCCGCGGTGCCGCCCCATGCCGGCCGTCGGATTGCCCCCGCTGCTGCTTGCCTTGATGGGCCGCACATGCACCCCGCTTGTGCGCACCTCGCCGCTCGCCCAGGCCGCACTGTGTCGCGCCCCCGCTGGCCCACACCGCCCGACCGGACGCCGCTTCACCTTCCTCCAGCGCCAACGTCTGCACGCGCCTCCCTGTCGTGCCTCCTCGTCGCACAGCGCGCGCCCCAGCTCGCGCGCACCCTGTCGCGCCCCTCCTGTCACGCCTCCTCCTTTTCTCATGCTCAACGACGCACCTGGCCGAGCGCTTCGCTGTCTTGCACGCGCCACGCCCTGCTCCTCCCTCTCCCAGCCCGGCGTGCCGCTACTATCGCCGTGCGCCCGTGTGCCATGGCCGTCGGCTAAGCTTCCCCCTGTCGTGCCTTGCTGTGCTGCCGACCTGCAACTTCCTTCCAGCCCCAGCGCGCATGCCGCCCAGCTCGCCGGCGCCCTGTCACCCGTGCACCGTCGCCCTGCTGCCGAACGCTGCCCACCTCTGCTGCTACGTGTCGCGCCCCATGGCCGCACTGCTGTCCACGTCGTTCCGTCCGTGATGCCGACCGTTCGCGACGTCGCTACCACATCTCTACCTCACGGCACATCTGCAGCGCGTTCCAAGTCCACCGATGCGCCACCGGCAAGACTGTGCACGTTCGTGTCAGCTCGACTTGTGTTGTCCCGATGCTATCCATCTTTATGACGTCATCGCGGCATTTCGAGCTGTTGTAGTGCCCTGGTAGCGAAGCAAGTTATGTATGTGCTGCACATGATGCGGGAACACAATGATGATGCATTGGCAATGACAATCGATCCAAGGTTAGCTATGATTTGTGCAAGATTGATCGGATCACTGCGGACTAGGTGTTCGATTAAATGTTTACCAGGAAGGAACCAGTTGTGTTGACGTTCAGTGCTGGTCTATGGATGCAGGTATGTAGTGGTGTGGCAATCAACTAGGATATGTGCCAAGGTGCTCTTTGAATGTTGATGAAGTGACCAGATCAAGAACACACTCAAGATATTAGGTGAAATGAACAAGGTAAGCATGCTTATAAGGATAGCAAGGTAGTGAAACTGGTTTACCAAAAAGTGATTTGAACGTTGTCTTGGTATTCACATCAGGTTAGCAGTGCTTGTGATGACTCTTTGAGTCCAAGCAATGTCAATATCACTTCACTTCCAAGTGTCGCTAGAGTTCCACTTCGATTCATCCTAATTCTGAACCCTGCAACTAGACTTCTCACTTAACTAGGTTTACAACTTATTGAGTTGAAACAACTTCTTTGGTCGACTTCTGAGTCACGACCTCTTGTTGCACAGTTCACTCATATCTTGATCTCTCAATGTTCCACTTGATCCCTTGGATCTCCTTACCTGAATCAGTCATATACCCCTTCACCATTCAGTCTTATCAATCTTGAGTGGCATAGCTCCAAGTGTTAAATGAATAATTGCATTGCGTGCTTGCATTGCACCTTTCGATTCACGTCCCGACACTACTATGACCACTTGACTTATCCATTGATTCTCCACCCATCCGAGACATATCTAATGTTCCTAGTCAAGCCTCTTCTTCTTAAGGTTTATACATTTCGTCGAGTCCATTATTAGAGTACCTTAATTACTTATATGCATATCATGTCGATAGGAACATTATGATAGGTGATCAACGAGAAGCTTCTCTTGGAGGAGAAGGCCGAGGAGTTCCAACTTCAAGATTCAATGGCGGATTCTCCGGAGGAAGACCAATACATAACAACTGACACTGCTTTAGAGTCACAAACCAGGCAAGCCCCAGTTTGCATTTAAGTGCTATTCCAAAGTTTATATTTCTATCACTTATGTCTAGGACGATTTTGTGCATTACGTTTAAGGTGTTTTACATCCACTTGCATGACCAAATAACCCAGGGAGTGGTTAGAATACCTCACATACTCGTGTAGCAACTGCCATGCTAATGTTGTCAGGAAACTGATAGAAGTCGAGTAGTTGGAATCTACTCGCGAAATATAAAGATGACACTCATCTACACCGGGTTGGGTAAATATAAAGAATGGCTGTTAATATGAACTGGAGACCGGTCAGATATGAGTAGGAAGCGACAAGACGTGGTCTTGGTTGCAAAGCTCTGATCGTGTCGATTAAGGCCCGCACCGTATGCAGCCCTGGTGGACAAGCTTGAATTGTACCGGCGACATACTGGAGAAATGGGCTCCAGCAAACTGACGTAGCTTGATACTGGTTTGTCGAGGCATACCGTTCCATTTTATATGCATGGGTTGAGGGCAGCAAGGTGTAAATTAGCTGGTGGACACGTCTGAGTACGCCCCACGCAGGGACCTCCTGCCCGTGACGGATCGACCGGTTCGACATTCGAGTGTTGGGTGAAAGGTGGCCATATATGACTAGTACTGGAGTGTTATGTAGGTACTGCTGTAAGTACTCGCTGGCGCTTCTGAAAGTGCATATGTGTCGTGTTGCCCGGGTGTGTCCTGATTGCAATAACCGTCCCTCGCGGTAATAGAGTACCACTTGTTCACTGTGTCGTGACGTAGTAAATACGAGTAATTGGAACATGATGAATATGCTCTATTGATAATTATATATTATTGTATTGCAACCATGTATGGTTTAGTTGTAGCACAATTAAAGTTTATAACTTCTGAACACTTAACCTGCCTACGACTTATGTGCTTTGGGCATGTCATATCATCGATGAAGCGTTTCTTGTTTGATTGTGGAGTTTATGATGTGTTGTGCCCAAGGAATGTCATTTGCTATTTAAAATTTGAAAAATAAGGATTTACTATTAGGCGAGTCCTTTATGCAATTCAACTTTCCTATATTACTGCCCCCTTGCATGTAGTGTCTCATAGATAGTGAGACAGGTCAATCTTGCTGAGCCTTATGCTCACGTTTGCGCTTTAACGATTTTTCTAGGTATTAAGTTTATTTCTGTTGTTCAGGTTGTACATGAGACCTCATGGTGTCAAGATGAATCTCATGTGAACCACGCCGCTGCTGAATGTTCTTCATGTTGCTAGTGAGAAGCGTCCTAGGGCATGGACGTCTTCTCTCCTGCTTAGTTAAGTGAGATTATGAGTATATATTTTCTGTTGCGTGTCTACCTCTGTTGTACACTGTTTTGTAAACTCTTCTTATTGTAAAATAAAAACTTTGTTTGTTTTGCATTCTTATCATTTGTGCTGTTAGGTGCTGCATTGCACGGCACCACGCAATGAGATCCTTGGACGTCGGGACTCCGGTTCCCACAGACATGGTATCAGAGCTTCATTGGGAATAGCACGCTCGAAAAGAGTCTATTTACAAAAACTCCGAAGTAGTCGAGTGAGGATTACCTATATGCCCATTAAGGTCTATTACTAGTATAAGTTATAAAGGTGGTGAACTAACTTATTTGTTATCATATTCTATAATGATATTCTATCTTCAAGGTAAGAGGTGAGGTACGCCGCCGAGAGCGGATCAATCTCGGTAAGCTTTGCATACGAAGTGTAGTATGTGATATTTCCGTGGCTTAGCACAGAAAGTCAATATGAGTCTCTGAAACTATTCATGTTTCTGGGAACATATGACACGCGGTACCCCAGCGTGACACAAAATAAGTGAGAGACCCCGTTGGGTGGTAGATAAACCGATAGTTTGCTTCTCTAGAACTATTCATGTTTTATGGGAACATGCGAAACACGTTTGCCCGGGCGTGTATAAGTCGGTTTGTACGGGAGTCTTTGCTGTACAGACATAGTATAGCCATGTACCTTGAGACATGACTTCGTTTGAGGGTGACTCACACCAGGGTCGTATGCATTTACTTTCATATATATTATTGTGATCGTCTGTCGTGTTTCCCTGTGCCGCCCTTGAGGTGTGAAGGTGTGAAAGGGGATTGTTTGCCTTCTACCAGTACACTAACTACGATAGCGACCCGTGTAGCAAACGTTTTGAGTGATCGATATTAGGACCACCTATAGACGTATCCGGATATACCGGGTTAGACTTTTCTTTTGGTAAAGAACGCAGTACCGTCAATATCACATTTGATACTTTGAAAATCCCCCACGAAAGAAATGGCTTCATATTCATATTTAGTCCAAGTATCAGTTGCTGGTATCTTATGGACAATGTAAAATGTTTCTCTTCAAGAGTAGGTAAACCAAAGTTCTTTGTTTCTAGCGAGAGTTTAGTTCGACTTCATCGGATTGAGACTTTGGTTAAGCATCAAGAACCATAGTGACATGCTGTGGATGAGTAGGTCGTTAAGTCTTTTCACAAAGTTCCAATTCAACTTCTGGGCAAGGATCAGGGTGTAAAGCAAGTTCTAGTGATCAATCTCTGGTTTTGGAACTCAGTTTCAAAGTTTGAGTTTGTTTCCAATTCATGGGTTTTGAAGCTGGTGAGTTCTGTTTTGTAACAGAATTTGACCTGACTTTGAAAAAACCATATCTCTTAGTCTGTTGAACCAATAGAGGTTTATATTATATGGTCGAAAGGATTAGAGGGTCTTCTAAATAGTTTCTGTTCATCTCGACAGTCGACTCCGTCGATAACCTATTCCAATTTTTAGTTCTCGAACCTTGTCGAGGCTGGACTGAAACTGGCAGATCTAGACCTTCTATATTTTGATCATAACTCCTGGTAAATTTCTTTTGTACAGGCCTACCTTATATGGTTGGAAAGTGTAGAGAGTCCTCTACCACTTTTATATTGAACTCCAAGTCAGAATTCTCATGGAACTCGATGAAAAACTCGAAGTTCCAAACTTTATTGAATCTGTCACCTAGTGGACAGTTATGTATACAGTCACACATTCGACCATAACTCTTGGTAGAATGGTCCAATAGCTTCGTGTAATACATTTCCGAAAACCTTACGACATGTACAACAAGTTTGTAATGTAACTTTTTGTCAAGTTGTGATGTTATCTGTTTGAAAATCAGGGATCAAACCAGCCACAAATAAAGTAAATTTTGTCAAATTCACTTCTGAAATCTGGTAGCAGTGTCCAACTTTCAAAAAATCCATATCTCTTCAACCTGAAGGGATTTGGAGGAAAATGAATACTTTTTGTAAAGCTCTTTAAGTATTCTATAAGTTTTCTATTGACCTCCAAGCAAATAGTGAATTAGGCCTAGAGGGGGGGGTGAATAGGCCTTTTTGAATTTTCTCGGTTCCTGTAACACTCAACAACAAAGTCAATACCAGAGATATCGGACTAGTCCGGTAAAGTGCGGAATAGTCCGGTTTTCATGGGCTAAGTTGATCAAGTTCAGTCAATTTGATTGATTCGTTAATGTTTGCAGCGGAAATATAAACTTGAATGACATTTTAATAGTTGTATGTCAAATTCTATTACAATTAAGGCTCTTGTTCAACAATTTAACTCAAATTGAACAAAGTGAATCAAACCCTAGATTAAGTTGATCAATTAAGATGAAGAACGCAAAAGGACAAGACACACGATTTATCCCGTGGTTCGGCTACCACGAAGGCAACCTACGTCCACGTTGAGGAGCCCACAAAAGGACCGGGTCTTCTCCAACCCTTCCCTCGTCGGATCGCCACGAAGGCCAATCCTCTTCCACTAATCACAAAGGGTAAATAACCAAGTTGAAGGGGCGTTCTCACACGTTGAGAGCTCCCTTGATTACAACTTACAAAGCCACCAATAACACACTCGAAAATTACAAATTGAAACGCAAGAGTGTGTTAGAGAATCAAAACAAGAGCTCAATGATGTGTGCCAAGTGTCTCTCCAATGATCTAGAAGTGATCTTCAATAGATTGATCAATTTTGCACTTAATTTCGTGGAGAGAGGTGGTTTTTGAGTCTCTTGGGAGGTGTGACGGCGCTAGGGTTCGAGAGATTGTAAAAGTGGGCCGTGCACCTCTATTTATATGGGGTTTCTAAAAGTGACCGTTAGGGTTCAGAAAGATCGGACTAGTCCGTGGTGGTCACCGGACTAGTCCGATGTGCTGTGTGTAGCAAACCCTAAGTGTCCAGGAATATCGGACTAGTCCGGTTGAAAACGGACTTGTCCGATTTCACTACTGGAAATCTTCGGACTAGTCCGATTGCCATCGGACTTGTCCAGACATATGAAACCCTAAGTGTTTAGGATGACAAGTCCGCACTTGGAGGACTTGTCCGGTTTAGATCAGTGTGTATATCGGACTAGTCCGTGTAGACACCGGACTTGTCCGAAGTGGATCAGAAAGAATATCGGACTAGTCCGGATCACAACGGACTTGTCCGATTTTGTGTGACTTGTGCATTGTGTTGAGGACTAGTCCGCATTGGGGAGGACTAGTCCGAAGTGGATCAGAAAGATATCGGACTAGTCCGGTGGATACCAGACTTGTCCGATCTAGTGCAGAAAGTGATATCGGACTAGTCCGGCTGATATCGGACTAGTCCGGTCCTGTATAACTTTGTGCATTGTGTGTGTGTGCTTGAAAGTGATTGAGCTCTTGGGTGTGTTTCCTTAACACACTCCATACATAATAATCTACTATTTTCTTCTCCTTGAGCTCAAATTCACTTTGCTTCTCATTTCCCTTCTTTTTGGCATTTTGCTCATTTTTCATTATTTGTCTGCATTTATCTCAACAAAAGGATTAGGATCCCAATTGCTTGTCATAAATCATCCAAAACCCACAAGGGAGTCCTAGATGCACTTTCAATCTCCCCCTTTTTGGTGATTGATGACAACCAATTGAGATTTCACAAAATAAGGCAAAAAAATGAGATTTTCATAAAGTATGCACATATGACTCAAAAATACATCAAGCAACAAGAGAATTATCCATATGTGCATTCTTTATGGTGGGATGCATACTAAGTGCATGAATACATTGAGAATGACAGAATTTACATTAATCAACCGATACCAAGTGCATATGACATTCCAGGAGCAAAAATGCAGTTTTCATCACATACTCGCAAATAAATTGAGCAATTCAACACAAGACCAAACTTAATATGAAAACAGTGTTAAACTATTACAATCACAAATAAAAGTACAGAGAAGGCTCTCTCCTCGCATCCTATTACAGCTAAAGCTAAGACTTGACTCCCCCTCAATCTCTCCCCCTTTGGCATCAAGACACCAAAAAGAGAGAGAGGAAAGTCCTAGGTTCTTCACTCTTCACTGTCTGTCCTCTCGTCATCTTCTTCGTCTTCTTCGCTCTCCGCTTGATGAGGAGGAGAGGGAGGAGGAGGAGCGGAGCTGCTCGAGCCCCCAATGCCAAAATAGGCAAGCTCGGAGGGGGACAAGGGCCCGAGCTCGGAGATGTCAATATCAGAATCTTCAGAAATTACTGGAGATCCAATGGGGTTGATCTCCAGCTTTTCACTCAGTTGCTTCAAATTGGCTTTGATATATCTCATATCCTTCTTCCTCTTCTGATTGAGTTTATGAAGCTTTACTTCAGTCTTCTTGCAGGAGGAGAATATCGCGGACAAGTATTTGAGGATCCCACTGGCGGATCCTCTCCGAGGGGCTTCCCTGGAGGGGGGAGGAGCCCTAGCAGCATCTCTTTCTCTTGCCGGTGCCTCAGGACTTGAGGCCGGCGAGGGAGCAGCCTGGACACTCACAGGCTGAGGCTTCTGAGGCCTCGGAGGAGTGTGCTCTACATCCTTCACGAATTCTATTCCTGTGACCTTCTCAATCATGAACATCAAGTAGGGAGCATAGCCACAGGACCGGTTGGGGGTGCTTGAGATGTTGACCATGTCGTTCCATATGTAATCTGCAACATAAAATTGTCTCTTCTTGCTTATGACCCTCATTAGAGTCCGGAGGTAGCCCTGTACACTCCCTGCACCCCCATCCTTGGGGGCAATGGTCTTCCAGAGAACTCTGTTCAGAACCACAAAGAAGGGCTTCATGTTCTTTGTGGAGGGAGGAACATACTTAGAGTTGGGCTCATACAAGAACTTCATTCTGTCCCTCTCAATGACCCCTATGTTGTGGATGATCAGGTGGTCATGTCCAGCAGAGTCTAAATGGAGCAAGCTTGCAAAATCCTCCTGAGTGATGGAATACTTGGATCCATGGTTCATCCAAGTCACACTCTCTTCATCTTCACTCGAGAAGTGGCATGTTGCATAGAATTGTGCAATCACTTCATCATTCCAATTGTGCCTGAAGGCAAACAGATCCTTCAGACCATGCCTTTCTGCTGCAGCAATGACCTCATCAAAAGTTGAGCACTTCTTCTTCTCTAGGTGGGCCCAGTCAATCCACTGACTGCGCACCACCGGAGTCTTCATCGGCAGGTAAACCAGCCTGAAGAAATCTGCATGGAAGTTTGACCAAAACCTTCCATCAGCTGCCTGCTTTGGCCTTCCATAGCAATCAATGCTTCTTAGCTTGGCTGCCACATCGCTGCCTTTCCCATTGAATTTCTCTTCATTGGGGTCCCGGACCCCTTCTCTGGGAGCATGAAGCTTCAAGGGCCCAACTGGCCCCGTTGCGACTCCCTTGCCCTTTCCCTTTGCTTGACGAAGGCCGCTTGAAGACGTAGCAGCCTTCGAGGCGGGCTTCTTGACACAGACCTTCCTCCGAACCTGGGGAGGAGAGGTAGCAAGCTCGGAAGTTCTTTCTTGGCGTTTCTTGCCAAGACCCGCCGAGGACCGAGGTGCCACCTCGTGGTCCAACTCGGCTTCAAAGTCGGAGATCTCGTTGTCGGAGCTCGACATGATCTGAGAATGATTGAGCAAGAATAATGACAAATTATACAAGGCATAGGTAAGACAAGATAGCAATGGATGGCATTAAGGAATTAAGGAATTAGGTTTCAGGTTCAGAAACATCGGACTTGTCCGGTGCTCAGGCACGGACTAGTCCGGGGTACCGGACTTGTCCGTGCATGGACCGGACTAGTCCGATGTTCATCCTCAAAAACCTAACAGATTGGATAGGATACAATCCCTAATGCAAATCTAGTCTAGCATACACGTAGTACATCAACTAAACATGTAACTAGTGAAGGGTGCTAGGCCAAACGATCAACAATTGAGAAAAACACGATTTCTAGGATTTTGAAGATTTTTACCGAAGAAATCGATGGAGGCTCGAAGTTTTGGGGGTTGGAGGCCGGACTAGTCCGCTAGCTTCAATCCCCAAGTCTTCAAGCTTGATCTCCGCCCAAATGAGTGGCTTTTCGATGGAGGATGCAAAAGATCGCCTTGGGAGCTCGAGCGCAAGATAGAGGAAGCCTAGAGCGAATGTGAGGGTGAGGAGATTAGGGTTTGGTGGCGGCTAGGGTTATGGACACGAAAAATTGGACAAGTCCGAACATGACCAGACTAGTCCGAAGTCATCCATAGACCTATATCGGACTAGTCCGTGGTCTATCGGACTAGTCCGGCCAAACCGTCACTCTGCGGACTAGTCTGCATGGGCGGACTAGTCCGGGTAACCACATACTAGTCCGTGGTCACCAGGAAAGAATTGCATAGCCCATTCATATATATTTGAAGGTTCAATAATAGAGAATAGAGAGGCAAAACAATTCCAGTAATCTTGATGAATTTGACCAGTAAGCATACAACAATCATACAATGATCAAAATTCATCAAGATCTAATAATTGACATAATTTTTCGAGAGAAAAATGGAGAGGGATGATTTTCACAATTCAATCAACATTTTTGAAGCAATCATACAGGTATGCAACTTTTCAAGCCACACTCCGAGAATCAAGAATATTTAGCTCATTTCGGAGTTCGCAAAAACGCTTTTCATCAAGTGGCTTGGTGAATATGTCGGTCAATTGTTTTTGGGTGTTGACATGTGAGATGGTTATGTCTCCTTTCATGGAATGGTCTCTCAAGAAATGATGTCTTATGTCTATGTGTTTAGTCCTAGAGTGCTCAACTGGATTGTGGGCTATTTTAATGGCACTCTCATTATCACAAAGGAGAGGAATACGGTTCATATTGTAACCGTAATCCCTTAGAGTTTGTCTCATCCAAAGGAGTTGTGCACAACAACTCCCGGCTGCAACATACTCCGCTTCGGCTGTGGATAATGCAATGGAATTTTGTTTCTTAGATGACCAAGAAACCAAAGATCTTCCTAGGAATTGGCATGTGCCAGAGGTGCTTTTTCTATCAACTTTGCACCCGGCATAATCTGCATCGGAGTAACCAATGAGATTGAATTTGGAGCCTTTTGGGTACCAAAGACCAAGGTTGGGTGTATGAACTAAATATCTCAAAATTCTTTTTACGGCTGTCAAGTGACATTCCTTAGGGTTGGCTTGAAATCTTGCACACAAACATACACTCAACATAATATCTGGCCTAGATGCACATAAGTAGAGTAAAGATCCAATCATGGAGCGATATACCTTTTGGTCGACGCTCGGTCCATCTTCATTGAGATCCAAGTGGCCATTCGTAGCCATGGGAGTCTTTATGGGCTTTGCCTTGTCCATGCCAAACTTCTTGAGTATGTCCTGCGTGTACTTGGTTTGGCTTATGAATGTTCCTTCCCTTTGTTGCCGCACTTGGAATCCCAAGAAGTACTTCAATTCTCCCATCATTGACATTTCAAACCTGTCTGTCATAATTCTACTAAATTCTTCACAGAAAGATTGGTTAGTTGACCCAAAAATTATCATCAACATAGATTTGGCAAATAAAAAGATCATTATCTAGATTCTTTGTGAATAATGTATAATCTACTTTGCCAATTTGAAAACCATTATCAATTAAGAAATCTCTAAGACACTCATACCAAGCTCTAGGAGCTTGTTTGAGGCCATAGAGAGCCTTACGCAGTTTATATACGTGGTCGGGAAACTCTTCGTCTTCAAACCCGGGTGGTTGCTCCACGTACACCTCTTCCTTGATCGGTCCGTTGAGGAAGGCGCTTTTCACGTCCATTTGATACAGCTTGAAATCATGGTGAGTAGCATATGCAAGTAATATTCGAATTGATTCAAGCCTAGCTACTGGAGCAAAAGTCTCATCGAAATCCAAACCTTCGACTTGTGAGTAACCTTTGGCCACAAGTCGTGCCTTGTTTCTTGTCACCACTCCGTGTTCGTCTTGCTTGTTGCGGAAGACCCACTTTGTGCCCACTATATTTGCATTGGGTCTTGCCACAAGTTCCCAAACCTCGTTTCTCTTGAAGTTGTTCAACTCTTCTTGCATTGCCACCACCCAGTCCGAATCCTTCAATGCATCCTCAGTCCTGCGTGGTTCCAAAAAGGAGACAAACGAGTAATGCTCACAAAAATTAGCTATACGATATCTAGTGGTTACTCCCTTTTGGATGTCACCGATGATGTTGTCGATTGGGTGATCCCTTTGAATGCATTGGTGTACTCTTGGGTGTGGCACTTGGAGAGTTGTGTGTTGGTGATCATTTTCTTCTCCCCCTGAGTGGTTGCCCTCGTTGATTTGTTGATCATCTTCATATTCTTGTGATTGATCTTGTATCGAAGCTCCCCCTTGATTGTTGATCTCCTCTTGTGGTTCACTTTCCTCTTGTATTTGTGACGATGACTCTTGTGGTCGAACTTCGCCTAGAGCCATTCTCTTCAATGCTTGATAAGGAGCTTCTTCTTTACCTAATTCACATTGATCAACTTGCTCCTTTTGGGAACCATTAGTTCCATCGAACACTACATCACGTGCCACTTCAACAAGTCTGGAGGCCTTGTTGAAAACACGATAGGAGTAAGTGTTCGAATCATAACCAAGCAAGAAACCTTCATTGGACTTCGAAGCGAACTTCGAAGTCCTGGGCTTCTTGTTCAAGATATAACATGGAGAGCTGAAAACTCGAAAATATGAAATGTTTGGTTTGTTACCGGTGAGTAGCTCATAAGGAGTCTTCTTGAGTAGTCGATGAAGGTAGAGTCGATTTGCGGCGTGGCAAGCGGTGTTAATTGCTTCCGCCCAAAATCGATCCGAAGTCTTGTATTCATCGAGCATTGTTCTTGCCATCTCTATGAGCGTTTGGTTCTTCCTTTCGGCAACTCCGTTTTGTTGTGGAGAGTATGGTGCTGAAAATTCGTGCTTGATTCCCTCCTCATCAAGGTACTCCTCCACTTGTATGTTCTTGAACTCCATGCCGTTGTCGCTCCGAATACTCTTGATCAATAGTGAGAACTCGTTTTGCGCTCGCTTGAAGAATTTCTTGAGTGTCCCTTGTGTTTCTGACTTGTCATGCAAAAAGAACACCCAAGTGAAGCGGGAAAAATCATCAATAATGACTAAACCGTATTTAATACCGCCGATGCTTATGTAAGCAATTGGACCAAACAAGTCCATATGAAGTAGTTCGAGCGGTCTTGTCATAGTCATGATGTTCTTTGCGGGATGATGTGCTCCAACTTGCTTCCCGGCTTGGCACGTGCTACAAGGCCTGTCTTTCTCAAAAACAACATCTTTCAAACCTCGGATGTGATCGCCCTTGAGGAGTTTTTGAAGATTCCTCATACCAACATGTGCTAGCCATCTATGCCACAGCCAACCCATGTTGGTTTTTGCAATCAAGCATGTGTCGAGTTTGGCTTTATCCTTGTTGAAGTCAACAAGGTAAAGCTTTCCCTTCAACATACCCTTGAATGCAACGGAACCATCACTCCTCCTTGAGACGGTCACACCCTCGTTAGTGAACAAGCAATTATAACCTTTGTCACATAATTGAGATATGGACAGCAGGTTATAATCTAAAGATTCAACATGTAAAACATGAGAAAGAGTGTGTTCAGAGGATATTGCTATTTTACCGGTACCGAGCACCCTTCCTTGACTATTATCTCCGAAGTAGATGCCTTCGTTTGGGTCCTCGTTTTCTTCATATTCCATGAACATCCACCTTTCTCCGGTCATGTGGTTGATGCATCCACTGTCTAGCACCCATTTGGATCCACCGGAGGAATAGGCCTGCAGAAACAAATTATGCCTTGGTTTTAGGTACCCAAGCTTGCTTGGGTCCTTGGAGGTTAGTTACAATACATTTGGGCACCCACACATGGGATTTTGTGTTCCCATGGCGTGGCCCAGCATAATAAGCATAAACTTTACCAAGATTGTTTCTCATTAATACATAAGAGGCATCAAAGGTTTTGAACAAAAGTTGCTGTTGTTTATGGATCGGACTAGTCTGGGTGACCGGACTTGTCCGGACCACAACCGGACTAGTCCGGTGTTCATGAGAGTTCAGGTTCTTAATTTTCGAGTTACCAGGTTGTGAGGGTCCTCCCTTCACAAAGGTAATCCTTCCCTTGTTATTCTTATGACTTCCATCATTTTGCTTTCCATCATAAGAGTAACCAATGCCATACTTGACATTTGGAGGTCTTTGGACCAAGTATGCACTACGTGCATAGTTGATCCTCTCCTTGTCAAATATTCCACATTGGGTAGGATTTTTATCCTTTGTGGAGGTAGACTTTTCCTTCAAACTGGTGTTGATTTTACCACATTTGCACATATGAACAAGATTAGTTGAAGTGGGTTGAGAAGGTAGACTTGAAGAGGAGGAAGATTCACTTAGCTTGAGTGACTCAACTTGCACTTCAAGGATCTTGTTAACCTTGATCAGGTCATCAAGTTGATCCTTGATTGCAACGTTTGAGTTGGTTAACTCCAAGCAAGTTTTCTTGCTTGAAGCTAGCTCAAGCTCTAGTGAGCTGTTTTTCTCCTTTTCAAGAACTAGAAGATTGTCAAGTTTGACATACTTCTCCTTTTGGGAGATAATCATGTCCTCTTGACGATCAATTAGCCATTCCTTCTCAACAAGTTGGTCAAGTAAAAATTTCATTTTAGCAGCAGTTTTTCTATCTAATCCAATTAACATATCTTCATCATCACTATCTAGTTCATCATTACTTGAGTAGGAATGCATGGAAGGAGTTTTGATGTTTACCTTGCATTTACCTTCCTTTGCCATGAGACAAGTGCCATTTCCCTTCTTTGTCCCGAGCGTGGGGAAGAGTGTGGGTTTCTTGGACGTGCTTTCAATGGCTATGCTAGCCATCTCTTCTTCATCGGATGATGAGGACTCATCGTTTGAGTCCCACTCCTTTCCAATGTGTGCTTGTTCAGCTTGTTTCTTCTTCTTGAAGAATTTCTTCGGTTGAGGCTTGGCTTCTTTATTCTTCTTCTTGTTGTCCTCATACGGGCAATCGACTATAAAGTGGTTATACTCACCACAATTATAGCACGCCCGCCTCATCTTCGGCTTTGTCCTCTCCTTGTACTTGCCTTCACTTGATTTTGTTCCTTGTCTTTTCTTCATTATTCTTTTGAACTTTTTCATGAACAAAATCATATCCTCTTCGTCCAGCTCACTGCTTTCATCATCACTGTCCTCCTCAAGCTGTGCTTCTCTTGCTTCTTTGGATAGAGACTTGAGTGTGGACTTTAAGGCAACTCCCTTCTTCTTGGCCGATGTGAGGTCGGCTATTTCTTTGACGTGCTTGGCTTGTTTCTCCATCATTTCAAAGTTGATGATTTTGCCAAGCAATTCATCTGGAGTCATCCTCTTGTACCCGGGACTTTCTCTGATCATAGAGCATAGTGTGACATTGCGAGGCATAAAGGCTCTAAGGATGAGCTTTACAATCTCGTGGTCATTCCACTTCTTGCTCCCATATGATCGAACCTTGTTTACAAGTGTCTTCAATCGGTTGTACATGTCCTGGGGAGACTCGTCTTCCTCAATTGCGAACCTTCCTAGTTCGCCTTTGATCATTTCAATTTTCGCCTCCCGCACATGTCGGTCACCTTCATGGGCTGTTTGTAGTGTGTCCCATATTTCCTTGGCAATCTCCAGTCCGTCCACCTGTGTGAATTCATCTCGACTTAGAGAGGAGGTGATTACGGCTGTGGCTTGAGCGTTTCTGTGGATGGCTTGCTCTTGACTTGGGGTGAGCTCTTCGTCATCATCTGGTATGTCTATTCCTGTGCACACAATATGCCATAAACTTGGGTTAAGGGAAATCAAGTGCATCTTCATATTTTGCCTCCACATGGAGTAATCACTCCCATCGAAGTGTGGGGCTTTTCCAAGAGGAATAGATAGGTAATGGCTGTTGTTTGAATTTAAACGATCATAGTTAAAAGGTTATCGGGAGTAGTCGGTGTGACTACTCCCCTTCTTCTTTTCTTCAACTTTAGCTTTCCCTTTGGAAAGTGCTTTCTTTCTGAGGAGTGCTTTCAGCTCCAGCGTCTCCTCGTCATCATCATCGAAGTCTTGAATTGCTTCGAGATACTTTTCCAGCTTTTGGTTCTTGTCGTTGTTCACTTCTTCCTGGTTGTTGATTTTCTGAACTTCCTTCATGTCCGACATGATCTCTTCGAGTGGTTGCACTCTTTCTTGAAGAACCCGCACTGATACCAATTGAATGTAGGCCTAGAGGCGGGGGTGAATATGCCTTTTTGAATTTTCTCGGTTCCTATAACACTCAACAACAAAGTCAATACCATAGATATCGGACTAGTCCGGTAAAGTGCGGACTAGTCCGGTTTTCACGGGCTAAGTTGATCAAGTTCAGTCAATTTGATTGATTCGTTAATGTTTGCAGCGGAAATATAAACTTGAATTACAGTTTAGTAGTTGTATGTCAAATTCTATTACAATTAAGGCTCTTGTTCAACAATTTAACTCAAATTGAACAAAGTGAATCAAACCCTAGATTAAGTTGATCAATTAAGATGAAGAACGCAAAAGGACAAGACACACGATTTATCCCGTGGTTCGGCTACCAAGGAGGCAACCTACGTCCACGTTGAGGAGACCACAAAAGGACCGGGTCTTCTCCAACCCTTCCCTCGTCGGATCGCCACGAAGGCCGATCCTCTTCCACTAATCACAAAGGGTAAATAACCAAGTTGAAGGGGCGTTCTCACATGTTGAGAGCTCCCTTGATTACAACTTACAAAGCCACCAATAACACACTCAAAAATTACAAATTGAAACACAAGAGTGTGTTAAAGAATCAAACCAAGAGCTCAATGATGTGTGCCAAGTGTCTCTCCAATGATCTAGAAGTGACCTTCAATAGATTGATCGATTTTGCACTTAATTTCGTGGAGAGAGGTGGTTTTCGAGTCTCTTGGGAGGTGTGACGGCGCTAGGGTTCGAGAGATTGTAAAAGTGGGCCGTGCACCTCTATTTATATGGGGTTTCTAAAAGTGACCGTTAGGGTTCAGAAAGATCGGACTAGTCTGTGGTGGTCACCGGACTAGTCCGGTGTGCTGTGTGTAGCAAACCCTAAGTGTCCAGGAATATCGGACTAGTCCGGTTGAAAACGGACTTGTCCGATTTCACTACTGGAAATCTTCGGACTAGTCCGATTGCCATCGGACTTGTCCGGACATATGAAACCCTAAGTGTTTAGGATGACAAGTCCGCACTTGGAGGACTTGTCCGATTTAGATCAGTGTGTATATCGGACTAGTCCGTGTAGACACCGGACTTGTCCAAAGTGGATCAGAAAGAATATCGGACTAGTCCGGATCACAACGGACTTGTCCGATTTTGTGTGAATTGTGCATTGTGTTGAGGACTAGTCCGCATTGGAGAGGACTAGTCCGAAGTGGATCAGAAAGATATCGGACTAGTCCGGTGGATACCGGACTTGTCCGATCTAGTGCAGAAAGTGATATCGGACTAGTCCGGCTGATATCGGACTAGTCCGGTCCTGTATAACTTTGTGCATTGTGTGTGTGCGCTTGAAAGTGATTGAGCTCTTGGGTGTGTTTCCTTAACACACTCCATACATAATAATCTACTATTTTCTTCTCCTTGAGCTCAAATTCACTTTGCTTCTCATTTCCCTTCTTTTTGGCATTTTGCTCATTTTTCATTATTTGCCTGCATTCATCTCAACAAAAGGATTAGGATCCCAATTGCTTGTCATAAATCATCCAAAACCCACAAGGGAGTCCTAGATGCACTTTCAAATAGACCGTTGTAAGGTGATGAAAATCTTCTCTAACTAAATCAACTGCTGTTTTTAAATTGTATGAACAAGTATATGAAGTTTTTCCTTAATTATCTGTAGAAAGCTCTTCAAGTCTATTGTGATACCTTTTTGGAATGGGGAAGAACTATTATACAACTTTTCTATTCATTGTTAACTCAAATTCGGTTTCGAACTAATTAGAAAATGGAGTTGAAGTTAGTACATGTGTACAATATTATCTGAAACAGTCAGAAAATTTCTGAACTTGAACAGCCATAACTCTTAAATTAGAAAAGCAACCTATGCATATCTATAAATGTATGGAAAGCTTAAAGAGTCCTCTATCAATTTACTATTCATCGATAAGGCTAAAACTCGCAATAACCAGGTCCAAATCAAAGTATTGTTTAAGGTGTCGTAACAGTCCAGGATCTAGACAGTTATATATTCAGTTGCTGTTTGGATCATAATTTCTAGTAGGATCGTCAAAAGACTTCATAATGTACATTTATGGAACCCTGAGGATGTGTGTAACAAGTTTGCAATATATTGTTTCTACAAATATCAATGTTTCTCTATTTGAAAATTGTGGACAAAATCAGCATCATACAAAGGAACCTCTGCCAAATTTCAGTTAAAAATCTGGGAACTTGGTCGGATTTTAAAATTCCATATCTCCTCAACCATAAGTTATATGAGGGCAAGTAAACACTATTTAGAAATATTTGGATGTCCTCTACAAGTTTTCTATTCAAATCAAGACCATAATCCTTTTTTAAGTGGGTGAAATTTGGAAAATCGCGGAAACTGTTCGGAATCAACCAAACAGGACAGGAATCTGTGTATTTCTGAATTTGAACCATAACTCGCAGACCTTACATCCAATAGGGTCACACAAGTATCCGTTGGAAATTTTAGTGAGTCAGCTACAATTTTTGTAATTGGCTCCAGATCTGAATCGGTCATATACCTATCCCAAATCGAGTTTGAATGCAAGGTGGTCAGTCTGAACTGAACCCCCATTTCTTCAGAATGCTGAATTTTTGGCAAACTTCAAAAATTCATATCTTTTGAATCAGAACTGATATGCATACAAATAAATACATTCTGGAAATCTTATTACATTGTATACAACTTTGTAAATAAGAATATTTCCAGATTTTGAACAGAACGCTCTGAAAACTTTAGATCAAAACTGCTACTTTTTAAGCAGGTTCTGTTGAAAGTGCAGAAAAATCGGCTAACTTTAAAATAGCATAACATGCAAACCAGAGATGATCTAGAGGCAAACAAATAATTTTTGGAAATTTCTTGAAGTTTAATTTAACTTGTTATTCACGTCAAGATCTGATTTCGACATTTTCTGAACCAAAACTGAAGTTGTGTACAGGTTGGTCTGGTTGCAACCGAAACTGAATTAGTGTGTATATTTTGTTGTGGTTAGGTAAATGGTCTTGAACTTCATTTCAAGAAACTTCAAAACCACCAGGTGTTGTGACTCAACCATTTACTGATGGGAATCGGGTGCTTGACTCGATCCAACCCCAATTCTTTTGATGGTCATGGTTGTGCCTTATTTATGTGACTTGCCACATCACATCTTGTGATGTTGAACGCAGGTCGCAATTACTCGAGTTGAATCTCGTCTTCCCATGACGATTGCTTGAAGTACGCTTCGAAATCCTGGTTCGCAAATTTAAGGGGGAAGGCGAGCACTTAAGTAATTGTGATGTTCAACCATCAACCTTTGTTACAACAAGTCGTGTCAACAAGAAGACGATCAATTGAGATTACAACTTTGAGAGGAATTCAACCTCCACCACCAGATTGAGTTACTCTAAGAAGAGTGTGACTTCAACTCCACTAAAGTGATCAAGAAGGATATTCGTTCCTCCTAACTGAACAAAGCGAAGGTTAAGTGAAGTATCACTAGAGATGTGTCTAGTGATCTCGACCAGGTGTCTAGGGATAACCTTCGACATATAGTTAGTTATTTTTCTTCTGTTGAAGATACTCCTCAATTCAACAGGTACCTCCAAGACTTAGATGAAGATGAAATTAAGTTGATTAGAATATGAACAAGCTTTTGAAAGATCAAGACCGTGGTATACTTTCCGTGTTCCTTGTCAATGCTCTTAAAAGTGAATTTCTTGATCGTGGTCGAGCCATGGAAGAGACATCACCTGTTGAGTGTCTTTCACGACCACGATATCCAATCCATGCAAATCATTGGACAATACTTGAGCTCTCTGTGTGTGGTTCATTTAGTCTTACTCAAACTATAAAAGCTACTGCACCATACATGTGCACCATTTGCACCATACCATGTGCATATTCATTGCACCATACAACATATGAAGCATCATAAAGCATCATTACCAATGAAGTATGAATGATAGAATGCATGATAATACTAAAATTCAGAACAAGATTATGTACTTCCATTCAAACTATTCCAAGGTGTCTAATGACTATGATCATTTCACCATCTTCATTTGACTTCTTAAATGTTTGATATATCTTTTATTGAGTGATACCTAAGCAACCGATCACTCAACCTCCCTTGCAACTAAACAGACACTTGAACTTCCGTCCTTGACTTGTTTAGGTTCAAGTGCTTTGATTGTTGCAATTATACCGTTCTTCATCGTCTGATCACTGGTTAGATGATCAACCTTGTACTCTCAATGATTCTCATTACTCGCAAAGGTTCCGTTTGATTATCAACCTCACGAAACTCCTTGAAGTTCCTATAAGTTCTTGACTTGGTATATGGTAACCTTAATACCTTGATAACCTTGTAGTTACCATATAATTGAGTTCCTTGCTGTGCTGGGAGCATGTGAGGATACTGAATCTATAAATCTTCATATGCCACCGCGAAGAGTCTTCATCTTCTATTTCTATTGTTTGAAGATGTTGATATACCCAAAAACCTTGTAGTCGCCATATCTTCAATATTCCTGCTGTTTTGCTCACATAAGAGTGTTGAGTGCTTTGCTACTCTTATGCTACAACTAAGGGATCCTATGGTTGACTAAACATCAGACGAGATTAATAATTGTTGTTTAACCTCGTAAACCATCTTAACTCATGTCAAGGGAAATACCACATGAAGTTGTAAGGACCTATGCAAAACCAAGCAAGCAACCAAGAATCAATGCAAAGATAGTTTCAATCTATCGAGGTGACCTAGAGAAGCAAAGAACAATTGCTGATTCCACAAGTCAAGACTAGGACATGACAAGATGTCATGCCAGTGCAAGAGTACAACAACAAAAGTTCAGTAACAAATGTGAGAGTTTTATGACGTGATATTGTCATGTCGAACATCCTGTCAAGATTATCAACCTGAAGACTGGAGTCACCAAAAGCAAACTTTAGAATTTTATAAGATGCCTTAAAATAATTACTACTTCTTAGAACCCAAGTCTTTAAGGGCATTGCCATTTTCCTTAGTCAATGAACCTCTTTTACGGATCGTTCCCTACTCGTTTTTGTTATTCTACTTGATAGAATCTCAGGACGAGATTCCTTTAAGGGGGAAGGATTGTAGAAGCCCGCATTTGAGTAGAGCAAGAACACAAAAATGTGAACTTAAAAGTTTTTATAAATGGAATTTGCAATTCGAATTCACATGAAGTCATGTTAGTTACCAATGATCACGAAAATGAGGAATAGTTAAAAACATCAAGCATTATCTAGAAAATGTCACATAAACCGTTAAAGCTTAGTGTGTTACTTCTGTGAGACCTATGTGTGCTAAATACATTGGCTATGGTGATAAAAGTTTTGAATACTACCAAAACACCTATATCATCAAGGTCTGACGATAGGTACGACTTGTTTTGGTTAGCTCTGGCGCTAGGTCGGGCTAGCTTTGGTAAGCTCCGGTTCAAGGTCCAGTTAGCTTTGCCAAGGTTCGGAGCTTGATCGCAGTGGTTCTGCTTTTATCTTGCAATGATTCGTACTTGCTTTACATTGATGGAAATATTGCTTAGTATTCATTTACTAAAGTTTTGGTGTGTTTTGGTGGTTATGGTTGATATCATTTTGCTATGTTTCGAAATATGCTTATGTGAGGTGCTCACGTAAGATGTTGTAGTTTTGGAACTAACGTGAGTCAAGTCGAGGACTTGTGCTCGGAAGTATTGGTTGTTTATTCATGTGCAGGTGTTGCTTGAGTTCAAGATATGGCTGGTGACGGGATCCATTGAACTAGTCTTAGGGAGAAGATGAGGTTCAACAACCAAGTTCGGGAGGAATTATGGTTGAGTTCATCGGGAGGTTTTGCAGCATGTTTGAATCAAGAAACAATGCATATGAAGGTATCATGGACGTCGTTGGAAGATGTTTGCACGTATGCAAGGAGTGCATGTGGACGTGGCTACATGGTTCCGAGGCGTGATGAAGAGATGTGGACATAAAGAATTGGTCGGAAAGGTCCAACCGACTAGGTTATGGACTCAAGCTGCGGCTGAGTCGTGCTTGACTCAAACATGGAAAGATTTGAGTTGGTTATGATAAGATTTCATGTGAGTCACGAATTTGAGTTGTTTTAGGAATGTGGGATACGTTCCTATGGTGTTTGGAAGTCTTAATATTGCTTCTATCTGCGTATAGAACAGTCCTAAGCAGTTATGGAAAGTTTTGATTCGTGATTTGAGTAGGATTAGAGTCCTAGTTGAGATTGAGTTGGCCTAAGGGATGGTTATATAAACAAGGGAGGCCAGAGCTCGTGGTGAATGACTTTTGGGGCTGTTCCTCTTGTGTTCTATTGAATAAAATTCGTAGTTGAAAGGAACTTTTGTGCCTTGTTCGTCCGACTTGTTCCAGACAAGTTTTTTCGTCGAGTTTTCTGCACAACACTACCTTTCTTCGGTTGTTTTATCATAAGTAGAGTTTTACAGATCCAATTGACGTGATTCTTTTTGAGTTGTCTTCAAAACTTGATTATCTATCATCTGACAAAATTTCAAAGTCATTGGATTTGTGGTTTCTGATCTACACGAGTTTCTTTGCAGCGTTCTAGAACTGTTTTTCTCGGGTAGGACAGATTGACCTTTGTTCGATCTTTCGATCGTAACTTGATTTTCTCTCGACGGATTTGAGTGACTCTTGTTGTGTTGTATTCGTGACTTTATTCTCTCTGATATCTATCACTTTTGTCACGGTGAAACACGTTTAGATTAGTCTCACACACGATTTCTTTAACAGATCGTTTTTCTGCCGAAGGGGTTGGGATTTAATTGTTTCCGCTATGTAAGATTTTTTAATCTACCATTCACCCCCCTCTGGTAGCTTTTCATGTGCTCTTCGATCCTACAATTGGTATCAGAGCCACGGCGCTCAAATCTTTGTGATTTGCACGTGTTTTTGACTAATCATCATGGAGAAATACTCCGCCAAACCTTGCATGTTTAGTGGTATTGATTTTCAGGTTTGGAAGGCACGTATGGAAGACTTCATACAGGCTCAAGGCTTCACAATATGGGAGAAGGTATACAAGCCTCACGAAGTGCCATCAAACGATCAAGTTACAGCTACAAACCTGGGAGATGTCGACAACAACAGCAAGGCTCAGAACTTGATCATACAAGGATTAACTCAAAGCGACTTCGACCGTTTTGTACACCTCCGATCAAGGAGGTAAGGCAAGACATGTTCAAGAAAGATTACATGCGCTTCGAGATGCAGCCCGGTGAGTCTATTGATGACCTTTTTGCTCGCTTTAATAAAATTCTCTGCATCTTGCGTAGTGTCAATGTTAATTTTCAGATGCTGAAATTGCTAGGCAATTGTTAAGTGCATTAGATATGTCAATTTGGGTGATGAAAGTCACATCTATTCATGAATCTATTATCATGAGTACACTTACTGTAGATGTGCTATATTCCAAGTTAAAAAAATTCATGAAATTGACATAATATCACGTAAAAACCCCAACAAGTATATTGCTTTTGTTTCTCGACGTGACATGCCTTGCTCTGGTCAATCTTCATCTTGTGGTACACTTGCTTTCTTGTCCTCTCTAACCCTTGAACAGATTGAGGAGTTTCCAGAGGAGGAGCTAGTACTTCTCTCAACTAGGTTCTTAAAAGCATTGCAAAATGTGAGAACTAGAAGGAGAGGAAGCTTCGGACTTCAACGATGTTTCGAATGTGGTGAGAAAGGACATTTTCATTCAGATTGCCCAAACCTTTCAGGTCCTACTTCCCGGGATGAAAGCAAATAAGGACAAAGCACTCCTCTACAAAAGATACGAAGAAAAAGAAGGGTTTTACATGACGTCAATTGGTGAGCAGTTTTATCTCCGCACTTCAAGAACTTGGCTCAAGCGATGTGGACATTGGAAGTGAAGAAGATGAAGATGATTTGGCAAACTTGTGATTCATGGCGGACAAGTCAAGATCAAGTATGGAGGAGGCTGAACACAACAGGAACAATGAAGAGGTATGTCCTACTTGCGAAGAAATGTGTGATGCTATTTCTCGTGCCACTGTTATAGTTAAGAAAAAGGACAAAAAACATAGGGACAATGCTGTTAAAATTGAGTTACTAGAATCTAAAATTAATTGTTTGAAATCTTTGATTCCTAGTGATGATTCTTGTTCCTGATGTGAATTAATATATGAACAATTGTCCTCACTAAGAAGTGTGCACACCTCCACACTTGATAAACTTGAGTTAGAAATTGAAAAGAATAGAGAGCTTGCTGCACTTAATGATAAAAACTTGAAAGATGCTAGCTGTTCTACATTTGATTTGCATTGTTCTGCTTGTGATGATCTTTATAAGAAACTACAAGATGCTATGAATGAAATTTCTATATTAAACAATGCTTTACGTTCTCATGAAGTTAAATTTTGTTCCAATAGCAAATTAAAAGGAAAAACTTCATGTGAAAATTGCCTTGATCTGTCCAATAAACATGATAACATGCATAGGACATTAGATCGGTTTTATAATGGAAATAAGAACCTAAACTTGCTGCTGAATTCTTCCAAGTCTTGCAATGATAAAACTGGTTTAAGTTTTGATTCTCATGGTCATGCTAAGGCACATCCACCTAAAATTGTAAAGTCATTAGGAAGTGGTTTGATTCAAACAGTTCCTAAACAAAAAGAAGTGGTTTTCAAATCTGCAGGAGTGTTTTCTCATTCGGTTTGAAATAAAAATGTTGCTTGCTCATCTAGATATGAACACAAAGTTAAATTTCATTGTACCTACTGTGGTAGAGATGGTCATGTCATAGATTTTTATTATAGACTAGCTAAACAAAATAATAAGGAAAGAATGATTGCTAGATATCATAACTTTCATGCAAAATTTGCTGCACTTGCTAAACCGAATGATAGGAACATGCAATCTATTGTAATGAGTCGAAAACATGCAAAGTTTGCTCCCAAATCTACTGTTTTTCGTGCTACACATGTAACATCTCATAGGACAGTAGTTGGGTTCAAAAATCCTCAAGCTTTGGCTCATAAGCCTGCTGTTTTATCTCATCTTTCGCGTGTTATTCCTGCTGGACGTCGTGTGACTCAGTACTAGATTCCTAAATGCCTTTTGACTAACCCCAGTATTGAGTCATCGATGTATTGTTCTTCTATGTAGGTTACACGCTTGAGGAAGGAGAATATTTTGATTGTGGATTCAGGTTTCTCATGCCACATGACCGGTAACAAAGAAAGATTCTCCTCCCTCTCTTTTGTGTCACGTGTAAAGAATGTTACTTTGGCCGATAATTCTTCAACTCCTATAATAGCTAAGTGTTATGTTAGAGTAAATAATCACTACACTTTGAAGGATGTGGCACTTGTTAAAAATTTGAAATACAACTTGCTTTCTATTTCACAATTGCTAGATGAAAATCTGGAAATTATTTTCACTAAAAATTGCTGCAAAGTTGTAAATTCAAATAGTGAGCTTATTTTTAACATGTCTCGGTTTGGAAGAGTTTTTAAAGCTGATTTTGATATGTCTTCCTCTAAGCATAGGTGTCTCATTTCTAATGATTCAAAGGACTTATATTTTTGGCATCGTAGACTTGGTCACATAGGCTTTGATCATCTAACACGTGTTAGTACTCTTGATCGCATACGTGGGCTGCCTAAGCTTAGAGGGGACAAAGAAATTGTGTGTTGTTCTTGTAGACATGCTAAGATGGTTGCAGGTTCACATACTCCTCTCACAATGATCATGACAACTGAACCGGGTCAACTTTTGCACCTTGACACCGTAGGACCTTCACGCATTCAATCATTCGGAGGTAAATGATATGTTCTTGTGATTGTTGATGATTATTCTAGATACTCTTGGGCTTACTTTATGGCATCTAAGAATTAATCCTTTAGTTACTTTAGAACTTTATTTCTTAGATTATCAATTGATCACCAAGGATTTTTAAAAGCAATTAGAAGTGATAACGGATCCGAATTTAAAAATCAATCTTTTGATCACTTTTGTGCTGAAAATGGAATAGATCATCAATTTTCTTCACCATATGTACCTCAACAAAACGGTGTTGCAGAAAGAAAGAACAAAACCTTAGTTGAGATGGCTAGGACTATGCTTGATGAATATCAAACTCCTAGGAAATTTTGGGCTGATGCGATTGCAACTGCTTGTTATGTCTCAAATCGTGTTTTCTTGCGCGCTAAGCTAGGTAAAACACCATACGAGCTCCGGTTTGGACATAGGCCTAGTGTCACACACTTTCGGATCTTTGGTTGCAAATGCTTTGTTAAGAAACATGGTATTCTTGATAAATTTGAACCTAGATCCATTGATGGCATGTTTCTTGGTTATCCATCTCATACTAGAGGTTACCGTGTGCTTTTACTTGACACTAACAAAATTTTGGAGACTTGTGAGGTGTCTTTTGATGAAGCTAGCACAGGTACTAGCTCAAACATTGCAGGTCTGGATCCATATCCGCAGGGGGAGAGCATTTTCGTTGAAGATGTGGAAGAAGTGGTG
Source organism: Tuctoria greenei (assembly GCA_036927565.1). Lineage (NCBI taxonomy): Eukaryota > Viridiplantae > Streptophyta > Magnoliopsida > Poales > Poaceae > Tuctoria > Tuctoria greenei. Next base: position 148,039,224 of record JAYESD010000002.1, read on the forward strand.
CAGCTGCCCGAAAATTCAGCAGCTAATGACATTGTTCCAAATCATGATTTTGATTCACAGCCAGCACCGACGACCACCATTGCTGGTCCAGATCCTCCTCAAGTCACAAGCTCATCAATTTGTAATGAACATGAAGAAGAAGAAGCTTGTGAAGTGTCCACTCCCCTCTGGGTCCTCAAAAGTCATCCTCCACAACAAATTATTGGAAGCTTGCACGAACGAGTCACACGGTCCAGGTTTTGCGATCCAAACTCTCATGCTCATTCTGCTTTTGTTGCTTCTTTTGAACCCAAAGATATATCGCACGCACTCACTAATGAATCTTGGATTATTGCCATGCAAGAAGAGTTAGATAATTTTGAAAGGAATAATGTTTTGAAACTTGTACCTCCACCTCAAGGTCACACTTTAATTGGAACTAAATGGGTGTTTAAAAATAAACAAAGTGAGGATGGGGTTGTGGTTCGGAATAAGGCTAGGTTGGTCTCAAGGTTTCACTCAAGTTGAAGGTCTAGATTTTGATGAAACTTTTGCTCCTGTTGCTAGATTAGAAGCCATAAGAATTTTGTTAGCTTTTCCTGCATCTAAAGGTTTTAAGCTATATCAAATGGATGTTAAAAGTGCTTTTCTTAATGGCTACATAGATGAGGAGGTTTATGTCAAACAACCACCGGGTTTTGAGAATTCAGATTTTCCTAATCATGTTTACAAACTGTTCAAAGCCTTGTACGGTCTCAAACAAGCCCCTATAGCATGGTATGATAGGTTAAAAGGGGTTTAGCATGGGCAAAGTTGATAAAACTATTTTGTGCTTAAGCATGGCAATGATTCATTATTCGTTCAAGTGTATGTGGATGATATTATCTTTGGTTGTCAAGTTTTCAGCTATGATGAGTTCAGAATTCGGGATGAGTATGATGGGAGAACCCACGTATTTTTTGGGGTGGCAAACCAAGCAAACCAAGGAGGGTACCTTTGTCCATCAAACGAAGTAGACAAAATACCCCCTAAGGCGCATCAACATGGACAAAAGCAAGACTCTTCGGACACCAATGGGAACAGCAACAACACTTGAACTTGATGAAGATGGTGAACCCGTGGATCAAAAACAATATAGAAGCATGACTGGATCACTTTTGTAACTCACGTCATCGAGACCGAACATACAATTCAGCGTATGTCTTTGAGCACGGTTTCAAGCCTCCCCACGTGCTTCACATCGTCAAGCCCTCAAAAGGATTCTCATGTACTTACATGGAACTCAAGAATTTGGCATTTTTCTTCCTTATTCCTGAACTATGAGTTTGAAAGCTTTTTCTGATGCTGATTTTGGAGGTTGTAGGATTGATAGGAAAAGTACTTCCGGTGCTTGTCATTTTCTTGGTAATTCACTAGTTGCTTGTTCCTCTAGAAAACATAACTTAGTTGCAAAATCAAGAGCTGAATCTTAATATGTAGCTGCTGCTAGTGCTTGCTCACAAATTCTTTGGATTTCAATCACTTAAGGACTATGGGGTTGATCAGATAGTGTTCCACTGTTTTGTGATAACAATAGTGCCATTTGCATTGCTAAAAACCCCTTGCAACATTCTATAACTAAGCACATTGACATTAGGTATCACTTCGTCCATGATAATGTTGAAAAAGAAAACATTGTGCTTCACCATGTAGATACCGAACAACAATTGGCTGACATTTTTACAAAACCTTTGAATTTCACTCGTTTTTGTTACATTCATAGTGAAATAGGTGCTATGCATCCAAATGGCTTAAATTAAGGGGGAGTTTTCAAACTTGAGAATTCTATGTGTGAATTTGAAATTAAAATAATATGAGCATAGTATTTCATACATATATGACTTTGTGATTCCTTTTACATGCTGAAAGTTCTTACTACATTACTTGTGTTATACATTTTGTAGTTTTTGCCATGTCTAGTAATTGGAATAATTACTTACACTAAATCTGGTCATGGTCGAACTTTCTTGCTGTTTTTGACTTGTTGCATGCTCACAAGTGCTTTTAATCATAAATAATTAATCAAGTAATCAACTCACATGTTGAGTCTTTATGAACAAATATAAATTGAGAAAAGATCAAGAGAATATGCATGCATCGCACTTCTTCTTTTGAGATGGCTTATCATTGCACTTAGATATGAGCTTGGAAGAAGCTGTGTATGACTAAAACCATGTCCTTAAGCTTCTGATTGTCAAATGACATAGGCTTGGCTTGGTTGGTTAGAGTAAGGCAGATGCGACATATAATCTCTTGCAAATGTCATATGTTAAAAATTTGTTTTTTTTTAAAAAATTGCAACAACAAGTGTCATGCTTTCAGGTTTTGAAATAGTTAAGTTTGTGAGATCATGACTTGCTTAAATTGAAAATTACATTTGATCTCTAGCATGGCTTACACTACTTTATGTATCTCATTGCTGTGATAGTGTAAGTTACTTGATAGTATGACTTGAATGAGCTTTGTTTTATATGTACATGTTATAATATGCTCATAACAATTGAATTTTCTCTTTTGTACCTTGCTGAATACATTGTCAAAGGGGGAGAAATTGATCACACGTTACACATATTCACAAGTGCTTTTGGCACGATTCTTCTCAGGGGGAGAAGTATGCAAAGGGAAGGGGAGAAATTTATTTCTATCTCATTTTATTTCTATTTTACAAAGGGGAAGTGTAGGATCGAATAGCACGTGAAAAGCTACCAGAGGGGGGGGTGAATGGTAGATTTAAAAATCTTACGCAGCGGAAACAATTAAACCCCAAACCCTTTCGGCAGAAAAACGATCTATTAAAGAAATCGTGTGTGAGACTAATCTAAACGTGTTTCACCATGAAAAAAGTGATAGATATCAGAGAGAATCAAGTCGCGAAGACAACACAAAAGGAATCACTCAAATCTGACGAGAAAAACTCAAGTTATGATCGAAAGATCAAACAATGGTCAATCTGTCCTACCCGAGAAAAAACAGTTCTGGAACGCTGCAAAGAAACTCGTGTAGATCATAGACCACAAATCCAATGACCGTGAAATTTTTATATATGATAGATAATCAAGTTGTGAAGACAACCCAAAAAGAATCACGTCAATTGGATCTGTGAAACTCGAGTTATAATAAAACCACCGATGAAAGGTAGTGCTGTCCAGAAACTTGACGAGTAAAACTTGTCTGGAACAAGTCGGACGAAAAAGGCACAAAAGTTCCTTCAAACTACGAATTTTATTCAATAGAACACAAGAGGAACAGCCCCAAAGTCGTGCACCATGAGCTATGGGCTCCCTTGCTTATATAACCAGCCCTTAGGCCAACCCAATATCAACTAGGACTCCAATCCTACTCAGATCACGAATCGTAACTTTCCATAACTGCTCAAGATTCTTCTATATGCAGATAGAAGCGATCTTAAGACTTCTAAACACCTTAGGACTGTATCCCACATTCCTAAACAACTCAAATTCGTGACCCACACAAAATCCTATCATAACCAACTCAAATCTTTCCATATTTGAGTCAAACCCGACTCAGCCGCAGCCTGAGTCCATAACCTAGTCGGTTGGACCTTTCCGACCAATTCTTTACGTCCACATCTCTTCATCACGCCTCGGAACCATGTAGCCACGTCCATGCACTCCTTGCACACATGCAAACATCTTCCAATGACGTCCACGATACCTTCATATGCATTGTTCTTGATTCAATCATGCTGCGCAACCTCCTGATCAACTCAACCACAATTCCTCCTGAATTTGGTTGTTGGAACCTCATCTCCTCCCTGAGACTAGTCCAATGGATCCCGTCACCAGCCATGTATTGAACTTAAGCAACACCTGCACATGAATAAACAACCAATCCATACGAGCCCAAGTCCTCGACTTGACTCAAGTTAGTTCCGAACACAACACCTTACGTGAGAACCTCACATAAGCATGTTGCAAAGCATAGAAAAACGATATCAGCCATATCATCTAAAACGCACCAAAAACTTAGTAAAAGAATACTAAGCAAACTTTACAACAATGTAAAGCAAGTACAAAACATTACAAATGAAAAGCAGAAGCGCTGCAGTCAAGTTCCAGACCATCCCACAGCAAGCCGGAGCTTGAGCCGGAGCTTACCAAAACTAGTACAATGAAGCACCTGACAGAGCTTACCAAAACTAGTAGATCCTAGCACCGGAGCTTACCAAAAACTAGTCAAAACTAGTCAACCCAAAACCAGAGCTAGACAAAGTACGTCGGAGCTTAGCAAAAGCATTCCGTAGCTATCAAATATATGCCAGAGCTATCAAAGACATGCCGGAGCTAAATATAAAGCTCACCGGAGCTAACTAAAGCTAGTCGGACCTTACCAAGAAGTCGGACCTAGCTTCGAACATAGCCGGAGCTACCCAAAACAAGCCGGACCTACCATTGGACCTTGCTGTAGCTCAGAGCTAGAGTTGGACCTTGATAAAAAGGTGTTTTGGTGATATTTAAAACTTTTATCATCAAAGCCAAGTGTATTCACTACAAGCCAATGTATTCAGCACACATAGGTCTTACAATCTTCCCCTTGATGAATGCATTGGCAACACCATTTAAAATCCGAACATTGGCTTATTCTCATTAAATGTTTTGAAGACAATTTCTCCCCTTTTTGTAAATCAGAAATAAAATGAGAAGAAAAATTATCCCATATTATCTCTCCCCCTTTTATTATCTCTCCTGATGCACATATTCTCTTTCTCTTCATGCTTATCTCTCCCCCTTTGACAATGTATTCAGCAAGTCATGAGCATATAAACAAATTATCTCTCCCCCTTTAGTTGTTATGAGCATATTATAACATATACATATAAACAAAGCTCATCCAAGTCATACTATCAAGTACCTTACATTATCACATCAATGAAATACATAAAGTAGTGTAAGCCATGCTAGAGATCAAATGTAATTTTCAATTTAAGCAAGTCATGATCTCACAAACTTAACTATTTCAAAACCTGAAAGCATGACACTAGTTGCTGCATTTTATTATTTTTCAAAGCACAAATTTAGATCATATGATATTTGCAAGAGATTATATGCGCATCCGCCTTATTCTAACCAACCAAGCCAAGCCTATGTCATTTGACAATTAGAAGCTTAAGGACATGGTTTTAGTCATACACAACTTCTTCCAAGTTCATATCTAAGTGTAATGATAATCCATCTCAAAATAAGAAGTGCGATGCATGCATATTCTCTTGATCTTTTCTCAATTTATATTTGTTCATAAAAAATCAACATGTGAATTGATTACTTGATTAACTCTTAATGATTAAAATCACTTGTGAACATGTAACAAGTTCAAAACAGCAAGAAAGTTCGACCATGACCAGTTTTAGCGTAAGTAATTATTCCAATTACTAGACATGGCAAAAACTACAAAATGTATAACACGAGTAATGTAGTAAGAACTTTCAGCATGTAAAAGGAATCACAAAGTCATATATGTATGAAATACTATGCTCATATTATTTTAATTTCAGATTCACACATAGACTTCCCAAGTTTCAAAAACTCCCCCTCAATTTAAGCCATGAGGATGCATAACCCCTATTTCACTACGAATGTAACAAAAGCGAGTGAAATCCAAAGGTTTTTTAAAAATGTCAGCCAATTGTTGTTCGGTATCTACATGGTGAAGCACAATGTTTCCTTTTTCAACGTTATCTCGGAGAAAGTGATGCCTAATGTCAATGTGCTTAGTTCTAGAATGTTGCACGGGGTTTTTAGCAATGCAAATGGCACTAGATCAACCCCAAAGTCCTTAAGTGTTTGAACAATCCAAAGAGTTTGTGAGCAAGCACTAGCAGCAGCTACATATTCATATTCGGCTTTGGATTGTGCAACTGAATTTTGTTTTCTAGAGGACCAAGCAACAAGAGAATTACCAAGAAAATGACAAGCACCGGAAGTACTTTTCCTATCAATCCTACAACCCCCAAAATCAGCATCCGAAAAAGCTTTCAAAGTAACGGTTGAGGAAGAAGGAAGAAAAATGCCAAATTCTTGGGTTCCATGTAAGTACCTGAGAATCCTTTTGACGGCTTGACGATGTGAAACGCGTGGGGAAGCTTGAAACCGTGCACAAAGACATACGCTGAATTGTATGTCCGGTCTTGATGCCGTGAGGTACAAAAGTGATCCGATCATGCTTCTATATTCTTTTTGATTCACAGATTCACCATCTTCATCAAGTTCAAGTGTTGTTGCTGTTCCCATTGGTGTCCGAAGAGGCTTGCTTTTGTCCATGATGAAGCGCCTTAGGAGATCTTTGGTATACTTAGTTTGATGCACAAAGGTACCCTCCTTGGTTTGCTTGATTTGCAGCCCCAAAAAGTAAGTGAGTTCACCCATCATACTCATTTCAAATTCGTAACTCATCATTGCTGAAAACTTGGACACAAGATCATGAGAAGCACAACCAAAGATGATATCATCCACATACACTTGAACGAATAATGAGTCATTGCCATATTTAAGCACAAAAAGAGTTTTATCAACCTTGCCCATGGTAAACCCCTTTTCAACTAAGAATGATTTTAACCTATCATACCATGCTCTAGGGGATTGTTTGAGACCGTATAAGGCTTTGGACAGTTTGTAAACATGATTAGGAAAATCTGGATTTTCAAAACCCAGTGGTTGTTTGACATAAACCTCCTCATCTATGTAGCCATTAAGAAAAGCACTTTTAACATCCATTTGAAATAGCTTAAAACCTTTAGATGCTGCAAAAGCTAACAAAATTCTTATGGCTTCTAATCTAGCGACAGGAGCAAAAGTTTCATCAAAATCTAGACCTTCAACTTGAGTGAAACCTTGAGCAACCAACCTAGCCTTATTCCTAACCACAACCCCATCCTCACTTTGTTTATTTTTAAATACCCATTTAGTTCCAATTAAAGTGTGACCTTGAGGTGGAGGTACAAGTTTCCAAACATTATTTCTTTCAAAAATTTCTAACTCGTCTTGCATGGCAATAATCCAAGATTCATTAGTGAGTGCGTGTGATATATCTTTGGGTTCAAAAGAAGCAACAAAAGCAGAATGAGCATAAGAGTTTGGATCGTAAAACCTGGACCGTGTGACTCGTTCGTGCAAGCTTCCAATCATCTGTTGTGGGGGATGATCTTTGTAAAAACGTAGGGGAACAGATGTCTCACAAGCTTCTTCTTCATTAGGTTCATCGTAGATTGATGAGCTTGTGACTTGTGGACAATCAGTACTGTCGGTACCCTAAAAATCGTACACCCCCTGAGATTACAAAGATCTCAAGGGAAGGACGACTACTCGAGTTGAATACCCTCGGAGGCCCACTTGTCAGACATGACCGGACCAGCTTTTCCAACATGGTTAATCCCTAGGTCGCCACGTGTACTACCGAACCGGAGCTACCGCCCACAAGGGGGAAGCACCGGACTGAGTACCGAAACGACACCTCCGGACCTAACCCCTGACCGAGAGAAGCTCCGGACCTGACACGTGTCAAGTAGCCCCGGAGCTTCCTGCTTCCCGCGGCAAGCTCCGGAGCTGCCACATGTCTAAACATCGGAGCAAGCCGCCTCTAACCTCCGGGAGACCTTGTAACTGCTCCGGATCTTCAAAGGAGAGCCAAGGATTTTAAGACCTATTTAAATGTCATTAATGCCATATTAATGACACTTAAGCGGACGATCTTAACGCCTGTAACGGCACTGTCAAAGCCCGTTACAGGATCATTAACAATAATTAATCGTGTATCAATACTAGTAACCGCCAGGGCCACATGTCGGGCCAGGTAGCTTGTAACAGCCTGTCTTTGTACTATAAAAGGACAGGCCGACGATACACAGGGAGAGAGACACGGACGGTAGATCATACGTGATAAGCCAATACAACATCAACATCCCCGTGGAGTAGGGTGTTACGCTCAGGCGGCCCAAACCACGTAAATCCTAGTGTCTCCAGTGTTAAACCGCAATTCACCTTCTTGAGTCTCCGCGCGCCCACACCGAACTACGAACTCCTTCGACACTTTAGCTGTGTCTGGAGATCTGCCGACTCCAATAGTCGACAGTTGGCACGCCAGGTAGGGGGGCGCCTCAGATTTTCGAGAATGGTGAACTCCGCGGCTGGATCATCCAATGGCCAACCTGCTGTTCAAGCTGTTGATGGCAATCACTCCAACAGGCAGCCACCAGCAGGAGCCACTCTCCCACCACCACCGTCTTCTCCGGCGAATCGTGCTGGACAACGTGATGGTGCTCCGGCGTCACTGACTGCGTCAGCAAGTCATGACAACCCGGAACATGCGCTCCATGCAGCGCGTGCTCTTCTCCAATGACCACCACCTCCGGACGCATCTCGAGATGCAATGGAGCAGTGGAGGGCCGATGTGGAGCATTTGGTCGCAGCAGCGGCCGAACGCCTCAACAACCAAGGACCTCCTCCTTCCGGACGAGCCCCGTCGCATCGGCGGACTTTGTCTGGGAGACTTGGTCCGCACGTCTCCAACAATAGGAGACGTTCTGCGTCACAGCAGGTGACATCGTTGCCCTCCGGGGCACGACGTACCCATACGGTATCTAGGCTTTCAACTCATGACCTCCGGGCGGAGTTGGATCGCTGATACCGCCAACAGGATGGTCGTGTCCACATCGAGCGTGCTCGTGAAAGACGGGAAGCTCAGGACCTTTCTACTCTGGAAGGAGTAGGAGGAGGCTGTTCAGCCCTAGCCATGCACCTGCGCATGGTTAGATGGCCACAGAAGTTCCGTCCACACCTGCCAGAAAAATTCGACGGGACTGTCAATCCCGCTGAATTCCATCAGATATACTCCACTGCAATCATGGCAGCTGGAGGAAACGAGGCTGTAATGGCCAACTACTTTCCAGTGGCCTTAACCGGGACTGACAGGTCCTGGTTTATGAGCCTTCCACCCAACTCTATCAACAGTTGGGAAGAGTTGTGCCGTCAGTTCACTGCCAACTTCGGGAGTTCATACACCCGACCAGGCACTGAACTGGATCTTTTTGCAGTCGTGCAAAAAGGGGGAGAATCTTTGCGGTCCTTCATCCAGAGGTTCTCTCAGGTACGCAACACAATCCCTTCTATCTCAAGCGCTTCTGTCATTGTGGCATTCAGACAGGGTGTACGGGACAAGAAGATGTTGGAGAAGCTGGCGATCAAAGAGATCACAAGCGTCACGGAACTCTTCAGCCTGGCAGACAAATGTGCCAGAGCTGCGGAGGGCCGTGAAATGCACTCCAAACCAGCCTCGGAGGATCACAAGAAATCCTCTAAAGAAGAAGTTGCTACCTCCGAGGGTGGCAAGAAGAAAAAGAAGATCCACGGCAAGAAGAAGCCGTCGGCCGGCACATCCAACGTTGCAGCTACTGCAACTCCTGGTGGCCGGGGGCCATGCCCCGAGAAGCGACCTCGACCGTCTCCCGAAGATGGTGGCAAACCCAAAGTGTGGTGTCCCATTCACAAAACGGGCAGCCACGGTTTGGAAGACTGCCGGGAGGTCCAAAACCTTGTCGAGCGCTACAGCAAGCGCCAGGAAGGATCTCCTTTCCGACAGAGGGAAGGAAAACAGAAGGTCGACGAAGCTCCGGCTGAAGAGGAGTTAGGGTTTTAGGATCCCAAAAAGGTCCTGAAGGCCGTCTACACCTCCGTCGACAACGACTCTGACGTCTCTGACAACGAGCGTCGGAAAACCATGAACACCGTTTTTGGTGGGTCATGGGACATCACCTCCCGTCGCGTCATTAAGACTATGCGACGGGATATGGCCGTTGTAGCTCCTACAGCTAGACCGGAGCCACATCGAAAGTGGATGGACATATCCATCACTTTTGATGCTTCAGACTGTCCTCGAAGCATGGTCGGAGCTGGACAGTTACCTTTGATGGTATCTCCTACCATTAATAACATCCAGCTCCATCATGTTATGGTGGACGGAGGTTCGGGGCTGAACCTCATAAGCTTTGAAGCTTTTACCAAGCTTCAGCTCCGACCTTCGGATCTCCAGCCCTCTCGACCTTTCTCCGGAGTAGGTCCGGGGGCCATTACTCCACTCGGAGCTATAACTATCCCCGTTACCTTCGGGACACGGGAGAAGTATCGCACCGAGAAGTTGGTCCTCGACGTCGCTCAGATCAACTTACCATTCAACGCCATCTTGGGTAGACCTGCCTTATACAAATTTATGGCAGCTGCTCATTATGGATACTTGGTGTTGAAGATGCCAACACCAGTAGGCGTTCTCCGGATCCGCGGAGATCGCACCGCCAGGGTAACTGCTCTGGAGGAGCTCCATGCATTAACCACGGCGCAAGAGGAGGACTCCAGACAGGAGCAAGCTCCAAAAACCCCGAGCATTCGTCAACGGGGCTCAACCTCTGCACCACGTGTGCAGCCAAGCGGCGACACTGACATTCCCGTCAAGGTCGTCCAAATTGGTTCCGATGCCGCTCAAACCACCCGCATATCGGGAGGGTTGAACGACAAATAGGAACTCGCGCTCATCACTTTCCTCCGGGCTAATGTTGATGTGTTTGCCTGGCAACCGTCACAAATGCCTGGGATCCCTAGGGAAGTGATTGAGCACAATCTGAAGATTTACCCCGATGCTCGGCCTGTGCATCAGAAGCCTCGGAAGCAATCCGTAGAGCGACAGAACTTCATCCGACAAGAAGTGAAGAAGTTGCTTGAAGCCGGATTCATCCGAGAAGTCTTCCATCCAAAATGGCTGGCAAACCCCGTCGTTGTGCCCAAGGCCGGTGGGAAGCTTCGGATGTGCATCGACTACACCACACTGAATAAGGCATGTCCAAAAGATCCATTTCCACTACCTAGAATAGATCAGATAGTGGATTCCACCTCTGGGTGTGAGTTACTGTGTTTCCTAGACGCATATTCTGGGTATCATCAAATCAGGATGTCTAGGGAGGATGAAGAGCATACTTCCTTCATCACAGTAGATGGATTGTATTGTTACACAGCCATGCCATTTGGTCTCAAGAATGCAGCTTCAACTTTTGTACGAGCTATGTACAAAACTTTTGAAGAACTCATCAGAGATATAGTGGAAGTGTACGTCGATGACATCGTGGTCAAGGTCAAGAATAAGGAGTCCCTCTTGGACACCTTGCAGGCTGTCTTCGACAAGCTGCGGGCCACCCGCACGAAGCTAAACCCAGACAAGTGTGTCTTCGGAGTTAGCTCCGGAAAACTTCTGGGGTTCTTGGTAAGTCACCGGGACATAGAAGCTAATCCGGCGAAGATAAAATCCATTGAAGAGATGCGGCCACCAACCCACATCAAAGACGTCCAAAAGTTAACTAGGTGTCTAGCTGCCCTCAGTCGGTTCATATCAAGACTGGTGGAACGGGCGCTCCCCTTCTTCAAGTTGTTGAGGAAGTCTGGACCATTCCAATGGTCCGAAGAAGCAGAGAAGGCATTCCAGGAGCTGAAACAGTTCCTCACCACCCTACCAATTCTGGTTGCTCCAAACCCTGGTGAGCCCTTGCTACTTTACATTTCAGCTACTGACGAGGTTGTCAGTATGGTTCTGGTTGCGGAGAGACCAGAACTATCCCATGCTCAGGAATCCAGACCCCTTCGGGAGGGTCTGGAGGTCCCTGAAAGTGAGTCTGTGTCCCAGCTCCCAGACTCAAATCCACAAGAAGTCACTTCAGAAGACTCAGACCCCTCCGAGAGGGTCCAAGTCATTTCTGAAGAAGCTCCAGGTTCCTCTATCCAGAACGCGGAGGTCCCTGAAGAGAATCTGGACTCCTCCGACAGGATCCGGATCAATAGAGAGGAAGCTCCGGACCCCTCCGGGAGGGTCCGGACAATTCAACGTCCGATATACTTCATTAGTGAAGTATTACATGATGCCAAGACTCGATACCTAGAGGTGCATAAGCTACTTTATGCAGTTCTTATTGCCTCTAGGAAGCTCCGACACTACTTCCAAGCTCACAAAGTCTCGGTGGTGACCTCTTATCCACTTCGAGCGATCCTGCATAATCCCAATTCAACTAGGAATATTGCAAAGTGGGCAGCGGAATTGGCTGAATTCGATCTCGAATTTATTTCAAGACAAGCAATCAAGAGTCAAGCGTTGGCAGATTTCGTGGCGGAATGGACTCCCTCTCCATCAAACCTTGGGGGCCCCAGCAAGCAGAAGACGGAACATCAAGTTCCAACCTTCACCGAGCCTCATTGGACTCTTTACTTCAATGGCTCCATGCAGAAGCAGGGGGCCGGTGCTGGAATCCTTCTCCTTGCACCGACTGGGGAGAAGGTAAAATGCATGGTACACCTTGACTTCAAGGCAACCAACAACATGGCGGAGTATGAAGCACTCATCTGCGGGCTAAAGGTGGCACTGTCATACGGTGTCAAGCAACTGCTGGTCAAAGGAGATTCACAGCTCATCATCAAGCAGGTGAAGGGTGAATGCTCCTGCAATAATCTCCAGCTAGCTGCTTACCTCCTTGAAGTCCAGAGGCTTCAGAAGGACTTTGAAGTCCTAGACCTCAACCATGTTCAGCGTGCCCACAACGCTGAAGCTGACGAACTCTCGACCAAAGCGTCAACCGGAGCTCCAGCTCCTGATGGAATCTTTGTCCGGAGGTTGTCAAACCCACAGTTCAGCCTGCCGAACTGAACGAAGGGGGCGAGATCAGCATCCCGAAGCTGACGGTCCCGATGGCCATGTTACCATGGCAGCCATCAAGGGTCGTAGGTGCTACCGGAAGCTCCGAGCAACCCAGCACGCAAGACTCAAATGCTCAAGTCAGTTCCGATGCATGGATGTCGGAGATCCGGAACTACTTGAAAGACAACATCCTTCCTGACGATGATGTATCCGCTGACTGGGTAGTCAGATTGGCTAAAAGATACACACTGGTAGAAGAGGATCTCTACCGGCGCGGTGCCAACGGCATCCTAATGCGGTGCATCACAAGGGAAGAAGGCTGCAAGCTTCTCGCAGAAATCCATGGAGGCGAGTGTGGGAACCACGCATCTTCCCGCACACTGGTCGGAAAAGCCTTCCGGCATGGCTTCTACTGGCCTACAGCGCTCCAGGATGCCACTGAGCTGGTAAAGAAATGCGAAGCATGCCAATTTCATGCAAGGCAAATTCATACACCCGCTCAGCCCTTACAAATGATACCTCCTACATGGCCCTTCGCTGTGTGGGGGATGGACATCTTGGGACCCTTCCCAAGAGCCGTCGGAGGTTACAAGTTCCTGTACGTCGCCATCGACAAGTTCACCAAGTGGTCGGAAGCAACTCCAGTTGTGACATCAACAAGCAATCTGCTATCAACTTTCTGCAATCCATTGTAAGCAGATTTGGAGTCCCAAACAAGATCATCACTGATAATGGGACTCAATTCACAAGCTCCGCATTCCAAGGGTATTGCGAAAACCTCGGCATACAGGTTTGTTACGCTTCCGTAGCTCATCCCGCCAGCAATGGCCAAGCTGAGAGAGCAAATGCAGAAATCCTTAAAGGACTCAAAACGCGCACCTATGAGCGTTTGAAAAAGCACGGAGCCAATTGGATCGAAGAGCTTCCGCCCACTCTATGGGCCAACGGGACTTCTCCAAACCGGGCAACCGGAGAAACACCCTTCTTTCTGGTGTACGGAGCTGAAGCAATCCTTCCTCCGGAAATCTCCATGGGTTCGCTCCGAGTCCGGACCTTCGATGAAGCCGCGCAGGACCAGCTCCGACGTGAAGACCTAGACCTCCTCGAGGAGGGAAGGTGCCAAGCAGCTGTTCGGAATGCCAGATATCACCAGGCTCTACGGCGTTATCACCAGCGGCATGTACACAACCGACAGCTCGAGGAAGGCGATATGGTTCTACGGAGAATACTATCCAGAGAAGGGCTAAACAAACTTTCCCCCGGATGGGAGGGGCCCTTCCGAGTGATCAAAGTATCCCGTCCCGGAAGCGTTCGCTTGGCTACTGAGGATGGGACACCTCTCCCAAATCCTTGGAACATCGAGCACCTCCGTAAGTTCTACACTTAATTCCACGGAGGTGAGTCTTGAGTAACTTGAGATGTATGTTATAGAGTCATTGTACAGAGTCGGGTAGTTCCTCCGGGAGAGCAGCCGGACCTTTTCCGAAAGGTCTGTAAAGCTCAAGCAGCACTTGTTACAGTCCCCGGACTAAAAGCGTGGCTAACTACCCTGGGTCAAACGAGAAACCAAGCACACTTGGCCTGGTCCCGTACCCTAAGAATGTACTTGTTTCCCCTGTACCCCGGACCTATAATGAAAGACATCTTCATGTGAAATAGACTCCACGTGCATTCATTTTGTTCAGGCTCGATATTTTTCTCTTTCTTGTCTATAACAGAAACGTGCAATTCTTAAGAAATTTTAGTTTGACTGGTTTATATACGACTCGAGTTGAATTGTCAGAACTCTTGGATTTAAATATCGTTTATGGCCAACTCGCCTGAAAGCCGCCAAGCCAATCTAGGGCCGGAGTGCGCTATCGACTTAGCCTGGTCAAGCACCCTAAGTACGCCACTCTACCTACACCCTGGCAGGCCAAAGTAAGGCAGGTCCATGGACAGTTGGATCTAAGAGAAAAGACAATGCTTCCAGTTGTATTTAAAATCGCGTTCAACTTAAAATTTACTTGAGAATCGTAAGCCGCGATGAAATTATAGACAAGGAACAAATTTTATCGTTTTTCTTGGCTTAAGTGTGCAAGAAAAACAAAATATACATGGAGTCCGTTGCCAACTTACCAAGTGTTGCTAAAGGTCATTGCCGAAGCTACTAAGCTCCGACACCTTGGAGTACTAACTATCGACGCTCTACGTGTTGATAGAAGCTATTGCCGGAGCTACTAACCTCCAGCGATGGACAGTACCGGAGCTTCTAAGCTCCGACAACTTTAGGGGACCTTCACTATCAAAGACTTCGGAACCAAATTCTACAAGTTCGAAGCAAATTCGTCTTCAACAAAACTTAGTATCCTTTTGGTACATGTTCACAATCAAATTGTGTACATCTACCAGGGGGCCAAGAGAAGATAAAGATGTTGAAGACAAAAAATGAAATTCGCAAAAATTTGGGGATTTCATTTATCTGGAGACAGGAGATTACATCTGGAGACAAGGGAGTACAAAATTGAGGAAGAAGAGAAAATACAAGCGGGAGCTAAAGAGATGATCCTAGACCCTATGGAAGAACTCGGCGACCTTCTCGGCGACCTCCGATACGCTGGCTCAGGTAGCTTCGCCTTCTCCTTCGACGGGGCCTTCAAGCACTGGGTCCAGAGGAAATTGAGGGTTCCGGCTGGTGTAGCACGTCAACACGTATTCTGTGACGTTCCTCGCCAGGGATTGCCCCTCGACCTCCAGTTGGTCCGCGATGACGTCGCCCACCTTGGAGAGCTTGCTGCCTGCTGAGCTCAACGCTTGCAGCGCGAGGTCCGGCTCTGGCTCCGGATCATCCGGGTGCACAGGGCTGAAACCCATCAGCGTCAGCGCATCGTTGGCCTTACCCAGGAACTCCCAAATCTGCAGGGAGTCCACTGTCCTCAGGCTCTTCACTTCTTCCAAGGATCTCTTGGCCGCCGTCAGTTCGGAATTCTCACGGGCGAGGCGCTCAACTTCTTTGGCGTTTTGCTGAATCTTTGCAGCAACCCGCCTCTCAAGTCTTCGAGCTCCTCCTCCCGGAGGTGGATCTTGTTCCGACGGTCGACCAGGTCTTTCTCCCTAGCCTCCACTTTCTTCTCCCGGGCAACAAGGGCACACTCGTATTCGTAGAGTTCCTGCCCTCGCACCCAGGTCTTCTCCTTTTCCTCAAGGCAGCGCTCTTCCAACTTCTTAGTGCGCTCCTCGAGACCCTTGTCCGCCAGAGCTGTTTTCTCGGCGAGCTCCTCTTCCCTTCTCAGGATGTCATCCCACAGCTCCAGGAGTTTTTGCTCTTCGTCTTCGAGCCGTCTCTCCCTCCCTTCGAGTGCCTCTCGGCGCTTGATGAGAGTTGCGTTGATGGCTTCAAGCTGCTCGAACCGAGCATTGGCCGCGTCATTGGCAGCCTTGGCCTGATCATGGAACTCCCGAGAATGAGCATCGAGGGCATGGGTCATGTTCTCGCTCTCATCCAGCAGCTTCTCCCAACACTCCAGGCGGATTTTCTCCCGCTTGATCCACTCCTTGTCATCCGCATGCCTCGACTGCGCCAGCTTAGTCTCGAAGTGGAGCCGATTATGCCACCGCCTAAGGGTTTGGTGCTCCTCTTCAAGAGCCTTGCAGTCGTGGAAGAAGGCCAGTTGGACCTGACGTAGAATGGAGCAGGCGTTGTCGATAGACATCGACAGCGGGATGGGCTCCGGACCTGCTGGGGTCTCCTCCGCTGGTTCCAGCGGGTCTTCACGTACAAAAATTGGGTCCCACTCTACGAGAGCGGAACCCTGAGCTTCCAAAGCGCTAGGGCCTTCCTCCGGGATGGCCTCAGTCGCCATCGAAGAAGGCCCCGCCGCCAAGTCTTCATTCGCCCCCTCAGGCAGGGGGCCGGCGACTTCGTTTAGGCACTCTGGCTCTGCCATAGGTACCATCGATGTCGTCGCCTTCGGAGCAGGAGCTACTGTTGGCTCCGATCGGGGCACCTCTTCTGAGGGAGACCCGAGCTCCCTCGCCTCTTCAACCGCCGGCTCTGCGACCGGCGCTCCAACAACAACCGGCTCAGCGACCGGTGCATCGGAGGTAACCGACTCAACTGTCGGAACTACCTCGAATTCAGGCTCGCACGCCGGAGCTTCAATCACCTCCGGTTCAATCGCCGGGGCTTCAACGAGTTCCGGCTCTGAGACCGGGACTATCACTTCTTCTGGCTCTGCAGCCGGAGCTTCCATTACTGCAGCACAAGGACCCGGAGCTTCAATCTCCGAGACAAGTGCCGCCGGCATGCCTTCACTCCTGTGGTCCGGCGCTACCACGGGAAGTTCTGCGGACGAGTCAAGGTTCATAACCACGACAGCTGGCGCCGGAGCTGTCGAAGCCTCAGCCACCATTTGGGGCGGAGCCGGGACAGGAGCGGAAGCTCCCACGGCCTCAGAAACCGTGGCCGAGGGTGGAGCTTCACCCCCTTTCTTAGGGACGCTGCAGAGGATGGATAAAGAGAATTAACAAACAATCACTACAACTAAAAAGTTAACCAGGGTAAACATAAAAAATTACCTTGGAAGGCTCCCGCACCAGCTTGCGCGGAACCTTTTTCCCGGACGTTCCGGGCTGGCCAGGGTCGGCGTAGGAGCTCTAGGAGGCCCCCCAGAACTCGCCGCAGCCACGGGAGATTCCCGAGTTGAGGCTCTCCTCGATCGGGAGGAACCCCTGGACCTGGAGACTCCAACTGCCCCGAGGGCCGGAGTCGTACACCCGGAGCTAGCACCACCCGAGGGCTCTACCACGGAGACGGAAGCGCTTCGGGAGGATCCCACTGCAGGAACAGTCTCGTTCCGGGAGGACCCCACCACGGGGACAGTCGCCACGGCACCAGAAGATCTTCCCCTTGTGGAGAAGGAGCCAAGGTAGAAGCAGCGGGCATGACGGACCTTCCGTCGACATGCCGCAGCTTCCTCTTCCGACTCTCCGGCTCCTCCGCCAGCTCCTTGCCCTTGCCGATGACTTCAACCCTCGGCTGTGGAGCAGGGACTGAGCCATCTTCGGGCACCCCAGGGATCGCCACCCGGGTGGTTGGTCTCCTCTCGACGACGCCAAGGTCGTCAAGCGCAGGCATCTTCCGCCGGAGCTCTCTGCTGAACTCCACTTCCACGTTCAGAGGGAGAAAGGCCGGCGGCGGAGTCAAGTAATCTCCGTCGACGTCGATGCCGTGCTGGAATTTCTTGAGGTGGAACTCCAGGGTCTTCCCCACCATGTCGGACTTCAACCCGGTTTCAACCCGGTCCTCATCCATCACGCTGTTGAGGGCCCAGGCGAGCTTCTCCCTCCTCTTCAGCGGTGCCCACCTGTTGGTCAGGAAGTTGCAGAACACCGCCTGGGGAGTCAATCCTCCCTCCACACATCGGCGGATCCTGGTCAGGACATGGTCGAAAACTTCCGCCAGCACCAGGACTTCACTCCATATCGACGTGTCGATGCCGGGCAGACTGTCTGGCAGTTCCAACCGCTCATGCTCCTCCACCCTGATGACAATCCAATCTTTCTTCCATTCATCCCACTTCCCGGAAGGGAACGACCGGAGGAACTTGAACGGGCACTTCTTGCGCTTCACGAAGTAGTAGAAGCCAAGGTACTCGTTGCTCCGGCCGGTGGTGTGAACGGTGAAGAAGGTTCGGAAGAGCTCGACGCAGGGGGGGATGCCCACCCACATCTCGCAGAAGTGGACAAAGATGGACACAAGGAGAATGGAGTGGGGACCAAGGTGGTATAGCTGCAGACCATAGAAGTCTAGCAGCATCAAGAAGAAAGAAGAAAATGGTGGGATCAGTCCCACCATGGCGTACGAAGAAAAGTACACCATCTCGCCAGCGCGCTCCTTCTCAAAGGGGAGCTCTCCGCCGGCACGGACCGAGCGGCTGAAGAAGTCCGAGGACCACCCCATAAGGGCCCGGACCTTCTTCAAATCGTTGTCGGTCTTCAGGCGACTCTCGCGCAGACTCAACTCCATCGCAGCACAGCTAGGCAAGAGAGGAAGAGCAAAGTACGAGTCGGGAGTTTGAGAGCAAGATCAGATGGGAGGCGTAAAGAACTCCTGACGGTACGCCCTTTCCTTCTTAAGTAAGCTCTCGCGACGCTTGGATGGAAACCGCAGGGGAGTCGAAAATACTACTCAAGAGTTCAATTCAGTCGATGACAAGGGGGCCCGGGACCACCCCGACGATCAAGTTGAGGTTCTCACCCAGGCGAACGGTTGTCATCACGAGGCGGGAAACCCAAAGGCGGCGGCCTGACAAGGCGCGCAGAACCGATACGGTTTTCGTATCGGAAACCGGCGACCTTCAATTGCGTGAGATCCGCACGCCAAAGATCTTATCTGCCGCCTGAGGTGTGCCACGCGTTGGGATTTAACTGTAAAATCCTGTCAACGGCACCTCCGAAGACCTTTGAAGACCCAGTTCAAGAGTCGCAAAGGTGGACCCACCTCCGATGGAACGACTTCACCCCGGTGACCTTCCTCGGAGGTAGGTCCAGGGGGCCACTGTCGGTACCCTAAAAACCGTACACCCCCTGAGATTACAAAGATCTCAGGGGAAGGACGACTACTCGAGTTGAATACCCTCGGAGGCCCACTTGTCAGACATGACCGGACCAGCTTTTCCAACATGGTTAATCCCTAGGTCGCCACGTGTACTACCGAACCGGAGCTACCGCCCACAAGGGGGAAGCACCGGACTGAGTACCGAAACGACACCTCCGGACCTAACCCCTGACCGAGAGAAGCTCCGGACCTGACACGTGTCAAGTAGCCCCAGAGCTTCCTGCTTCCCGCAGCAAGCTCCGGAGCTGCCACATGTCTAAACATCGGAGCAAGCCGCCTCTAACCTCCGGGAGACCTTGTAACTGCTCCGGATCTTCAAAGGAGAGCCAAGGATTTCAAGACCTGTTTAAATGTCATTAATGCCATATTAATGACACTTAAACGGACGATCTTAATGCTTGTAATGGCACTGTCGAAGCCCGTTACAGGATCATTAACAACAATTAATCGTGTATCAATACTAGTAACCGACAGGGCCACATGTCGGGCCAGGTAGCTTGTAACGGCCTGTCTTTGTACTATAAAAGGACAGGCCGACGATACACAGGGAGAGAGACACGGACGGTAGATCATACGTGATAAGCCAATACAACATCAACATCCCCGTGGAGTACGGTGTTACGCTCAGGCGGCCCGAACCACGTAAATCCTAGTGTCTCCAGTGTTAAACCGCAATTCACCTTCTTGAGTCTCCGCGCGCCCACACCGAACTACGAACTCCTTCGACACTTTAGCTGTGTCTGGAGATCTGCCGACTCCAACAGTCGACAAGTACCAGCATAGGTGATAGCCGGAGCTTGTTCAATGTCCAGAGCTGGACACGTGTCAACTTCGGAACTACCAGGTAGTATCACCGACTCTTCTTCATCTTCGAAAATACCCTCCCCCCGAGGATACGGATCTGATCCTGCAACACCGGAGCTAGTACATGGGCTAGCTTCATCAAAAGACACTTCACAAGTCTCCACAATTTTGTTAGTGTCAAGTAAAAGCACACGGTAGCCTCTAGTATGAGATGGATAACCAAGAAACATGCCATCAAAGAATCTAGGTTCAAATTTATCAAGATTACCATGTTTCTTAACAAAGCATTTGCAACCAAAGACCCGAAAGTGTGTAACACTAGGCCTATGTCCAAACCGAAGCTCATATGGTATTTTACCTAGCTTAGCACGCAAGAAAACACGATTTGAGACATAACAAGCGGTTGCTAATGCATCAGCCCAAAATTTCCTAGGAGTTTGATATTCATGAAGCATAGTCCTAGCCATCTCAACTAAGGTTTTGTTCTTTCTTTCTACAACACCGTTTTGTTGAGGTACATATGGAGAAGAAAGTTGATGATCTATTCCATTTTCAGCACAAAAGTGATCAAAAGATTGATTTTTAAATTCAGTTCCGTTATCACTTCTAATTGCCTTTAAAGATCCTGGGTGATCAATTGATAATCTAAGAAATAAAGTCCTAAAGTGACTAAAAGCTTCATTCTTAGACGCCATAAAGTAAACACAAGAGTATCTAGAATAATCATCAACAATCACAAGAACATACCATTTACCTCCGAAGGATTGAACACGTGAAGGTCCTACGGTGTCAAGATGCAAAAGTTGACATGGTTCAGTTGTCATGATCATTGTGAGAGGAGTATGTGAACCTGCAACCATCTTAGCATGTCTACAAGAAGAGCACACAATTTCTTTGTCCCCTTTAAGCTTAGGCAGCCCACGTATGCGATCAAGAGCACTAACACGCGTTAGGTAATCAAGGCCTACGTGACCAAGTCTACGATGCCAAAAATATATGTCCTTTGAATCATTAGCAACTAGACACCTATGCTTAGAGGAATACATATCAAAATCAGCTTTAAAAACTCTTCCAAACCGAGACATGTTAAAAATAAGCTCACTATTTGAACCTACAACTTTGCAGCAGTTTTTATTGAAAATTATTTCTAGATTTTCATCTAGCAATTGAGCAACAGAAAGCAAGTTGTGTTTCAAGTTTTTGACAAGTGCCACATCCTTCAAAGTGTAGTGATCATTTACTCTAACCGAACCCTTAGCAATTGTAGGAGTTGAGGAATTATCAGCAAAAGTAACATTCTCTACACGTGACACAAAAGAGAGAGAGGAGAACCAATCTTTGTTACCGGTCATGTGGCGTGAGCAACCTGAATCCACAATCCAAATGTTCTCCTTCCTCAAACGTGTAACCTACATAGAAGCACAATACGTCGATGACTCAATACTGGGGTTAGTCATAAGGCATTTAGGAATCCAGTACTGAGTCACGCGACGTGCAGCAGGAAAAACACGCGAAAGCTGAGACAAAACAGCAGGTTTATGAGTCAAAGTTTGAGATTTTTTATTCTTGACTACTGGCCTATAAGGTGTTACTTGTGTAGCACAAAAATCAGTAGCTCCGGAGGCAAAAACAGAAGGTCCGGAGGTAAACTTTGAATGTTTTTGACTCAAAACAGCAGGTTGTACATTCGGTTCAATGTGTGCAGCAAATTTTGCATGAAAGTTATGAGATATAGCAACTTTCCCTTTTCTGTTGTTTAGCTAGTCTATAACAAAAATCTATGACATGACCATCTCTACCACAGAAGGTACAATGAAATTTAACTTTGTGTTCATGTCTAGATAAGCAAGCAATATTTTTATTTGAAATCGAATGAGGCAGCACTCCTGCAGATTTGAAAACCACTCCTTTTTGTTTAGGAACTGTTTGAATCAAACCATTCCTAATGACTTTACAATTTTAGGTGGATGTGCCTTAGCATGAGCATGAGAATCAAAACCTAAACCAGTTTTATCATTGCATGACTTGGAAGAATTCAGCAGCAAGTTTAGGTTCTTATTCCCATTACAAAACCGATCTAATGTCCTATGCATGTCATCAAGTTTATTGGACAGATCAAGGCAATTTTCACATGAAGTTTTTCCTTTTAGTTTGCAATTTGAACAAAATTTAACTTCATGAGAGTGTAAAGCATTGTTCAATATAGAAATTTCATTCATAGCATCCTGTAGTTTCTTATCAAGATCATCACAAGTAGAACAATGCAAATCAATTGTAGAACAAGAAGCATCTTTCAAGTTTTTATCATTAAGTGCAGCAAGCTCTTTGTTCTTTTCAATTTCTAACTCAAGTTTATCAAGTGTGGAGATGTGAGCACTTCTTAATGAGGACAATTGTTCATATATTAAATCACATGAGGAACATGCATCATCACTAGGAATCAAAGTTTTTAAACGGTTGATTTCAGATTCTAGTGATTCAATTTTAGCAGCACTATCCCTAAGCTTTTTGTCCTTTTTCTTAACAATAATAGTGGCACGAGAAATGGCATCACACATTTCTTCGCAAGTAGGACATACCTCTTCATTGTCACTGTTGTGTTCAGACTCCTCCATACTTGATCTTGACTTGCCCGCCATGAAGCACAAGTTTGCCAAATCATCTTCATCACTTCCAATGTCCACGTCGCTTGAACTGAACTCTTGAAGCGCGGTGATGAAACTGTTGATCATCTTGCGTCCTATGGTACCTTTCTTCTTCTTGTTGGAATTTTCAGAGGAGGTCTGGACCTTGCTTTGTTTTTCTTCCCGGGTGGTCGGACCTGAAAGGTTAGGGCATTCTGTACGAAAGTGTCCTGTTTTACCACATTCAAAACAGCGTTGAGGTCCAGAGCTTCCTCTCCTTCTAGTTCTCATATTTTGCAATGCTTTTGAGAATCTAGTAGAGATGAGTGCCAACTCCTCTTCTGGAAATTCTTCGATCTGCTCCAGGGTTAGTGAGGTCAACAAAATAAGAGTATTGCAGTATGATGATTGGCCGGAGCTAGACATATCACGTTGTGAAACAAATGCACTAGACTTATTTGGGTTCTTACGTGCTAGGATGTCAATCTCATGAGTTTTTAGTTTAGAATAGAGTACATCTAATGTAAGAGAACTCATGACAGTAGATTCACGAATAGATGTGACTTTCATCTCCCAAATTGACATATCTAATGCACTTAGCAATTGCCTAGCATTTTCAGCATCTGAAAAATTAACATTGACACTACGCAGGTTGCTGAGAATTTTATTAAAGCGAGCAAAAAGGTCATCAATAGACTCACCGGGTTGCATCTCGAAGCGCATGTATTCCTTTTTGAACATGTCTTTCCTTACCTCTTTGATCATGTTGGATCCTTCGTGGTAGTCACAAAGTGCTTTCCACACATCGTATGCAGATCGGAGGTGTGCAACACGGTCGAAGTCGCTTTGAGTTAATCCTTGTATGATCAAGTTCCGAGCCTTGTTGTTGTTGTCGACATCTCTCAGATTTGCAGCTGTAACTTGATCGTTTGATGGCACTTCGTAAGGATTGTATACCTTCTCCCATATTGCAAAGCCTTGTTCCTTGATGAAAGCCTCCATGCGTGCCTTCTAAACCTGGAAATCAATACCAGCAAACACACAAGGGTTGGCGGAGTACTTCTCCATGATGATTAGTCAAAAACACGTGCAAGTCACAAAGATTAGAACACTGTGGCTCTGATACCAATTGTAGGATCGAATAGCGCGTAAAAAGCTACCAGAGGGGGGTGAATGGTAGATTTAAAAATCTTACAGCGGAAACAATTAAACCCCAAACCCTTTCGGCAGAAAAACGATCTGTTAAAGAAATCGTGTGTGAGACTAATATAAACGTGTTTCACCATGACAAAAGTGATAGATATCAGATAGAATCAAGTCACGAAGACAACACAAAAGGAATCACTCAAATCCGACGAGCAAAACTCAAGTTATGATCGAAAGATCAAACAATGGTCAATCTATCCTACCCGAGAAAAAACAGTTCTGGAACTCTGGAAAGAAACTCGTGTAGATCATAGACCCCAAATCCAATGACCGTGAAATTTTGATATATGATAGATAATCAAGTTGTGAAGACAACCCAAAAAGAATCACGTCAATTGGATCTGTAAAACTCGAGTTATGATAACACTTTGGGTGGGGCCCACTTATCGGGTGGCCCACCAGACAACTCTCATCAAACGTTGTTTGGTTTCCTCCTCTGCTCGTGCTTATCGGGAACCATCTCGATGGGTGTGCCAATGATGCTTCACGCACAAGCTAGTTTTGAGGTTGTCCTTATCGTCGATCCCGGCAGTACCCACGTGCTCTCTCTCTGCTTCGACTCGTGGCACCCAGTAGAAAATTGTGCAAGGATGAAAATCCAAACGAATTCGAGCTTAAAGTTTGAATTTACAAAATGTAGGGCTTAGAACCCTTAATTTATTAAGGCAAATTATTTTGGATTTCTATTGGTTTTTAGAAAAGAAAATAGATAAAGAATAAAAGCAAAAGCCTAGGGTGCTTTCAAATTTAAATTTGAATTTGAAATTCAATTGATTCAATTCTCAATTTTGGTTCAAAAATTTGAATTATCCACATACCAATTAACCAGCCCCAGGTTATTGTGCATTGAGCTCATTTAAATCAAGTTTTGAATCTGGGAAAAAGCAAAAAGAGGATAAAATCAATTAGTGGGACCCACACGTCAGTCTTATCTCCTCATACAAACTCTGTTTTGCCCTACGTGTTTCAGTCTTCACTGCTTTCCCACGTTTCTTCTTCCTTATCATTACCCCCTCGCGCTGCGCTCCTCCCGACCCCTACTCACTGCCGCCTGGCCGCCCGCGGCTCCGCACCACGTTGGCTGCCGGCTCGCCCCCGCTGCTGCTTGCCTTGACGCGCCGCGCACGCGCCCCGCTCACGCGCACTTTGCCGCTCGCCCAGGCCGCACCGCGCCATGCCCCCGCTGGCCGGCACCACCCGACCGTACGCCGCTCCGCCTTCCTTCAGCGCCCAGCGTCTGCACGCGCCTCCCTGCCGCGCCTCCTTGTCGCACCGCGCGTGCACCCCGCCGCGCCCCTCCGGTCATGCCTCCTCCTTTTCCCTTGCTCAACGGCACTCCCTGCCGAGTGCCTCGCTACCTTGCACGCGCCACGCCCTGCTCCCCCCTCTCCCAGCCCGACGTGTCGCTGCTACTGCCGTGCACCCGTGTGCCATGGCCACCGGCCAAGCTTCCCCCTGCCGCGCCTCGCTGCACCGCCGGCCTGTAGCTTCCTTCGAGCCCCAGCGCGCACGCCGCCCAGCTCGTCGGCGCCCTGTCGCCCATGCACTATCGCCCTGCTGTCGGACGCTGCTAACCTCCGCTGCCTTGCCACTGCTGCGTGCCGCGCCCCATGGCCGCACTGCTGTCCACGTCGTTCCCTTCGCGACGCCGACCGTTCTCGACGTTGCTACCGCATCTCTACCTCACGGCACATCTGCAGCGCGTTCCAAGTCCACCGATGCGCCACCGGCAAGACCGTGCACGTGTTCGTGTCAGCTCGACTTGTGCTGTCCCGATGCTATCCATCTTTATGGCATCATCGCGGCGTTTCGTGCTGTGGAAGTGCCCTGGTAGCGAAGCAAGTTATGTCTGTGTTGCACATGATGCTGGAACACATTGATCATCCATTGGCGATGACAATCAATCCAAGGTTAGCTCTGATTTGTGCAAGATTGATCAGATTAGTGACTCTAGCCTAGGTGTTCGATGAAATGTTTATAAGGAAGGAACCAATTGTGTTGACGTTCAGTGCTGGCCTATGGATCAGGTGTGTTGTGGTGTGGCAATCAACCAGGATATGTGCCAAGATGCTCTTTGAATATTGATGAAGTGACCGGATCAAGAACACACCCAAGATATTCGGTGAAATGAACAAGGTGAGCATGCTTATAAGGATAGCAAGGTAGTGCGGCTGGTTTACCTAAAAGTGATTTGAACATTGTCTTGGTATTCACGTCAGGTTAGCAGTGCTTGTGATGACTCTTTGAGTCCAAGCAATGCTAATCTCACTTCACTTCCAAGTGTCCCTAGAGTTCCACTTCGATTCATCCTAATTCTGAACCCTGCGTCCACACTTCTCACTTAACTAGGTTTACACCTTATTGAGTTGAAACAACTTCTTTCGTCGACCTCTGAGTCACGACCTCTTGTTCCACATCTCACTCATATCATGATCTCTCAATGTTCCACTTGATCCCTTGGACCACCTTACCTGAATCAGTCAAACTGTAGGATCGAAGAGCACGTGAAAAGCTACCAGAGGGGGTGTGAATGGTAGATTTAAAAATCTTACGCAGCGGAAACAATTAAACCCCAAACCCTTTCGGCAGAAAAATGATCTATTAAAGAAATCGTGTGTGAGACTAATCTAAACGTGTTTCACCATGAAAAAAGTGATATATATCAGATAGAATCAAGTCACGAAGACAACACAAAAAGAATCACTCAAATCCGTCGAGAAAAACTCAAGTTATGATCGAAAGATCAAACAAAGGTCAATCTGTCCTACCCGAGAAAAAACAGTTCTGGAACGCTGCAAAGAAACTCGTGTAGATCATAGACCACAAATCCAATGACCGTGAAATTTTGACAGATGATAGATAATCAAGTTGTGAAGACAACCCAAAAATAATCACGTCAATTGGATCTGTAAAACTCGAGTTATGATAAAACCACCAACGAAAGGTAGTGCTGTCCAGAAACTCGACGAGTAAAACTTGTCTGGAACAAGTCGGACGAACAAGGCACAAAAGTTCCTTCAAACTATGAATTTTATTCAATAGAACACAAGAGGAACAGCCCCAAAGTCGTCCACCACGAGATCTGGGCTCCCTTGCTTATATAACCAGCCCTTAGGCCAACCCAATATCAACTAGGACTCCAATCCTACTCAGATCACGAATCGTAACTTTCCATAACTGCTCAAGATTCTTCTATACGCAGATAGAAGCAATCTTAAGACTTCCAAACACCTTAGGAACGTATCCCACATTCCTAAACAACTCAAATTCGTGACCCACACGAAATCCTATCATAACCAACTCAAATCTTTCCATATTTGAGTTAAACCCGACTCAGCCGCAGCCTGAGTCATCAACCGATACAATCCGATCCTTCCAACCAGATCTTCCCATCCATAAACCATCTTCGGAACCATGTTGCCACGTCATGCACCGCATGTATACGTGCAAACACCTTCCTTCGACGTCCAGTAACCTTCATATGCACCGCCCTTGATTCAATCATCCTGCGCGACCTCCTGATCAGCTCAACCACAGTTCCTTCTGAACTTGGTTGTTGGAACCTCATCTCCTCCCTGAGACTAGTCCAATGGATCCCGTCAGCAGCCATGACTTGAACTCAAGCAACAACTGCACATGAATAAACAACCAATCCATACAAGCCCAAGTCCCCGACTTGACTCAAGTTAGTTCCGAACACAACACCTTACGTGAGAACCTCACATAAGCATGTTGCAAAGCAATATCAGCCTTATCATCCAAAACACACCAAAAACTTAGTAAAAGAATACTAAGCAAACTTTCTAACAATGTAAAGCAAGTATGAAACATTGCAAATGAAAAGCAGAAGCACTGCGGTCAAGTTCCGGACCTTGCCAGAGCAACCCGGACCTTGAGCCGGAGCTAACAAAAGCTAGTAGAACCTAGCGCCGGAACTTACCAGAACTAGTATAACCAAGCTCCCGCCGGAGCTTACAAAACTAGCAGGACCTAGCACCGGAGCTAACAAAGGCATGTCGGAGCTAAAGATAAAGCTCACCGGAGCTAACCAAAGCTAGTCGGACCTTACCAAGAAGTCGGACCTAGCATCTAACGTAGCCGGAGCTACCCAAAACAAGTCGGACCTATGGTCGGACCTTGCTATAGCTCGGAGCTAGAGTCGGTCCTTGATAAAAAGGTGTTTTGGTGATATTAAAAACTTTTATCATCAAAGCCAAGTGTATTCACTACAAGCCAATGTATTCAGCACACATAGGTCTTACAATCTCCCCCTTGATGAATGCATTGGCAACACCATTTAAAATCCGAACATTGGCTTATTCACATAAAAGTTTTGAAGGCAATTTCTCCCCCTTTGTAAATCAAAAGTAAAATGAGAAGAAAATCTCTCCCCCTTTATTATCTCTCCTTATGCACATATTAATCTTTTTATGCTTATCTCTCCCCCTTTGACAATGTATTCAGCAAGTCATGCACATATAAACAAATTATCTCTCCCCCATTAGTTGTTATGAGCATATTATAACATATACATATAAACAAAGCTCATCCAAGTCATACTATCAAGTACGTTACATTATCACATCAATGAAATACATAAAGTAGTGTAAGCCATGCTAGAGATCAAATGTAATTTTCAATTTAAGCAAGTCATGATCTCACAAACTTAACTATTTCAAAATCTGAAAGCATGACACTAGTTGCTGCATTTTATTATTTTTCAAAGCATAAATTTAGATCATATGATATTTGCAAGAGATTATATGCGCATCTGCCTTATTCTAACCAACCAAGCCAAGCCTATGTCATTTGACAATCAGAAGCTTAAGGACATGGTTTTAGTCATACACAACTTCTTCCAAGTTCATATCTAAGTGCAATGATAAGCTATCTCAGAAAAAGAAGTGCGATGCATGCATATTCTCTTGATCTTTTCTCAATTTATATTTGTTCATAAAAACTCAACATGTGAGTTGATTACTTGATTGATTCTTTATGATTAAAAGCATTTGTGAGCATGCAACAAGTTCAAAACAGCAAGAAAGTTTGACCATGACAAGATTTAGTGTAAGTAATTATTCCAATTACTAGACATGGCAAAAACTACAAAATGTATAACACGAGTAATGTAGTAAGAACTTTCAGCATGTAAAAGAATCACAGAGTCATATATGTATGAAATACTATGCTCATATTATTTTAATTTCAGATTCACACATAGACTTCCCAAGTTTCAAAAACTCCCCCTCAATTTAAGCCATGAGGATGCATAACCCCTATTTCACTACGAATGAAACAAAAACGAGTGAAATCCAAAGGTTTTGTAAAAATATCAGCCAATTGTTGTTCGGTATCTACATGGTGAAGCACAATGGTTCCTTTTTCAACGTTATCTCGGAGAAAGTGATACCTAATGTCAATGTGCTTAGTTCTAGAATGTTGCACGGGGTTTTTAGCAATGCAAATGGTACTAGTGTTATCACAGAATAGTGGAACACTATCTAGATCAACCCCATAGTCCTTAAGTGTTTGAACAATCCAAAGAGTTTGTGAGCAAGCACTAGCAGCATCTACATATTCAGATTCGGCTGTGGATTGCGCAGCTGAATTTTGTTTTCTAGAGGACCAAGCAACAAGAGAATTACCAAGAAAATGACAAGCACCGGAAGTACTTTTCCTATCAATCCTACAACCCCCAACTCAGCATCCGAAAAAGCATTCAAAGTAACGGTTAAGGAAGAAGGAAGAAAATGCCAAATTCTTGGGTTCCATGTAAGTACCTGAGAATCTTTTTGACGGCTTGACGATGTGAAGCACGTGGGGAAGCTTGAAACCGCGCACAAAGACATACGCTGAATTGTATGTCCGGTCTTGATGCCGTGAGGTACAAAAGTGATCCGATCATGCTTCTATATTCTTTTTGATCCACGGATTCACCATCTTCATTAAGTTCAAGTGTTGTTGTTGTTCCCATTGGTGTCTGAAGAGGCTTGCTTTTGTCCATGTTGAAGCACCTTAGGAGGTCTTTGGTATACTTCGTTTGATGCACAAAGGTACCCTCCTTGGTTTGCTTGATTTGCAGCCCCAAAAAGTAAGTGAGTTCACCCATCATACTCATTTCAAATTCAGAACTCATCATTTCTGAAAACTTGGACACAAGATCATGAGAAGCACAACCAAAGATAATATCATCCACATACACTTGAACAAATAATGAGTCATTGCCATGTTTAAGCACAAAAAGAGTTTTATCAACCTTTCCCATGGTAAACCCCTTTTCAAGTAAGAATGTTTTTAACCTATCATACCATGCTCTAGGGGCTTGTTTGAGACCGTATAAGGCTTTGGACAGTTTGTAAACATGATTAGGAAAATCTAGACTTTCAAAACCCGGTGGTTGTTTGAATAAACCTCCTCATCTATGTAGCCATTAAGAAAAGCACTTTTAACATCCATTTGATATAGCTTAAAACCTTTAGATGCTGCAAAAGCTAACAAAATTCTTATGGCTTCTAATCTAGCGACAGGAGCAAAAGTTTCATCAAAATCTAGACCTTCAACTTGAGTGAAACCTTGAGCAACCAACCTAGCCTTATTCCTAACCACAACCCCATCCTCACTTTGTTTATTTTTATATACCCATTTAGTTCCAGTTAAAGTGTGACCATGGGGTGGAGGTACAAGTTTCCAAACATTATTTCTTTCAAAATTTTCTAACTCTTCTTGCATGGCAATAATCCAAGATTCATTAGTGAGTGCGTGTGATATATCTTTGGGTTCAAAAGCAGCAACAAAAGCAGAATGAGCATGAGAGTTTGGATCGCAAAACCTGGACCGTGTGACTCGTTCGTGCAAGCTTCCAATCATCTGTTGTGGGGGATGATCTTTGTAAAAACGTAGGGGAACAGATGTCTCACAAGCTTCTTCTTCATTAGGTTCATCGTAGATTGATGAGCTTGTGACTTGTGGACGATCAGGACCAGCACAGGTGATAGCCGGTGCTTGTTCAATGTACGGAGCTGGACACGTGTCAGCTTCGGAACTACCAGGCAGTATCACCGGCTCTTCTTCATCTTCGAAAATACCCTCCCCCTGAGGATACGGATCTGGTCCTGCAACACCGGAGCTAGTACCTGGGCTAGCTTCATCAAAAGACACTTCACAAGTCTCCACAATTTTGTTAGTGTCAAGTAAAAGCACACGGTAGCCTCTAGTATGAGATGGATAACGAAGAAACATGCCATCAATGGATATAGGTTCAAATTTATCAAGATTACCATGTTTCTTAACAAAGCATTTGCAACCAAAGACCCGAAAGTGTGTAACACTAGGCCTATGTCCAAACCGAAGCTCATATGGTGTTTTACCTAGCTTAGCACGCAAGAAAACATGATTTGAGACATAACAAGCGGTTGTTAACGCATCAGCCCAAAATTTCCTAGGAGTTTGATATTCATCAAGCATAGTCCTAGCCATCTCAACTAAGGTTCTGTTCTTTCTTTCTACAACACCGTTTTGTTGAGGTACATATGGTGAAGAAAATTGATGATCTATTCTATTTTCAGCACAAAAGTGATCAAAAGATTGATTTTTAAATTCAGTTCCATTATCACTTCTAATTGCTTTTAATGATCCTGGGTGATCAATTGATAATCTAAGAAATAAAGTTCTAAAGTGACTAAAAACTTCATTCTTAGACGCCATAAAGTAAACCCAAGAGTATCTAGAATAATCATCAACGATAACAAGAACATACCATTTACCTCCGAAGGATTGAACACGTGAAGGTCCTACGGTGTCAAGATGCAAAAGTTGACATGGTTCAGTTGTCATGATCATTGTGAGAGGAGTATGTGAACCTGCAACCATCTTAGCATGTCTACAAGAAGAGCACACAATTTCTTTATCCCCTTTAAGCTTAGGCAGCCCACGTATGCGATCAAGAGCACTAACACGCGTTAGGTGATCAAAGCCTACGTGACCAAGTCTACGATGCCAAAAATATAAGTCCTTTGAATCATTAGCAACTAGACACCTATGCTTAGAGGAAGACATATCAAAATCATCTTTAAAAACTCTTCCAAACTGAGACATGTTAAAAATAAGCTCACTATTTGAACCTACAACTTTGCAGCAGTTTTTATTGAAAATAATTTCTAGATTTTCATCTAGCAATTGTGCAACAAAAAGCAAGTTGTATTTCAAATTTTTGACAAGTGCCACATCCTTCAAAGTGTAGTGATCATTTACTCTAACCGAACCCTTAGCAATTATAGGAGTTGAAGAATTATCGGCAAAAGTAACATTCTCTACACGTGACACAAAAGAGAGGGAGGAGAACCAATCTTTGTTACCGGTCATGTGGCGTGAGCAACCTGAATCCACAATCCAAATGTTCTCCTTCCTCAAACGTGTAACCTACATAGAAGCACAATACGTCGATGACTCAATACTGGGGTTAGTCATAAGGCATTTAGGAATCCAGTACTGAGTCACGCGACGTGCAACAGGAAAAACACGCGAAAGCTGAGACAAAACAGCAGGTTTATGAGTCAAAGTTCGAGATTTTTTATTCTTAACTACTGACCTATAAGGTGTTACTTGTGTAGCACAAAAATCAGTAGCTCTGGAGGCAAAAACAGAAGGTCCGAAGGTAAACTTTGAATGTTTTTGACTCAAAACAGCAGGTTGTACATTCGGTTCAATGTGTGCAGCAAATTTTGCATGAAAGTTATGAGATCTAGCAACCATTCTTTCCCTTTTCTGTTGTTTAGCTAGTCTATAACAAAAATCTATGACATGACCATCTCTAGCACAGAAGGTACAATGAAATTTAACTTTGTGTTCATGTCTAGATGAGCAAGCAATATTTTTATTTGAAACCGAATGAGGCAACACTCCTGTAGATTTGAAAACCACTCCTTTTTGTTTAGGAACTGTTTGAATCAAACCACTTCCTAATGACTTTACAATTTTAGGTGGATGTGCCTTAGCATGAGCATGAGAATCAAAACCTAAACCAGTTTTATCATTGCAAGACTTGGAAGAATTCAGCAGTAAGTTTAGGTTCTTATTCCCATTACAAAACCGATCTAGTGTCCTATGCATGTCATCAAGTTTATTGGACAAAACAAGGCAATTTTCACATGAAGTTTTTCTATTTAGTTTGCAATTTGAACAAAATTTAACTTCATGAGAACGTAAAGCATTGTTCAATATAGAAATTCATTCATAGCATCCTATAGTTTCTTATCAAGATCATCGCAAGTAGAACAACACAAATCAATTGTAGAACAGCTAGCATCTTTCAAGTTTTTATCATTAAGTGCAGCAAGCTCTTTGTTCTTTTCAATTTCTAACTCAAGTTTATCAAGTTTGGAGGTGTGCGCACTTCTTAATGAGGACAATTGTTCGTATATTAAATCACATGAGGAACATGCATCATCACTAGGAATCAAAGTTTTTAAACGGTTGATTTCAGATTCTAGTGATTCAATTTTAGCAGCACTATCCATAAGCTTTTTGTCCTTTTTCTTAAAAATAACAGTGGCACGAGAAATAGCATCACACATTTCTTCGCAAGTAGGACATACCTCTTCATTGTCGCTGTTGTGTTCTGCCTCCTCCATACTTGATCTTGACTTGCCCGCCATAAAGCACAAGTTTGTCAAATCATCTTCATCTTCATCACTTCCAATGTCCATGTCACTTGAACTGAACTCTTGAAGCGCGATGATGAAACTGTTGATCATCTTGCGTCCTATGGTACCTTTATTCTTCTTGTTGGAGTTTCCAGAGGAGGTCCGGACCTTGCTTTGTTTTTCTTCCTGGTTGGTCGAACCTGAAAGTTTTGGGCATTCTGTACGAAAGTGTCCTGTTTTACCACATTCAAAACAGCGTTGATGTCCGGAGCTTCCTCTCCTTCTAGTTCTCACATTTTGCAATGCTTTTGAGAATCTAGTAGAGATGAGTGCCAACTCCTCTTCTGGAA
Source organism: Tuctoria greenei (assembly GCA_036927565.1). Lineage (NCBI taxonomy): Eukaryota > Viridiplantae > Streptophyta > Magnoliopsida > Poales > Poaceae > Tuctoria > Tuctoria greenei. Next base: position 148,073,143 of record JAYESD010000002.1, read on the forward strand.
ATCCTTCGATCTGCTCCAGGGTTAGTGAGGACAACAAAGCAAGAGTATTACAGGATGATGATTGGCCGGAGCTAGACATATCACGTTGTGAGACAAATGCAATAGACTTGTTTGGGTTCTTACGTGCTAGGATGTCAATTTCATGAGTTTTTAGTTTAGAGTAAAGTACATCTAATGTAAGAGAACTCATGACAGTTGATTCATGAATAGATGTTACTTTCATCTCCCAAATTGACATGTCTAATGCACTAAGAAGTTGCCTAGCATTCTCAGCATCAGAAAAATTAACATTGACACTACGTAAGTTGCTGAGAATTTTATTGAAACGAGCAAAGAGGTCATCGATAGACTCACCTAGTTGCATCTCAAAGCGCATATATTCCTTTTTGAACATATCTTGTTTTACCTCCTTGATTGTGTTGGAGCCTTCATGATAATCACATAGAGCTCTCCAAACATCGTATGCTGATCGGAGGTGCGCGACACGATCAAAGTCGCTTTGAGTGAGTCCTTGGATGATCAAGTTTCGGGCTTTGTTGTTGTTGCCGACGTCCCGTAGGTTTGTGGCCGTGACTTGATCATTAGGTGGCACTTCATAAGGCTTATACACCTTCTCCCATATTGCAAAGCCTTGTGCCTGGATAAAAGCCTCCATGCGTGCCTTCCAAACCTGAAAATCAATACCAGTAAACACACAAGGTTTGGCGGAGTACTTCTCCATGATGATTAGTCAAAAACACGTGAAATCACAAATATTAGAGCACCGTGGCTCTGATACCAATTGTAGGATCGAAGAGCAGGTGAAAAGCTATCAGAGGGGGGGTGAATGGTAGATTTAAAAATCTTACGCAGTGGAAACAATTAAACCCCAAACCCTTTCGGCAGAAAAACGATTTGTTAAAGAAATCGTGTGTGAGACTAATCTAAACGTGTTTCACCGTGACAAAAGTGATAGATATCAGAGAGAATCAAGTCACGAAGACAACACAAAAAGAATCACTCAAATCCGTCGAGAAAAACTCAAGTTATGATCGAAAGATCAAACAAAGGTCAATCTTTCCTACCCGAGAAAAAACAGTTCTGGAACGCTGCAAAGAAACTCGTGTAGATCATATACCACAAATCCAATGACCGTGAAATTTTGACATATGATATATAATCAAGTTGTAAAGACAACCCAAAAAGAATCACGTCAATTGGATCTGTAAAACTCGAGTTATGATAAAACCACCGACGAAAGGTAGTGCTGTCCAGAAACTCGACGAGTAAAACTTGTCTGGAACAAGTCGGACGAACAAGGCACAAAAGTTCCTTCAAACTATGAATTTTATTCAATAGAACACAAGAGGAACAGCCCCAAAGTCGTCCACCACGAGCTCTGGGCTCCCTTGCTTATATAACCAGCCCTTAGGCCAACCCAATATCAACTAGGACTCCAATCCTACTCAGATCACGAATCGTAACTTTCCATAACTGCTCAAGATTCTTCTATACACAGATAGAAGCAATCTTAAGACTTCCAAACACCTTAGGAACATATCCCACATTCCTAAACAACTCAAATTCGTGACCCACACGAAATCCTATCATAACCAACTCAAATCTTTCCATATTTGAGTCAAACCTGACTCAGCCGCAGCCTGAGTCATCAACCGATACAATCCGATCCTTCCAACCAGATCTTCCCATCCATAAACCATCTTCAGAACCATGTTGCCACGTCATGCACCGCATGCATACGTGCAAACACCTTCCTTCGACGTCCAGTAACCTTCATATGCACCGCCCTTGATTCAATCATCCTGCGCGACCTCCTGATCAGCTCAACCACAGTTCCTTCCGAACTTGGTTGTTGGAACCTCATCTCCTCCCTGAGACTAGTCCAATGGATCCCGTCGCCAGCCATGACTTGAACTCAAGCAACACCTGCACATGAATAAACAACCAATCCATACGAGCCCAAGTCCTCGACTTGACTCAAGTTAGTTCCGAACACAACACCTTACGTGAGAACCTCACATAAGCATGTTGCAAAGAAGTATCAGCCATATCATCCAAAACACACCAAAAACTCAGTAAAAGAATACTAAGCAAACTTTCCAACAATGTAAAGCAAGTACGAAATATTGCAAATGAAAAGCAGAAGCACTGCGGTCAAGTTCCGAACCTTGCCAGAGCAACCCGAACCTTGAGCCGGAGCTAACAAAAGCTAGTAGAACCTAGCTCCGGAACTTACCAGAACTAGTATAACCAAGCTCCCGCCGGAGCTTACAAAACTGCAGGACCTAGCGCCGGAGTTAACAAAGACATGCCGGAGCTAAAGATAAAGCTCACCGGAGCTAACCAAAGCTAGTTGGACCTTACCAAGAAGTCGGACCTAGCATCTAACGTAGCCGGAGCTACCCAAAACAAGTCAGACCTATGGTCGGACCTTGCTATAGCTCGGAGCTAGAGTCGGACCTTGATAAAAAGGTGTTTTGGTGATATTAAAAACTTTTATCATCAAAGCAAGTGTATTCACTACAAGACAATGTATTCAGCACACATAGGTCTTACACAAACACCCCTTCACCATTCAGTCTTATCAATCATGAGTGGAGTCTTACACAAACACCCCTTCACCATTCAGTCTTATCAATCATGAGTGGCATAGCTCCAAGTGTTAAGTGAATAATTGCATTGCGTGCTTGCATTGCACCTTTCAATTCACGTCCCGACACTACTATGACCACTTGACTTATCCATTGTTTCTCCACCCATCCGAGACATATCTAATCTTCCTAGTCAAGCCTCTTCTTCTTATATTTTATACAACTCATCGAGTGTATTATTAGATTACCTTAATTACTTATATGCATATCATGTCGATAGGAACGTGATGACGGGTGATCAATGAAAAGCTTCTCTTGGAGGAGAAGGCCGAGGAGTTCTAACTTCAAGATTCCATGGCGGATTCTCCAGAGGAGACCAAACCATAACAACTGACATTGCTTTAGAGTTGCAAACAAGGCAAGCACCGGTTTGCATTGAAGTGCGATTTCAAAGTTTATATTTGTATCACTTATGTCTAGGATGATTTTTTGCATTACGTTTAAGGTGTTTGACATCCAATTGCATGACCAAATAACCCAGGGAGTGGTTAGAATAGCTCACAAACTTGTGTAGCAACTGCCATGCTAATGTTGTCAGGAAACTGGTAGAAGTCGAGTAGTTGGAATCTACCCGCGAGATAGAAAGATGACACTCATCTACAATGGGTCGGGTAAATATAAAGAATGGCTGTTAATATGAACCGGAGACCGGTCAGAGATGAGTAGGAAGCGACAAGACATGGTATCGGTTGCATAGCTCTGACCGTGTCGATTAAGGCCCACGCCGTATGCGGCCCTGCTGGACAAGATTGAACTGTACCATCGACATACTGGAGAAATGGGCTCTAGCAAACTGACGTAGCTTGATACTGGTTTGTCGAGGCATACCATTCTGTTTTATAGGCGTGGGTTGAGGGCAGGAAGGTGTAAATCAGCTGGTGGGCACGTCAGAGTACGCCCCACGCAGGGACCTCCTGCCTGTGACGGATTGACCAGTTCAACATTCGAGTGTTGGGTGAAAGGTGGCCATATACGACATGTACTGAAGTGTTATGTAGGTACTGCTGTAAGTACTGGCTAGCACTTCCAAAAGTGTGTATGTGTCGTGTTGCCCGGGTGTGTCCTGATTGTAATCACCGTCCATCACGGTATTAGAGTACCACTTGTTCACTGTGTCGTGACGTAGTAAATACGAGTAACTGGAACATGATGAAGATGCTCTATTGATAATTATATATTATTGTATTGCAACCATGTATGGCTTAGCTGTAGCACAATTAATGTTTATAACTTCTGAACACTTAACCTATCTAAGGCTTATGTGCTTTGGGCATGTCATATCATAAATGAAGCGTTTCTTGTTTGATTGTGGAGTTTATGATGTGTTGTGCCCAAGGAATGTCATTTGCTACTTAAAACTTGAAAAATAAGGATTTACTATTAGGCGAGTCCTTTATGCAATTCAACTTTCCTATATTAGTGTCCCCTTGCATGTAGTGTCTCATAGATAGTGAGACGGGTCAGTCTTGCTGAGCCTTATGCTCACGTTTGCGCTTTAACGATTTTTGTAGGTATTAGGTTCATTTCTGTTGTTCAGGTTGTACATAAGACCTCGAGGTGTCGAGACGAATCTCATGTGAACCACGCCGCTGCTGAATGTTCTTCATGTTGCTAGTGAGAAGTGTCCTAGGGCATGGATGTCTTCTCTCCTGGTTAGTTAAGTGACATTATGAGTATGTATTTTCCGTTGCGTGTGTACCTCTGTTTTACACTGTTTTATAAACTCTTCTTATTGTGAAATAAAAACTTTGTTTGTTTTGCATTCTTATCGTGTGTGCTGTTACGTGCTGCATCGCACGGCACCACCCAATGAGATCCTTGGACGTCGGGGCTCCATTCCACACAAATGGTAGATTAGAACTTTTTCAGCATAAGCAATGAAAACCCCTCGGTAGAAAAATGATCTATTAAAGAAACAATGTGTGGGACTAATCTAAACATGATCAATCGTGAATAAAACCAATATATATTGTGAAGAATCAAGTCACGAAGATGTCACAACAAGAAGCACGAAAAACCATGGAGAAAAACTCAAGTTATAATCAAAAGATCGAACAAGAGTCAATTAGTTCTACCCGAGTAAAAAACCAAACCTGATGTGCAATACTACAAAGAAACTAGTTTAGATAAGAAATCAAAAATCCAATGATCGTGAAATTTTTACATATGATATAAAATCAAGTTTTGAAGACAACCTAAAAAGAATCACCTCAACTTTATCTATAAAACTCGAATTATGATTAAAACACCGAAGCAACGTAGTGCTGTGCAAAAACTAGACGAGATAAACTTGTCTGAAATAAGTCGGATGAACAAGGCACAAAAGCTCCTCTAAACTACAAATTTTATTGATCAAAACATAAGAGGAACAGCCCAAAGTCATCTTACCATGAGCTCTGACCTCACTTGCTTTTATAACCAGCCCTAAGGGCAACTCAATCCAAACTAGGACTCTAATCCTACTCAGTTTCAACCGTAACTTTCCATAACTGCTCAAGACTCTTCCATATGCATATAGAATCAATCTTAAGACTTAAAAACACATTAGGAACATCCCAACATTCCTAAAACAACTAAAATTCATCACCCACACAAAATATAACCAAAACAAACTCGAAACTTTCCATAAACGAACCATACCACCTCAGCCGCAGCCTGAGGCATAATCCAGCCCGGTTGGACCTTTCCAACCATATCTTCACTTCCATATCTCTTCATCACGCCTTGGAACAATGTTGTCACGTCCATGCACCCCTTGCACACATGCAAACACCTTCCAATAACATCCACAATACCTTCATATGTATTGTTCTTGACCCAAACATTTTGCTTGACCTCCCGATCAACTCAACCACAAATTCCTCCCGAAATTGGTTGTTGAATCTCATCTTCTCCCTAAGACTAGTCCATTGGATCCCGTCACCAGCCATGTTTGATCTCAAGCAACACCTGCACATAAATAAACAACCAATTCTTCCGAGCACAAGTCCTCGACTTGACTCACATTAGTACGATAACCACAACACCTTATGTGAGCACCTCACATAAGCATGTTGCAAACATAGCAAGATAATATCCACCATGATTAGCCAAAACACATAAAAAACTTAGTCCAAAAGTACTAAGCAAATATTCCCATAAGTGCAAAGCAAATTTTGAAACATTACAAATGAAAAACATAGCAGCCACACGATTATTTCAGCACAAAGAAAGTTCGAACAGTCCAAAACAGCCGCTATGCATTATACAAGAAAAGTTCGGACATGCTAAAACAGAAAACACGTGCAGCTAAAGTTCAGATAGTACAAAGTATGTTTCTCAAGTATATTCAAAACTTTGTATGTAAACCTACATATTTAACATAATTGCCAATGTATTTAGCACATAGGTCTCATAGTTACCAGAATCATGATAAGGTTCAAAGACTCATATATATTAACTCCCATGCCAAGCCACGAGGGACAATCATTGTACTACCTCTCGTACGGTGAGCTTATCGCAATTGATCTGCTTGCTGTGGCATACCTTACCTCTTACCTGACATTGGAGCATCGTTAAAAAACATAATAACAAGTATGTTAGCTTTGCCACCTTAACAACTATGCTAGTATACACCTTATGTGGGCATATAGACTAATCCTCACTCGACTATTTCGAAGTTCTAAAAAATAACGCTTTTCAAGCATGCTATTCTCAGTGTAGCTCAGATACGAGACTGTGAGGACCAAGGTCCCGACATTCAAGGAATCACATTGGGTGGTGCTCTACGATGCAACACCCAACAACACACACAAAAAGACAAAGTAAAGGTACAAAGTTTTCATTTCATAATAAGATATTGTTTACAGCATAATGTACAACAGCAGTACACACGCTGCGAAAAGTACAAAATCACACTCTCAACCTATCTAGGTATAAGAGAAGCCGTCCATGCCCGCGAACGCTTCTCACTAGCAACACAGAGATCATAAGGCAGCAGCGTGGTGTCACGTGAGAGATACATCTCGACAACTCAAGGTCTCACGGACAACCCATAACAGCAACACTAAAAGCAAAACCTTCAAAACCACATATAAAGCAACCGTGACCACAAAGGCTCAGCAAGACTTAAATATCTCACCTAAATCATGGAACTCTACATGTAGAAACTCTAAAGACGAGAAGCTGAAATTTGCAGAAATAAACTCGCTGAAAGGAAATGCTTAGTTGTCAGTTTTTAGAGTAGCAAATGCGAGATCAGTGGGTATGCATCATAATGAGCTCCATAATCAAACAAGAAACGCTACATTCACGATGATACTTGCCCAAAGCTGTTTGTGCTTCATTTAAGTTAAGTGCTTGGAAAAGATAACTTTAATTGTGCTATCTCTAAGACAGCCAAGATTTCAATACAATGTAATAAACATTTCAACATATTCATATCATTCCAACTACTCTTTCTTACTATGTCACGGTGCAGTGAAAAGGTGTTACACAATAATCGCGAGGGATGGTGATTCGAATAAAAAACACTCAGATCACTCGACACAAACACACATTCGGAAGCACTGAGTACTTCAATACTCGTCGTATGTGGCATCCTTTCACAAGACATCCGAACGCCGAGCTGGTCCTACCGTCCAGGATCGTGTGCATCACCAGAGATGGTGGGGTATGCCTCGACACCAAGGTTAACAAGTTACGTCGGTTTCCTGGGACCCATATAGCCAGTAAGCAATCCAGTACAACTCAGTACTTGTCCAGCAGAGCCGCATAAGGATCAGTCCTTAAACGACACGGATGGGGCTACAACCCAACCTCCAACATCTGCCTTGCCCTACCAGCCCAAGCATGACGTGGTCACAAGCATTGTCTCACCGTCGGGTCGAGAACAACCTTGTGCGCACCAACCTACACAACTCCCCGTCCACATCTCATATTTAGCGTGAAAGTTATGATAACATCTCGCAAGTAGGTTTTCCTCACTCGACTTCTCTTGCAAGTAGAAATCAACTACTTGACTTGTGGTCAATAAAATGTGACCAAATCTCGCGAGTGGTATCCAACATACTCGACTTCTACCGATCTTTAACTAAACATTAAGCGTAGCATTATAATTCGATGGAGTCTTATTCTACCCATCCACTCCAAGGATTATTTAGTCATGCATGTGGAGTACTCAATCAACATAGACCTAATGCACATATCAAGTCTACTCAACGAAGTGTGCATAAAGCAAAACTTTATAAAAGCTCTTAAATGCAAATCAGAGCATGGCTTGGGTTGCAACTAAGTAAATGTTAATGAAATCGATGCTTGCTCTTCTGGGTGAAGCTTCTCATCACTCTCCTCCTCCTCTTGTCCTTGCTGCTGCTTCCAATAATTTGCTTGCATAGAATCATTTGCTTGTTTCTTCTCCTTCGGGGTGTTCTTCTTGTCGATCTCCATCACTGGACCTACCGAGATGAAATGCATGTGTAGCAAGTATAACTTAGCAACTTAATAAAAGAAGTTTCTTGTAACTCGAAGGAGGCTCAAATACTAATTAGGGAAATGTGAGTTGTCTCTGTGGTTTTACAGCACCTTGGAAGAAATCAATTATGCAATAGGTTTAAGTAGAAGACTATCTACATGTTTAGGAAACGTCTATGGATAATATATGGTAATCGTTCTATGGTTCATTGGGCCGGATAATGAAAGCAGGGGATGTCTACTTCTAAGTTAGATAACAGACTATAGAATCTTGTGTGGTTAGGATGGACTGAATATAACTTAACTTCAATTGGCTATGCACAAAAATGTGTGTATGACATTCAAATTGTCATATGAGTTTCAAACACAGCTTATACAGGTTCAAGAATTCAAGTTGGGCTGTAGATTATACAGAAACTTAATATAGTTGTGGAGAACTAACTAGTAAAGTTTTGGTCCTATTGAGTCCAACAAAGTTTGTTTCACAATTTTTGTAGCTTTCTACAGGGAGCTACGGATTTTACAACGTTCTGGTATTTTTCTGGAAATGCTACTGTTGTTTTTCTGGTATTTTCACTAAGCTGAGCAAAATCCCTAAATTTGATTAACTTAGTCAAGGTTAATGAAGCTCAAATTTTTATTGGACACTCTAAGGTACTAGTAGAAGATTGTTGCAAGGTTTGAGAATTTTGCATATAGTAGATCTCCTGGTATAAAATTCCAAAGATTTCGCTTCAAAGATTTATTGAGAATTTTACAGAAGTTTTCATACCAATTAATTCGAACCACCTGATTGTACAGTTCAACCTGGTTCCATCAAATTTTGCTTGAGATTTTTTGATGAAATCTACAGGTAGATATGAAATTCCCAAGTTTGAACTATATATATCCTAATTTTCTTTTGTATTGAATAACTTGAAAATAGCTGGGCCCACTTAGATGTCAATTAGCCAACCAGAAAGGTGCCACACAAGACCACGGATTTAAATGGCTCTAGCCACACAAGATCTGAGTGACACAAAGGATCAAACGGGCCAGGTGGGTGTAGCCGACAGACAAGCCCCACAAGGGGTCGTCTTCCACCTCACGCCCATGGCGTTGATGATGCCCTACGGTGGTGGCGGCACCGCTCATCGGCGACTTGCCAATGGTGCTAATAGGTTTCGGTACCAGGTCCTAACGGAGCTGGGCGACATGGGGAATTCAATGGAGGCCATGGATTTGACCGAGGACCACCGGAGAGAGCTCCCGATTGTGGTGGCGGCGAGAAGTTCGCCGGAGACAGCGAAAAGCGTAGACCGAGGTTAACTGGCACATAATTTGGCCCTAAAACATCAAGATGCACTAAGTAACTCAACTATGGACCTAAATCATGCTGATAATAGTTGGAATATGGATTTTACCGGTGACCTAGGTTGCAATGGCCACCGGATAGAAAAACTTGGATATTGGTGCGCTCGGTGCATGAAATTCCATGCCGTTTGTTCTGGGGGGTCCATAGAGACATTATGGATCTTTTCTCTAATTGGTTTGGAGATTGGTTGAGCATGTAACACGAATTGGTTGAATTAATCCGCTTGGTTCTAAGAAGCCGACGGAGAAAAACTTGGAAAATACGGCACGAACATGGGGTACCTCAATGGGTGGTGTTGAGGGACGTCAATAAGGAGTGATGTCGGACTTGTTGGCGCGTTGTTACAGTTGGGAGCGAGCCCGAGGTAAAAGTGCGATGAAGATGTGCTGTGGCGGCCAAAACTGGAGGTTGGGGAAACTTCTCATCGTGCACGGCCGGCCGATGAAAGAGGCAATGGGGTGGCAGCTCTGGAAGGTTGAGAACATGCCGACGCTTGCACAGGGACCTTTGCCGAGGCAGGGACGCAGCTTAGCAGCTGGGCACCGACTTCCTTGCAGTGAAGCTCGATGGCAGCAAGAAAAATAGAGCCCGCACTATGTGAAAGTGCATCTAGGCATCCCCATGGGTTTTGGATGATTGATAACGACAATTAAGAGTCTAATGAGCTCAGTTGATCTTAACCACAGGTACAAGGATTGAAATGAGATAAAAACCCTCAAAAAGGAAACGGAGAAAACGGACGTCAAAGACTCAAGCGTAGAAATTAGAGTTTCTATGGTATTGAGCTTATATGAGCCGTATCATGTCAGAGGGTGGTTGTATCATGTGCATTGATATCATACCAAGGGGCTCAAAGTGGTGGTTTAGAGAAAAACCCAAGTGAGAAGCCTAAAATGAGAAAAACCCTAGGAGGCCGGACTAGTCCGACCATGGCAGACAGGTCCATATTTAGACGGACCAAACGTCTCTGGAGTGAACCTGAGTGAATTTGGAACCAAGTTCGAGAAGTCCGGACTTGTCCATTTTTGGACGGACCAAAGCTCTCTGGAGTAGTTCGGACTTGTCCGTTTGGGTACGGACTTGCCCGTTTGAGACTTAGTGTGACAGACCGAGAGAAACCCTAGGGAGCCGAACTAGTCTGCCCCTGTGGTCAGACTAGTCTGGGCCGACCCAGAAAAGTCCATTTTGGAACGGACCAAGTGGTTCTGTTCCACTTCGGACTAATCTGTTGTTGACCGGACTAGTCCGTTGTCTAGTGACCATTTGAATTTGGAAATTTGGCGGGTAGCATGACGATTGTTGCTTAGTGTGGCAGTTGTCGGGAACTGACCAGGGGTCAGTGGTCCCATAGGGTTGGACTAGTCCCGAGTGTGAGGCCGGACTAGTCCGCCCCTTTGCTGATGTAAGCCAAAGGGGCTCGGGGCCTATATAAAAAGGGGACCCCCGAGCTCATTTGACAACGTCTTGAACCCTAGCGCCGCCACAAGCATCCTAGAGCCTTCTAAAGCCTTCTACTCGTCCTACTAACCCTCTAAGAGCAAATCTCGAAGAGATTAGGGTTTGGGGAGGAGAGTAAAGGAAAATCATCATGCTTTGGCTCTCGGTTTGATCTCTTGCACATTGTGTTATGTTTTTGTGGCTTGTGTTTGTTGAGCTTTGTGTGCTCCTCATTGTATTGATTTGTGGGAGTCTCAAGTTGTGAGCAGCCCCATCAAACTTGGTGATTACCCATTGATATAGTGGAAACCAAGCCAGCCATCATGGTGGCTTGGTGAGAGAAGGGTCAAGTGAGACCCGTTCCTTGTTTGGACTTCTCAACGTGGAGGTAGGCTTCTTCGTGGAACTGAACCACAGAATAAATCTCGTTTCACTTGTCTCTCGCTTTTTGTGATCACTAGTATTGCTATTAGGGTTCACATTGCTCTTATTGCCTTACAATTTGATCATTATTATAAACTTGCAATCTAAGTGTTTGAACCTCCAAATCTGAGCTTCACAAGTTTACTACATATTGCTCATATCTTTGGTGAACTTTATTTCCGCAAATAACTTGTAGAAATCAAGTTTTAGGGTTTTCACCCTGTGCTGAGCGGACTAGTCCGGCCCTGAGCAGACTAGTCCGGCCACAAGAATTTAATCTTGTTTGATTAAGTGATTTCAGGTATTAATGCCTATTCACCCCCCTCTAGGCGACTTTCACTGTGTGCTTGTGCTGAGGCAGAGCTAGAGAGTTTGTGAGCAAAATGTGAGCAACGATAAGGACAACGTTACTGCGTGCTGGGGCCAAGCTGGTCTGGATTGGGGAGGCGGCGCATGCAAGAAACACGCTGGCGCACGGTGAGGGCAAGGAGAACAGGGCACCGGAGAGCAAGTCGGTAAGTGAATTGTCTCACAGACAAGTGGGGTCCACTTCACTCCCACATTATCTTTATTGATTTATTTCAAACATCAATCAAGTTCCTTAAATGGTGAAAGTTGACATGTAGACTAATCTGACCCTCCTAAATCCAATGGTGTACTCATGTTTTAGTGTTGACAGATTTGAAATTTAAATTTAACTTGAATTCGAATACTCCCTTTTATGCACATTTAGTTAAGTGGTTACATTTGCCCCAAAATTAATGAAACTTGGTAGCTTGACTGATTTTAACATGAGAAGTTCACTGATGTATTCAAATTTGAGTTTTGACGAAATTGAGAGTTAAGTTTAAATTTTAATTTGAATTCAAAATCTCTCCCATGGATTGGTTAATAAAATAGTCTTTGATGACTTACAATAATGAAATTTAATAGGGCTGCCAACAAAAATATGAAGAACATATAGGTGAACTCATATTTCAAATTTAGGTAATCTGAATATGTAATTTGGATTTGAATCTGATCCATCTCTTTTAGAGTTTGATTTACTATTAACCTCACATGTGCACTAGATTATATTTTATTTTTCCTCTAATTAATTCCATAGCTAATCAGAACACCCCTGCTTAGGATTTTATATTTGCTATTATTATGATCTGGATCTGTCTTTGCATTACATTTGACTTTGTATTTCACATCATTTATTAGTAAACATAGTTCATGTAAAGTTGAATTTTTGATTCCACCTAAAAATTTTAAGTTCATATTTTTACCTTCTTGTTCATTTCAAATGTGGGCTTTTACAGCTTTCCCGATCAAACACGCCCTCAAAGATTGCACCCTCAAGCGCTTCCTCGACAATGAGTCAGGCATCCCAGTCGACAAAGAAATGAGGGACGTGCTCCATGACCTCGAAATCCGGAAGGAGCTCATCTGATGAGGTTCTGTGCCCCGGGTATCAAGAAACACGGAATCATACCCGAGCACGGCAAAAGCCCTGAGTTCCTCATGTATGATAAACCGAAAATATAGCAAAAAGCTAAGTACCTTCCCCACTTCTCTTGTTTGTGTCGTTTCTCGCAAAAGCAAACCACCCCCGAGCTCGAGCTCGTTCGGGGCCCCGACCCCGATCTTGATGGTCCCAGGCAGTACAAGGCTACTCAAGCTGTGCGGCGATTTGTCCGAACCAACCACCTTCACTGCTCAGGGGCTACCCACCCGCTAAGAGCTCGGCAATATGCCCCCAAGTTTCCTTTTTACGAAGCACCATTTTTCTTATAAGTACTCCCTCCATGCTTCAAAATCCATGGCAAAGATCGATGAAAGTTCTAAAAGCTAAGGATCGAGCAGGATATAGGGACAAAAAGAGAAAATGCACAAAAGAAAACTTGTTTCGCTAATAATTCTGATGCCCACGATCCATCACATATGCATAACCGAGCGATTTCCTGACAAATATTGAGTAACTCTGACGAGTCTGTACAAATCTCAAATTTTGCTTCAGTTAATGGTATATTCTTGCTCTGAGGTGAATATCGAAGTTTAGTTAACTTCTTTATCTTTCTAACTAGTATTTACTTGCCCCTAGATCATCTCATGATCAAAAGTTATGTAGGTTCAAAGTTGACAGATTTCTATAACGGTTTTAGCAGCACCTCATTTAGAAGTACCTAGTTTAATCCAAATGTTTCATACATTTCTGCTCCAAATTAAACAAAGCACAAAACTACAAAGTTGTAGAATGACTCATAGTATTTATATAAATGTATCATTTGCCTCTTAGTGATTTGTATTTAGAATCCTATGAACAAATTACATAAGTGTACATAACAATTTCCAAATTTGGGATTTCTGGACAGCTTGTGGAGTTCTGGACTTTTAACCAATTTAGAGAGGGAATCTGGTCTTTGAGTGAATATAAAGATTGTATAGGACTTCTATGTCTTTACAAAAAAGTATTTATTTGACTTTATAGCACTTCCAGTTTGAGAGATATGGATTTTTAAATTTGACAAAGTTAACAGATTTTGGAGAAATTTTGACAGCACCTCCATTGTATGTTTTTGATTTGGCCACAATTTTACACATATATAATAACAGAACTCAAAGAAACTTTAAATTACAAAGTTAACACATATCTTGCACGATTTCAGAATGGTATCATATGAACCTATTGGAATTTTCTACAGTGAGTTATGGTCAGTTTTCAGCGTCATAGAGAAACTGTCCTGTTTCTGTGACAGGTTCTACAATTTGGATATTTTTACAACTTAAATTTGAGATTCTGTCCTAGAGGTCAGAATAAAAGTTGTAGAGGACTCTCATAGCTTTCTATCCATGTGTTGTAAACCTATGTTCTGTTGTTTGTAACAATATTTTTGCGCTGGCAAAGTCCAGCATAGTTGCTGCCAGAAAAACAGGGATGCTATTTAGATGAGTTTCGATGCCCAACTTAATTCAAACTTGTAACTTGGCTCCAGAACAGAGGTGAGTAGTTGTTTATAGTACTAAATTCGATATTTATACTCATTGGACAGTGGCGGATTCATTTGTTCATAATGGAGGTAATGCGAGGTAAGAAAAGATGTCAGTACTACGTTGCTTCACAAAGGAAAAACCTAAACGGTATATTCCGGCATATACGTATCGATAGTGACACTAAATAAGGTCACTCGCAAACATTTCTACTCGCAATACGTTCACATAGTTAGTGTACCTATATAAGACACTCAATTAACAAAACACACATTATGGTGACGTACGGCACGACCTGCACGGGTTATCATTTTAGGCAGTCATAATAATATATATTACAAAACTAACGCCCCTGTATCATTCCATACATGCCGTCCCCGAGGAGAAAACGTCTCGAGAAACGTGGTCGCGTTTCAACACCACACGATGGGGGACCCGAGTAAAACGCGAACGGGTCATCATGAACGTGAATTTTACCAACCCGACAGATACCACTTACTGCCTTTACCTCACGAAGGCACGTCGATGGTGAGCGCTACGTATGGCTTATTGAACATGAATTTTCCAAGAGTTGCATACTACCGCGTTTTTTACCACAAGATGGGCATCCACACTTTTGCCTGAAACACGCCGGGCAGCAGCGTTTCATATGTTTTTGTAGGATCTAAGAGCACTTGAAAAGCTATCAGAGGAGGGATGTATGGTAGATTAAAACTTTTTTAGCAGAAGCAATGAAAACCCCTCAGCAGAAAAACAATATGTTAAAGAAACAATGTGTGCAAATAATCTAAACGTGATCAATCGTGACAAAAACCAGTATAGATTGTGAAGAATCAAATCGTGAAGATGTCACAACAAGAAGCACAAAAAATCATCAAGAAAAACTCAAGTTATAATCGAAGGATCGAACAAGGGTCAATTTGTTGTGCCCGGGTAAAAACCCGATTTGCAACACTGCAAAGAAACTCGTTTAGATCAGAAACCACAAATCCAATGATTGTGAAATTTTTATAGATGATAGAAAATAAAGTTGTGAAGACAATCAAAAAAGAATCACATCAATTGGATATGTAAAACACAAGTATGATAAAAACACTAAAGCAACATAGTGCTGTGCAGAAACTTGACGAGATAAACTTCTCTGAAACAAGTCGGACGAACAAGGCACAAAAACTCCTCTAAACTACAAATTTTATTGATCAAAACACAAGAGGAACAGCCCAAAGTTGTCTTACCACGAGCTCTGGCCTCCCTTTCTTTTATAACCATCCCTAAGGGCAACCCAATCCAATCTAGGACTCTAATCCTACTCAGTTTCAACCAAAACTTTCCATAACTGCTCAAGACTCTTCCATACGCAGATAGAAGCAATCTCAAGACTTCCAAACACCTTCAGAACGTCGCAGCATTCCTAAAAAAACTCAATTTCGTCACCCACATGAAATCTAATCAAAACAAACTCAAAACTTTCCATAAACGAACCATAACTACCTTAGCCGCAGTCTGAGGCATAATTCAGCCCGATTAGACCTTTCCAACCATATCTTCACTTCCATATCTCTTCATAATGCCTTGGAAAAATGTTGCCACGTACATGCACCCCTTGCACACGCACAAACACCTTCCAACAACGTCCAAGATACCTTCATATGCATTGTTGAAAGCATCTACGCCCCATGAGGTACGGTTTCGGTGATTAATGACAACCATTCGATATTACTAATGAATTTGTGAATGCAAGGTCCCAATAACACTCAATCAAATGAAATCAATATTACATTGGAGACCCATATAAAATCAACCAATGAGATCAAATCGAATCATACGAAGACAAGAAGTGAAAGCTCTAACTTGATACTTGATGACTATCAAAACAACATTTCAATCAAATGTTAAAGAGGTCACAAGTTCAATTTCCAAAAGAACAACTCAAAACAACTCGAAGTCAACAGATTGAACACACCGGATCATCCGATGTTTGTTGAGTTGACTGCATCGGTCGAGTTGTGTCAACAGAAGAAGAAGACCTCAGACAAATGCACTCACCGGATCATCCGATGTGAGTGGCTCAGTGACATCGGTCCATCATCACAGTTTGCAATACCATTGGACCAAGTGAAGCACCGGATCATCCGATGTGCAGAATTACATACATCGGTCGATCACTCCAGTAAGCATCAAGATCAAGCAAATTCTGGAGGAAGAGCCACCGGATCATCCGATGAGAAGACAGGTGAACATCAGTCTAACAGTGGTCATATCTGACACAGTGACATCAGCTAATTTGGCTTTGACCGATGTTAACTGAAGGGGAGACATCGGATCATCCGGTGTTCGCAGAGAAGTGATGTCAGCCTACTTTTCCAACGGCTATTTCGTGGAGGCTGGCTATTTATACCCCTTCAACCTGTCAAATCGATAAGACTTGAAGCCCAGACATACTCTACACATCCTAGAGCATTCAAGACATAGAGCTACCACTTTCACATCATTGTTCATCATTTGTACACCAAGAGATAGGCTAGAACTAGCTAGAGATAGTGCTTGTGTGCCTCCATTCTTGGTGATTGGAGTCTCTAGTGTAGT
Source organism: Tuctoria greenei (assembly GCA_036927565.1). NCBI lineage: Eukaryota > Viridiplantae > Streptophyta > Magnoliopsida > Poales > Poaceae > Tuctoria > Tuctoria greenei. Next base: position 148,090,018 of record JAYESD010000002.1, read on the forward strand.
GAGAGCCATAAGGGAGTGTCCCTTGGTGTGTGTGACTTCTGGAGCTTGCCAAGAGGATTGTGGAAGCCCGGAGGATTCAAAGTGTACAAGGCTTGAGCTCCACCTTGCCAAGGTTGGCGAACGGAGAAGGATAGTGAAGACCCCCTTGTCTCGGTGACTTGGGAGTGGCAAAACCCTTCGGTGGGTGCCACAACGTGGATGTAGGAAGATCCTTGTGATCTTGCCGAACCACGGGATAAAACTCCGAGTCCCTTGAGCGTTTGCATCCCTCTCCCTTTTACATTTATGCAATCTTCATTCCGCAACTTTAATTTACATTGATTGCATAGATTAATTGCATAGGGAATTGGGCTTTAAGTTGTTAGCTTTTAATTACCTTCAAATTTGAAAGAAAGCCCAATTCACCCCCCCTCTTGGGCGTTTAGATCCTTACAATTGGTATCAAAGCGAGGTTGCTCATTGGATCATTCTAGCCTCACCGCTAGAGAGCTAAAATGGCCAAGAATGGGGGTTCGGTTCCTACCTTCGAGGGCAAGAACTTTGCCTATTGGAAAGCACGCATGCGTGCCTACCTAGAGGCTATTGCTCCCGAAGTTTGGGAAGCGGCCCATGCGGGGTTTGGAAATCTTGACTATGTTGGTGATCAACTAAAATGGGATGCTAAAGCTAGAAATGCTATCTATGAATGCATAAGTCAAGACGTATTTGCTAGAATTGCTAGTAAAGAGAAAGCTTGTGAAATTTGGGCATGTTTAATTGAAATACATGAGGGCTCATCTCGTGTTAAAGAACTCAAATATCACTTGCTTAAATCCAAGTATGATGAATTCAAAATGCTTCCTCATGAGAATGTTAACCAAATGTTTTCTCGTTTAAATGTGCTCATTGAGGAGATTAACGCACTTGACATTGGTTCTCTTGGTAAGGGACTTATCAACCACAAGATCCTCATGCTTCTATCCAAGCCCAAGTACAACATTATCAATTCAATGCTCCAAAAAGAATCACTTGACAACATTGAAGTTTCGGAGCTCATTGGAGAAATTCATGCTCATGAGATGAGCGTACTTGGAATGATGGAGGAGTCATCGTTAAAGACCATTGCTCTCAAGGCTTCAACGAAGAAGACAACTCCCAAGAAGAAGAAAATGGTTGAGCCTAGCTCAAGTGAAGAAGAGCAAGCAACAAGCGAAGAAGACGATGATGAGCTTGCGTTGATGATGAGAAAATTCTCACGTCTAAACTCCAAGATCGTAAAGAAGGGATACTCATTTGATCCCAAGAAGAAAGCCTTCCTCCCAAGAAAAGATGAAAACAAGACATGCTATAATTGTGGTGATCAAGGCCACATATCATATGATTGTCCAAGACCGGACAAGAGGAAGGATAACCACAAGGGAAAGTATCGAAAGCTAGAAGAAAGTGATGAAGATGAAGAAGAGGTCAAGCCCAAGCGCTCCTTTGGAAAGAAGAAATTTGACAAAGGCAAGAAGACCAAGCTCTTTCCAAAGAAGAGAAGAGGACCTCAAAAAGTCTTCATGTGCGAGGCCAATGAGTGGATCACGGATGAAGAGTCAAGCGACGAAGAGAGTGAAGATGAAGAAAACTTGGCGGGCCTTGCCATCGTCAACAAGGATAACTCACCTCTTCGTCCACCTCCTATGTGCCTCATGGCGAAAGGTAACACTAAGGTATGTGACGATTCTAGCGATGATGATGATGAGCTCTCCCCCGATGAATTAGCATCTATGATTAATGAATACCATGTCATCATAAAAAGGAAAAAGGGGTTAATGCACTTGAACAAGCTTGTGCTAAGCTTGAGAGTGCGAAGCTCGATTTGCATGACAAGTATGTAACCATACTTAAAGAGCATGACACGCTCAAAACACATGTCAAGCAAATCGAAGAGGAAAATGCTCAAATCAAGCTTGATCATCATGAGCTTGACTTAGCAAACCAAGCACTCTTGGGAAAGCACAATGACTTGGTTCAAGAACATGAAGTGCTTAACCGTGCTTATGAAGCAATTGAACTAAAAATGAAAAACATGAAAAAGGAAACCCTTGATGGCAAAGTATCAACTACTTCACATGCCACTAATATTTTGGATAAGTCTTTGCCTTTGAAAGCAAGCCTTAGGGAGAAGGAGTTGATGGACGAGATTGAAAGTCTCCGCACTAGTGTGGCAAGACTTTCTAAGGGGGAGGACAAGCACAAGGAAATCCTCTACCAACAAGCTAAAGGCTTCAACAAGAGAGGACTTGGATCCTTCCCGGTGCGCAACAAAGGGAAGGTGCCCTCACCGGAGCTTAGGACAAGCTTCATCAAAGAAGTTGGTTCCTATTGCCAACATTGTGAGGTCACCGGACATCACACGAGGGAGTGTCCTCTTCCCAACCGTCCTTCTCCGAAATTGCCTCCTAACTACAAATCTACTTTCAATGATTACCACTATCTCTTGAGCAAAGTAGGTGGCAAGGTGAAGGCAAGGTTCATCGGCAAAGACATTAAGGGCATGAAGGGGAAGCTCCCCAAGCAACTTTGGGTCCCAAAATCACTCGTATCACACATACAAGGACCTAAGTTGGCTTGGGTGCCTAAACTCAATAACTAACTTCATGTGTGTAGGTGAACTACAAAGCTGGAGGAAAGCATTGGGTACTCGATAGCGGGTGCACTCAACATATGACCGGCAATGATGGTATGTTCACCACCATAGAGAACCCCGACAATCATGAACAAGTCACCTTTGGTGACAACTCAAAGGGGAAGGTAATTGGTTTAGGTAAAATTGCTATTTCGCATGATTTGTCCATTTCTAATGTACTATATGTTAAGTCACTTAGTTTCAATCTACTTTCCATTGCACAACTATGTGATCTTGGACTAACGTGCACCTTTGACAAGAATGGTGTTGTAGTAACTAGTGAATCAAGCAAAGAACTAATCTTCAAAGGTTTTCGGCATGGACATATTTACTTGGTGGACTTCTCCAACAAGGATGCTAGCTTGACCACTTGTCTTTTCACTAAGACAAGCTTGGGTTGGCTATGGCATCGATGCATTGCTCACATTGGGATGAGCAAGCTTAAGAAGTCGTTCAAGCTTGGGATGGTGATCGGCGTGAAGGATGTCACATTTGAGAAGAACAAGCTTTGTAGCGCTTGTCAAGTCGGGAAGCAAGTTGCTTCACACCACCCAATGAAGACAATGGTGTCAACCTCCAAGCCGCTTGAACTACTCCACATGGACCTCTTCGGACCGTCCACATTTCAAAGTCTTGGTGGTAATCTCTATTGTCTTGTTATTGTTGATGACTATTCTAGATATGCTTGGACTTTGTTTCTAGGTGACAAGGGTGAAACTCCGGAAGTCTTCAAGACCTTTGCTAAACGTGCTCAAAGGGAATTTCAACTTCCCATCATCAAGGTCCGGAGTGACAACGGCACCGAGTTCAAGAACTACAACATTGGGGAGTGGTGTGATCGTGAAGGCGTGAAGCATGAGTTTTCGGCCACATACACCCCTCAACAAAATGGTGTTGTTGAAAGGAAGAACAAGACTCTCATCACCCTTGCTAGAGCAATGCTTGATGACTATGGCACGTCGGAGAAATTTTGGGCCAAAGCAATCAACACGGCGTGCCATGCCGCTAATAGGGTCTATCTTCATCGACTACTTCAAAAGACCCCATATGAGCTCCTCGTTGGGAGAAAGGCCAACATCTCCTACTTCCGAGTCTTCAGGTGCAAGTGCTACATCTATCGCAAGAAAAGGCTCGGTAAGTTTGAAAGAAGGTGTGATGTTGGTATCTTTCTTGGTTATGCGTCAAAATCAAAAGCATATCGAGTATTCAACCAAACCTCCGGGTTAGTTGAAGAAAGTTGTGATGTTGAGTTTGATGAGACTAATGGCTCCCAAGAGGAGAGTTTTGGTCATGATGATATAGATGATGAGCCTCTACGAGAAGCCATGAAAAACATGACCATTGGAGACATCAAGCCCGAAGTTGAGGAGAGCCATGATCAAGGGGGAGCATCAAGTTCCAACATCAACACCTCCATGGCGCCTCAAGTTGATGAAGAAGAAGAAAAAGATGATGATCCATTGCTAATTCAAGATTCACAAACCACACAACATCAACTAGAAGAAGAAGAAGTCCAAGATCGAGTCCAACCACAAGACGAGCAAGATGCTTCACCACCGCCAAGTACCTCACAATCACTTATGAGGCATGGACGCATCTCCAAGGCGCATCCGATTGATCAAATCATCGGAAGTCCGTCACGGGGAATCCAAATTGGGTGATGGCCATGCAAGAAGAACTTAACAACTTCACCCGCAATGAAGTTTGGGTGTTGGAGGAGCGACCCAAGGACAAGAACGTCATCGGAACGAAGTGGGTATACCGCAACAAGCAAGACGAAAATGGCATTGTGGTCCGCAACAAAGCGAGACTTGTGGCCAAGGGTTTTTCACAAGTTGAAGGACTAGACTTTGGAGAAACATTCGCTCCGGTCGCTCGGTTAGAAGCTATTCGTATACTCCTTGCTTTTGCTTCACATCACAATATAATGCTTTATCAAATGGATGTTAAAAGTGCCTTTCTTAATGGTTATATTAACGAGCTTGTTTATGTTGAGCAACCTCCCGGGTTTGAAGATCCGAGGAATCCTAATCATGTGTATAGGTTACACAAGGCGCTCTACGGGCTCAAGCAAGCACCTAGGGCGTGGTACGAACGTCTAAGGGATTTCTTGGTCATGAAAGGATTCAAGATCGGGAGGGTGGACACTACACTCTTCACCAAGGACATCGACGGGGATTTATTTATTTGTCAAATTTATGTCGATGATATTATTTTTGGCTCAACTAACAAATCTCTTAGCCATGAGTTTGGCACCATGATGTCTAGGGAATTCGAGATGTCAATGATTGGAGAGCTCAACTTCTTCCTAGGATTTCAAATCAAGCAACTTCAAGAGGGGACCTTCATCTACCAAGAGAAGTACACCAAGGACCTCTTGAAGAAGTTTGAGATGGGAGATTGTAGCTCAAGAAGTACTCCAATGGCGACAAATTGTCATCTCGACGCGGACTTGGACGGTAAACCTATTGATCAATCTCACTACCGTTCCATGATTGACTCATTGTTATACCTTACCGCATCTAGGCCCAATATTATGTTTAGTGTGTGCTTGTGTGCTCGCTTTCAAGCGGCACCTAAAGAATCGCATAAGAAGGCGGTCTTTAGGATACTTCGGTATCTCAAGCATACCCCAAGTGTAGGTTTGTGGTACCCCAAGAACACTAGTTTCCATCTCTTGGGATACTCGGATTCGGACTTTGCCGGATGCCGTGTGGATCGCAAGAGTACCTCCGGTGGGTGCCACTTACTTGGGCGTTCCCTAGTATCTTGGTCAAGCAAAAAGCAAAATTCCGTGGCTTTGTCCACCGCGGAGGCGGAGTATATAGCGGACGGTGCATGTTGTGCCCAAATTCTATATATGAAGCAAACCCTTTTGAACTTTGGAATTAAATTTGGTTGTGTGCCTCTCCTTTGTGACAATGAAAGTGCGGTTAAGATAGCTAGAAACCCCGTTCAACACTCCCGCACTAAGCACATTGATATTTGCCATCACTTCTTGCGGGATCATGAGGCTAAAGGAGACATCTCTTTGCAAGGTGTTAGATCCGAAGAACAATTGGCGGATATCTTCACTAAACCACTTGATGAGAAAACCTTTTCTAGACTTAGAAGTGAATTAAATGTGCTAGATGCATCTAACGTCATGTAAGTTGCCCTGTTCATGTAAGGCTGCATATCATTTAGGTCCTGTCTAACTCCCAAAGGATAGGGGCAAACTAGAAATAGTTTTCCCTGAGGAAGCCTTTGGAAGGTTTAAACTTGGCAAGATAGATTTATTTTATGCCTTGCATAATCTCTGCCATATAGACTTGCACTCATTTTAATTTCTTGCACTATAATTTGTTTGGCATTGCATACGGTAGATTGTCACAAAGGGGAACCCACCTTATGAGAAAGAGACTTGTTTGAAATGCAATATCTCAACTCATATAAGGTGGAAAGAACAAAATGTTAGGTACGTTAATGCCTAGAGGAACATGCTTCAAAGAGATAGAAGTCTTCATACTCTACCTCACAAAGCATGGGCCTTACATTTTATTTGGATATTTTTCCTCCCCTTTTTCGGTGTTCCATTTGCTTTAAGGTTTAGCCAAGCTATTGGCATATTAGATTCTAGAAGGGTAAGGGGTTGCCCAAAAAGTCCTAAGACATGTGTTTCTCTTTGATTGTTTGTTTGGTCAAAGGACTTATATGGGATGTTTTTGTTTTGTGGTCATCGAATTATCCGATGCCTAAGTCAATCCCTCATCGGATCAATAGGTGGTCAATCTTCAAGGGCCAGTTCAGTCTGAAATTCAAATCATCCGACGCGTTCATTCCCAAAAACATCGGTCCATCCGATGTTCACTCTTCTGGAGCTGTGGTCAATTCAGCCGATGTTTACTTCCTCCAACGTCGGACCATCCGGTGTCAACATCACTCTTTTGAACACCCTTACTGTGCCATTCGACCGATGACCCAAACCCTAAACGTCGGTCTATCCGATGTCAACAGCAATTTTTGAATATCCTTACTGTGGCATTCGACCGATGTTCATATTATCTAGCATCGGTCCATCCGGTGTTAAAAATTCGGCTAGGGTTTGGGGTCAACTATTTAAACCCGCGCGCCGCCGCCTCTTTCTCTCTCCCCGACGCCTCGCTCGCCCGTGCTCTCGTCACCGCCGATCGCGCCCAAATCGCCGCCGCCGACCACCGTCCACCGCGCCGCTACCTCTCCCCCACGCCGCTGCCTCTCCCTTGCGCCACCGCCTCTCCCTCGCGCCGCCGCCTCTCCCCCGCGCCGCCGCCTCTCCCTCGCGCCGCCGCCTCTCCCTCGCGCAGCCACCGTGCTCCCGCCGGACGCCGCCGCCACACACCCGCGCCGCCTCACCTCCAAGCGATGCGCCGCCGTCTCCACACCTCACCACCACGCCCAAGCGCCGCCGCTGTCTCTCTCCACCGCCACAGCAGCCCCACGCACAAACCGCCCCTCTCCGGTCACCTTCCCGTGGTTAGGGTTCCCCGGCCCATCGATCTTCACGCCCCATCAAATCTCAACTCGGCGATTGCAATGGCTCGCGACAAGAAGAACAAGGGCAAGGCCATCGCGGAGCCCGCCGCGAAGAAGCAGAAGCTGTCCAAGGAGGAGAAGAAGGCGTTGATGGCCGCTCGCGCCGCCAAGGAGCGTGAGCGTGGCCGAGGAGGGTCCCTGAGGATCCGTGAGGCTCGTTCCAGGCAGCCTCCCGTGATCGACGACTCCGAGGCCGAAGAGGAGCCGGTTGAGCCTCTCGTCCGCCGGCGCTCAGCCCGGACGCGTGGGGGTCACACCGAGGCTGCTCCTCGTCCGAGACCGACGGCTGCCGACCGTCTTGAGGACAGGGAGGCCGAGAGGGCCATCTACGAGATGGACACGGCGGTCCGTGTCGGTGAGGGAGTCCGTCTTACGGGCTACCGGAAGATGAAGGCCAAGCAACTCCGGAAGCTCAGATGGAATGTGTTGCTTGAGGAGTGGTACCCGCAGCCCCGGGAAGCTATGGTGGACAGTCGGTTCTGGACGGTCACACAGGCGTCTCTCTACGAGACCTACAGACGCCGTGGCCACAAGCTGTTCCAACACAACTACATGGATTGGGTTCAGCTTGAAGTAGCCGCAGGGACAGAGATCAGGCCGTTCTTTGAGAGGTACAGGGGCCTGGTGCAGTTGCTGTCATAAGAGTGGAGTGCTTACGTGGAGGATTGGGTCCGCGTGTTCTATGCCACCCTCTACGTCTCTGAGGGCAGACGATCCATTGACTTCATGTTCATGGGTCAGCACTACCACCTGTCGAGGCAGACGTTGGGACAGTTGCTTGGAGTAGACCTGCACGACACTTGCATACATGAGAGAGTCTACGGTCAGGCAGACCCGCCGAGGAGGCCGCTCACTGGAGGAGTGGCTCCTGCTCTGGAGGAGATCAGATCACTGTTTGGACCCACTTTCTCTCCAGACCAGTCGAGAGTTCCGGCCTTGTTGACTCCTGCAGTGCGCACGGTGCACCTTGCCCTGCGTCGCTCTCTTCTGCCGAGGTCCGGCTATCTTGAGGGTTTTACCAGCCTCCAGCAGACAATCCTGTTCTACATCATGAACGGGATGGACTTTGATATAGTGGATGTCATCATCTGCGAGATGGAGGATGTCATCACAGATGGTGTAGGCATAATGAGGCAGCTAGTTTATGGGCACTGGATCAGCTACCTGCTCACCTTGATGGTTCCCGAGGGGTCCGCCGCACACGACCGTCTCTCTGACGAGAGTGTGTCACGGTTCGGACACTACCGAGCTCCAGCTCCAGGGGACCGCCGTCTTGGCCGCCCTGTTGAGCTTCAGGTCAGGGCGATGCTAACTGAGGAGGAATGGTCTGATCTTGAGAAAGAGGATGAGCGACTAGCTGAGGCGGAAGCTCAGGGAGGAGACCTGCAGCACGTCTGGTCCGAGAGCGACACAGACGAGAGTGTTGAGGAGTACTTCCCTCCTCCTCCACCCTCACCGAGGCAGCACGACGCCGAGGCAGGAGGATCAGCTGCTCCACCGCCGACACCACCTCCTGTGTCCGAGGCTCAGGTGTCACAGCCGTCAGAGCTGTCGACACTACTCCAGCAGATGATAGAGCAGCAGCGCCAGGACAGGCTCGCTGCTGAGCAGGCCAGGGCAGAGCAGGCTGCTCATCTGGCACAGCTTCAGAGACAGGAGCAGGAGCTTCAGCTGGAGATCGCTCGACAGAGGCGAGAGGATACGGATCGGTTCACGAACTTGGTCGATCAGATGCACCGCCGTACCCTTGACCAGCAGCAGCAGACTCAGCAGGCTATGATGGGGATCCTAGGGTTGATCACCAACCTATACACTCAGACTGGGATCACCCTTCCTCCACAGCAGCCTGGACTGGGACTAGCTCTAGGTGTTGCTCAGGTGCCCACTACTCCTATTCCTTCGATCAGTATGTCACCACTTCTGGCACCCAGCGCACCGATTCACTCACCTCTACCGGCGACGACTCTGTTCCAGCAGACGCCGGCATCCGTGGTGAGCGCTCCACTTCCTCCAGCTCCACCGGCACCTCCAGTACCTGCTTCCTCTCCTCCAGCACCGGCAGCGGACCCCCCAGCTCCCTCCGCTCCGGCAACTCCTACGACCGGCGACTCCAGCTCCGACGACTGCGATGGTGACCAGTTCGTCATCGCGCCCAGCTCTCAGGGTCTGTAGGCTCTCTGATCCCTTTTTGGTGTCTTGATGCCAAAGGGGGAGAAGAGGTAGAGGAGTCAGGGGGAGTGGTAGTAGTCTCAGGGGGAGTGGTAGTAGTCTCAGGGGGAGTTTGAGTTTGCTCTTTGTATTCTCGTGTGTTTATCCTTTGTATTCGTGCTTGAGTACTCTAATGTAATTTTAATTAAGCACTCTTCCGCTTGTTACTTTTGCTTATGTTATTAATCGATTGAGCTTTTCGCGCCATTAATTTCATTTGATTTCTACAAGCTTAATGTGTCGTATCTTGTATTCATTGCATATCTACTTGAGTATGGTACTATCAAATTCATTATTATTGCACTTTAAATTATTGTGTTGTCATCAATCACCAAAAAGGGGGAGATTGAAAGCATCTAGGCTCCATGAGGTACGGTTTCGGTGATTAATGACAACCATTCGATATTACTAATGAATTTGTGAATGCAAGGTCCCAATAACACTCAATCAAATGAAATCAATATTACATTGGAGACCCATATAAAATCAACCAATGAGATCAAATCGAATCATACGAAGACAAGAAGTGAAAGCTCTAACTTGATACCTGAAGACTATCAAAACAACATTTCAATCAAATGTCAAAGAGGTCACAAGTTCAATTTCCAAAAGAACAACTCAAAACAACTCGAAGTCAACAGATTGAACACACCGGATCATCCGATGTTTGTTGAGTTGACTGCATCGGTCGAGTTGTGTCAATAAAAGAAGAAGATCTCAGACAAATGCACTCACCGGATCATCTGATGTGAGTGGCTCAGTGACATCGGTCCATCATCACAGTTTGCAATACCATTGGACCAAGTGAAGCACCGGATCATCCGATGTGCAGAATTACATACATCGGCCGATCACTCCAGTAAGCATCAAGATCAAGCAAATTCTGGAGGAAGAGCCACCGGATCATCCGATGAGAAGACAGGTGAACATCGGTCTAACAGCGGTCATATCTGACACAGTGACATAAGCTAATTTGGCTTTGACCGATGTTAACTGAAGGGAGACATCGGATCATCCGATGTTCGCACAGAAGTGATGTCAGCCTACTTTTCCAACGGCTATTTCGTGGAGGCTAGATATTTATACCACTTCAACCTGTCAAATCGATAAGACTTGAAGCCCATACATACTCTACACATCCTAGAGCATTCAAGACATAGAGCTACCACTTTCACATCATTGTTCATCATTTGTACACCAAGAGATAGGCTAGAACTAGCTAGAGATAGTGCTTGTGTGCCTCCATTCTTGGTGATTGGAGTCTCTAGTGTAGTGAGAGCCATAAGGGAGTGTCCCTTGGTGTGTGTGACTTCCGGAGCTTGCCAAGAGGATTGTGGAAGCCCGGAGGATTCAAAGTGTACAAGGCTTGAGCTTCACCTTGCCAAGGTTGGCGAACGGAGAAGGATAGTGAAGACCCCCTTGTCTCGGTGACTTGGGAGTGGCAAAACCCTTCGGTGGGTGCCACAACGTGGATGTAGGAAGATCCTTGTGATCTTGCCGAACCACGGGATAAAACTCTGAGTCCCTTGAGCGTTTGCATCCCTCTCCCTTTTACATTTATGCAATCTTCATTCCGCAACTTTAATTTACATTGATTGCATAGATTAATCGCATAGGGAATTGGGCTTTAAGTTGTTAGCTTTTAATTACCTTAAAATTTGAAAGAAAGCCCAATTCACCCCCCCCCCCTCTTGGGCGTTTAGATCCTTACAATTGTTCTTGACCAAAACATGTTGCGTGACCTTCCAATTGACTCAACCACAATTCCTCCCAAACTTGGCTGTTGAATCTCATCTTCTCCCTAAGACTAGTTCAATGGATCCCGTCACCAGTCATGTCTTGACCTTAAGCAACACCTGCACATGAATAAACAACCAATTCTTCGGACCACAAGTCCTTGACTTGACTCACATTAGTCTGATAACCACAACACCTTATGTGAGCACCTTACATAAGCATGTTGCAAACATAGCAAGATAATGTCCACCATGATCAGCCAAAATACAAAAAAAAACTTAGTCCAAAAGTACAAAGCAAATCTTCCCATAAGTGTGAAGTAAGTTTGAAACATTGCAAATGAAAAACATAGCAGCCACACGATTACTTCAACACATAGAAAGTTCAGACAGTCCGAAACAGGCCATATGCATTATACACGAAAAGTTCAGACATTCCGAAACGCAAACACGTGCAGCTAAAGTTCGCACAGTGCAAAGTGTGTTTCTCAAGTATATTCAAAACTTTGTATGTAAACCTACACGTTTAATATAATTCCCAATGTATTCAACACATAAGTCTCACAATCTCCTTCTTTATGAATGCATTTGCAACACCACTTAAAATCTGAACATTAGCTTATTCACATGAAAAGTTTTGAAAACAATTTTCTATCCTTTTTGAAAATCAAATGAGAAAGAAAATTCAAAAACAAATATTTCTTCCTCTATACATATTTCTCCCCCGTTAATAATGTATTCAGCAAGGTTAAAAAGAGAAATTTCAATGGTTATGAGCATATTATAACATATACATATAAAACAATGCTCATCCAAGTCATACTATCAAGTAATATACACTATCACATCAATGAAATACATAAAGTAGTGTAAGACATGCTAGAGATCAAGTGTAATTTTTAATTTAAGCAAGTCATGATCTCACAAACTTACTATTTGAAGTCCTGAAAGCATGACACTTGTTGCTGCACTTTCATTATTTTTCAAAGCACAAATTCAGATCATATGACATTTGCAAGAGATTATATACTGCATTAGCCTTATTCTAACCAACCAAGTCAAACCTATGTCATTTGACAGTCAGAAGCTTAAGGACATGGTTTTAGTCATACACAACTTCTTCCAAGTTCATATCTAAGTGCAATGATAAGCAATCTCAAAAGAAGAAGTGCGATGCATGCATATTCTCTTGATCTTTTCTCAATTTTTCATTTGAAAATAAAAACTCAATATGTGAGTTGATTACTTGATTAACTCTTCATGATTAAAAGCACTTGTAAGCATGCAACAAGTTCAAAACAACAAGTAAGTTCGATCATGACCAGATTTAGTGTAAGTAATTATTCCAATTACTATTCATGGCAAAAACTACAAAATGTATAACATGAGTAATATAGTAAGAACTTTCAGCATGTAAAACGAGTCACAAACTCATATATGTATGAAATACTTATGCTCATATTATTTTAAATGCAGGTTCACACATAGACTTCCCAAGTTTGAAAACTCCCCCTCAATTTAAGCCATGAGGATGCATAACCCCTATTTCACTATGAATGAAACAAAAATGAGTGAAATCCAAAAGTTTTGTAAAAATGTCATCCAATTGTTGTTCGGTATTTACATGGTAAAGCACAATGTTTCATTTTTCAACATTATCACGGAGGAAGTGATACCTAATGTCAATGTGCTTTGTTCTCGAATGTTGCACAGGGTTTTTAGCAATTCAAATGGCACTAGTGTTATAAAAAAATAGTAGAACACTATCTAGATCAGCCCTAGAGTCCTTAAGTGTTTGAACAATCCAAAGAATTTGTGAACAAGCGCTAGCAGCAGCTACATATTCAGATTCGGTCGTGGATTTTGCAACTAAATTTTGTTTTCTAGAGGACCAAGCAACAAGTGAATTACCAAGAAAATGATAAGAACCCTAAGTACTTTTCCTATCAATCCTACAACCCCCAAAATAAACATCCTAAAATTGTTTCAAAGTAACGATTGAGTAAGAAGGAAGAAAAATGTCAAATTCTTGAGTTCCATATAAGTACCTGAGAATCCTTTTGGCGGCTTGACGATTGAAGCACGTGGGGAAGCTTGAAATCGTGCGCAAAGACAGACGCTGAATTGTATGTCTGGTCTTGAAGTCGTGAGGTACAAAAGTGATCCTATCATGCTTCTATATTCTTTTTGATCCACGGGTTCACCATCTTCATCAAGTTCAAGTGTCTTTGTTGTACCCATTGGTGTCCGACGAGGCTTGCTTTTGTCCATGTTGAAGCGCTTAAGAAGGTCTATTGTATACTTCGTTTGATGCACAAAATTACCCTCCTTGGTTTGCTGGATTTGCAGCCCCAAAAAGTACGTGAGTTTTCCCATCCTATTCATTTCAAATTCTGAACTCATCATAGCAGAAAACTTGGACACAAGATCATGAGAAGCACAATCAAAGATAATATCATCCACATACACTTGAACAAATAAAGAGTCATTGACATGCTTAAGCACAAAAAGAGTTCTATCAACCTTGCCCATGGTAAACCCATTTCTAAGTAAGGATGTTTTTAACATATCATACCATGCTCTAGGGGATTGTTTGAGACCGTACAAGGCTTTGGATAGTTTGAAAACTTGATTAGGAAAATTTAGATTTTCAAAACCCCGTGGTTGCTTGACATAAACCTCCTCATCTATGTAGCCATTAAGAAAAGCACTTTTAACATCCATTTGATATAACTTGAAACCTTTAGATGCAAAAAAAGCTAACGAAATTCTTATGGCTTCTAATCTAGCAGTAAGAGCAAAAGTTTCATCAAAATCTAGACCTTCAACTTGTGTGAAACCTTGAGCGACCAAAAAATTCTCATTCCTAACCACAAAACCATCCTCACTTTATTTTTAAACACCCATTTAGTTCCAATTAAAGTGTGACCTTGAGGTGAAGATAAAAGTTTCAAACATTATTTATTTCAAAATTTTCTAACTCTTCTTGCATGACAATAATCCAAGATTCATTAGTGAGTGCGTGTGATATATCTTTGGGTTCAGAAGAAGTAACAAAAGTAGAATGAGCATGAGAGTTTGGATCGCAAAACCTGGATCGTGTGACTCGTTCGTGCAAGCTTCCAATGATTTGTTGTGTAGGATGACTTTTGAGAACGCGGAGGGGAGTAGACACTTCACAAGCTCCTTCTTGTTCATATTCATCAGATTGAAAAACTTGTGGCTTGAGGATGATCTGAACCAGGTGTAGTAGTTGTTGGTGCTGGTAGTGGTGCAAAATCAGCAATGTGATCAACGTCATTTGCTTCTGAATTTTCAGGTAGCAGCACCACTTCTTCGTCTTCTTCAATAAAAATACTCTCCCCTTGCGGATATGGATCTGAACCTGCAATATTAGCGCTAGTACCTGGGCTAGCTTCGTCAAAAGAAACTGCACAAGTCTCCACAATTTCATTAGTGTCAAGTAAAAGCACACGGTAGCCTCTAGTATGAGATGGATAACTAAGAAACATGGCATCAACAGACCTAAGTTCAAATTTATCAAGATTATCATGTTTCTTAAAAAAGCATTTACAACCAAAGACCCGAAAGTGTGTGACACTAGGCCTATGTCCAAATCGAAGTTAATATGGTGTTTTTACTAGCTTACCACGCAAGAAAACACGATTTGAGATATAACAAGCAGCTGCAATTGCATCAGCCCAAAATTTTCTAGGTGTTTGATATTCATCAAGCATAGTCCTAGCCATCTCAACTATGATTTTGTTCTTTCTCTCTATGACACCTTTTTTTAGGTACATAGGGTGAAGAAAATTGATGATCTATTCCATTTTCAACTTAAAAGTGATTAAACAATTTATTTTTGAATTTGGTTTTGTTATCACTTCTAATTACGTTTAAACATCCTGGGTGATCAATTGATAATCTAAGAGACATAGTTCTAAAGTGACTAAAAGCTTCATTCTTAGATGCCATAAAGTAAACCCAAGAGTATCTAGAATAATCATCAACAATCACAAGAACATACTATTTACCTCCAAAAGATTGAACACGTGAAGGACCTACGGTGTCAAGGTGCAAAATTTCTCCAGGTTAAGTGGTCATGGTCATTGTGAGAGGAGCGTCTGAACCAGCTGTAATGCCCCAGCTGCGAACAACCCTGGACACTACTAAAACCATCTAAACATTCATACTAAGTAATAAAATAAAATAAAATATTGAAATTTTTTGGCAGAGTCTACTTTGAAAACTCTATCAACTGCGGGCACCAAACACAATAACAGGCATAACATTATATAGCAACACTATTAAAACTCACATTCATCACCACAAGTGAATCAAAGACTCAAACAAGCACACCGCAGTCTCAATGACACAAAATTATGCAACTAATTAAGAGTATTCATAAACTAAGCTTATTAAATGGTTTGCGTGCTCAAGTGCATATGCTATCCTCTTTCCAATGCATGCTTGATCAACGAGTACCAAAAACCAAATAAACACGAGAGTGAGGAAAACACTTAGCAACCACACTTAGAGCTTCAAGAACAATAGAATCAAATCGGATGAAACATAGCGATACTTGAACTTGAATCGGAGAACAATGAAATTGTAGTTTCCGTCTAAAACGGACGACACTGGAATTCTCCTTAGCATTTACCGGTAAGGCCGAGCAAGTGTGATCAACACTTACTCATAGGAACTTGAATATAAAGCCACTAAGGATTTAACCGGCACTTGAACGATAATTGTATGAATCACTGGAATCTTGAACTTGAAGGAATAGAAATACAAAACACTTGAATAGTGAAAACTCAAATAACGAATCAATACACGAGGAAGGATAATCAATTGTGCAGTTATTAGAAACAACTCGTCATGCACTTGCCTTAACCTTGACGAGAACCCGAAAATGCTCTCTCTACACCTGACCTCTCAAGGCCTGTGATATTTAAACGGCGCTTAGAGACGCTCTTGAAATTATGGTTGTAAAATTACAAATATGTAAGGTATGCTAGATGTGAGTCCGAAGGCAGCCACTGTTACGTGATAGCTTATTCAATTGCTCTACGTACTAATTACCCAAGTAATTAAAATTCAAGTTAAGGAAGCACAATGAAAAGTAGACTAATTAATTTTCCCTGTATTCAGCAGCTACTAAGAGTTTGCATGCTTTAACTCTCTCTCTCTCTCTTTTGTGCCACTACAGCAATGCTAACAACCAATAACTAGTAATAGATTTGTAGGTAGCTAACAAGGTTGAGAGACCAGCACATAATAAAAAGAAGCAATAAGCAATAGTATCTCTAAAGCAGGTGACAAAACACGTGGCTGCAACAGCAATTGAATAAGATGGCTCATCATAGAAGCACTAAACTGATCAGGCGACGGCAACAAGCAATAGTAAATAGCAGCGGCAACAGTAATCCATGAATTTGTATCAGCAGCAGCAAGTTAAAGCAGTGGCATTCCCGTGTGAGATTAACAAAGTAGCTGACAAAGACAACGCAGCAAGCAACTATCAGAAAAGTAGTAGCGGCAGCACAAAATCAACAGGCCCCAAGCAGTAGAAATAGTAGCGGTCAACACCAGCTACGGGTGCATGTGCATCAAGTAATAACCTGTGGCTGTTTTTTTCCTCTTTCGTGATGGCAGCACCGGATATGGTCTTCAATCTTAAACGAGCAGCACCTGATTGGACCTGACGATGTGAGAGGAGCACAAGGCTGGGACTGGGAGGAAGATGCGTGGAGCAAGCAGCTCAACTCACGGCAAGGAGAAAAAAACAAGGAGAGAGAACTTACGGGGAGAACTTGCATGGCAGCACAAGCAAGAGATCGAGAAAATCGGTGCTAGAAGATGAGATCCATAGGAGCGGCCGTGGGAGAGAAGATCATTTTTTTCCTACGGTGGCGGCACTGGTTGGGATTTGTGGGAACAACCGGTAGTGTATATAAGATGCCCACATGACCTAACTAATAGACTATCCAACGGTTCAAAATAAATTGGCTCACAACCGATTCTCTCGGTCTTCGAATCAATAGTATGAGTAATCAAACGGAATCGTCTCGACAAGCTCCACTTATCTACGGTCTTCGATCGTCCATCCGATCAAGAATTCAAAAAAGATCAAATTTTGATCAACACTCTAGTGTTTCTCGTCACAAGGTTAATTTTTCTAAAATGGTTTTAACGAACTCAACGCAAATACGGTCTCAGATCTCCATCAGAGGAATGGTTCAATAAGTGAAAGTTTAGTTAACCATTTAATGTTTCTTATGTGATGTTTTTTTCTTAAATATTCGGGATATTACATTCTCCCCCCCCCCCCATTCAACAGAATTCGTCCTCGAATTCTTTATTATCACTATAGGAAAAATGGTGTGAAACTGATAATTTGAAGAAAATTATAAATGCTCACCGTTGTTGAATAGTTCTAGGTATCTCTCTTGCATCTCAGACTTAAGCTTCCAGGTGGCTCCACGCTCAGCTTGGTTCATTCATAGGACCTTCACAAACTTGAATGTCTTGCGTCTAAGCACCCTCTCAGATGCCTCCAAAATCCACACAGGATGAGATTCAGGTGATAGATCTTGTTCAATAGTCACTGGCTCTACAATTATGTGATGCTCTGGATCTCTCAGATACTTTCTCAATATTGAGACATGGAATACATTGTGAACTCCTTCATTGACTCTTGCAACTCTAATCGATATGCCAATTTTCCCACTCGTTGCTAGATAAGAAAGAGTCTAATATATCTTGGACTAAGCTTTCCCTTAGTACCAAATCTCACAACACCCTCGGTAGGCGACACCCTAAGAAGAACCTCATCACCTTCTTGAAACTCGAAGTTTCGCCTTCTAATGTCAACATGGCTCTTATGCCTACTTTATGCTGCAAGCATGTGTTCTCGAATTTCGGCAACTCATTGAGTCGATTGTTGAACCCAATCTGGACCAAAATCAATTTTATCACCAACCACATCCCAACAAAGGGGTGATCTACAATTCCTTCCATAAAGAGCCTCATATGGTGCACATCGAATGCTAGAGTGATAGCTTTTATTATAAGAAAACTCCACAAGAGTTAAGTGCTCTTCCCAACTTTCTTGCCAAGATAGTACACATGATCTGAGAATATCTTATAGTGTCTGAATGGTATGCTCCGGCTGTCCATCTGCCTGAGGGTGAAAAGCGGTGCTTATCCTTAGTGTTGTGCCCAACGCTAATTGTAAGCTCTCTCACAGCTTGGAGACAAACTTAGCATCCCTGTCTAAAACAAAGGTGCGACGTACACCATGTAGTCACACTACTTCTCTCATATAAATAGGAATCAAATCGCTCGCCGAACTAGTGGACCGAATAGTAATAAAATGAGCCATCTTACTAAGATGATCAACTACCACCCAAAGAGTATTTTGTCCTCTTGGAGAACATGGTAAGCCAACAACAAAATCCATAGCAATATCCTTCCATAGCCACACGGGAACTTCAAGAGATTGTAATTTCCTAGTGACGCTCTTATGCTCTGCCTTCACTCGTTGGCAAACCCCACATGAAGCAACATACATTGCTACATCCACCTTCATCCTCTTCCACCAATATATTTTCTTCAAATCATGATACATCTTATTCTCTCCAGGATGCACAAGATAACGGGTATGATGTGCGTCTTTAAGAATATCTCCCTTAACTTTAGATGTTTGTGGCATGCATAAGCGACCACGAAACCGCATGGCTCCCATGGCATCTAAAGTGAACCCCCCAACCGTTCCCTCGTGAATTCATTTCTTAACATCTAGCAACAAACGATCTTGTTGTTGTGCCTCTAAGACCCGTTCTGGGTTTTTTTACGATAAGAATAGTTGAGTCTCTAACTCCAAAACTCCAATATAGCAATAAGAAATATCCGTCCACTCAAAAGCAACTATAAAAAAATCATAGTATGAGGAGTTGATCTATGGCTTAATCCATCAGCCAACACATTCGCGTTACCAGGTGTGTATTGGATATTTAGGTCATAGTCCTTGATCAACTCAAACCATCTCTGTTTGCCTCAAATTTAAGTCCTTCTGAGTGAATATATACTTCAAGCTCTTATGATCGGTGAAAATGTCACATGACTCCCCATATAAATAATGTCTCCAAATTTTCAGCGCGAAAACTACAGCAACAAGCTCTAGGTCGTGGGTAGAATAATTCCACTCATGCACCTTTAACTGTCTTGAAGCATAAGCAATCACTTTCCCTTCTTACATGATTACACAACCAAGTCCCACATGAGAGGTATCTGAATAGATAGTGAAACGTTTATCAGACTCAGGAAGAGTTGGGATAGGAGCACTGACCAACTTCTCTTTCAATAGTTGGAAGCAACGCTCACATTCTCGATTCCACACCAACTTGACATTCTTTTGGCTAAGTTGTGTAATAGGCTTAGCAATGTGAGAGAAATCCTTTACAAAGTGACGGTAATAACCATCCATACCCAGACACTCCTAACCTCCTTGACATTGATTGGTCTTTCCCATTCAACTATTATATAAACTTTGTTTGGATCAATTGAATGCCATGTTGATTAATTATATGACCTAAAAAGCCAACTTCCGACAGCCAGAACTCACATTTCTTCAATTTGGCACAGAAAATATGACTCCTTAGAGTTTCAAAAACTCTACTAAAATGTTTCTCATGTTCTGCTTCAGACTTGAAGAAGACGAGTATATCATCAATAAAGACCACTACAGACTCCTCCAATCCATGAATCTTATTACTCATCGTCTCCATAAAATATGTTGGTGCATTAGTCAGTCCAAAAGACATAACTTTGAACTCATAATGACCATACATGGTGAAAAAGTTGTCTTCTCAATATCTTCCTCGAAGAGGAATTTGCTTATAGCCAGATTGAAGATCAATTTTGGAAAATACCCTGGCTCCCATTAATCGATCAAATAACACATCAATGCGAGGTAATGGATATTTGTTCTTAATCGTCACGATATTTAAGCCACGATAATCTACACACATACGCCAACTTCCATCTATCTTCTTAGTGAACAGTACTGGAGCTCGCCAAGGTGAAACACTACGGCGTATCAACTTATTTGCCAATAGATCATCCAACTGCTTCCTCAACTGCTCTTGAAAAGGACGAGATAATTGGTAGGGAGCAAATAGAAAGAAGAATGCAAAATATGCCCATGAACCCATCCTATTGTGCATAAGTGTGTCAATTTTAATGGTAGATCTATGTTAATTTATTTTTATATTCGCTAGTCATTAAAATCTATAATTAAAATATAAAACCTAGGCTTTGAGTACCAACTATAACGCCCCAGCTGCGAATAACCTTGGACGCTACTAAAACCATCTAAACATTCATACTAAGTAATAAAATAAAATAAAATAAAATATTGAAAATTTTTGGCAGAGTCTCCTTTGAAAACTCTATCAACTGCAGACACCAAACACAATAAAAAGGCATAACATTATATAGCAACACTATTAAAACTCACATTCATCACCACAAGTGAATCAAAGAATCAAACAAGCACACCGCAGTCTCAACGACACAAAATTATGCAATTAATTAAGAGTATTCATAAACTAAGCTTATTAAATGGTTTGCGTGCTCAAGTGCAGATGCTACCCTCTTCCCAATGCATGCTTGATCAACGAGTACCTAAAAACCAAATAAACACAAGAGTGAGTAAAACACTCAGCAAGCACACTTAGAGCTTGAAGAACAATAGAATCAAATTGGATGAAACACTTGAACTTGAATCGGAGAACAATGAAATTGTAGTTTCCGTCTAAAATGGACGACACATGAATTCTCCTTAGCAGTTACCGGTAAAGCCGAGCAAGTGTGATCAACACTTACTCATAGAAACTTGAATATAAAGCCACTCAGGACTTAACCGACACTTGAACGATAATTGTATGAATCACTGGAATCTTGAACTTGAAGGAATAGAAATACAAAACACTTGAATAGTGAAAACTCAAATAACGAATCAATACATGAGGAAGGATAATCAATTGTGCAGTTATTAGAAACAACTCGTCATGCACTTGTCTTAACCTTGACGAGAACCCGAAAATGCTCTCTTTACACCTGACCTCTCAAGGCCTGTGAAATTTAAACAGTGCTTAGAGACGCTCTTGGAAATTATGGTTGTAAAATTACAAATATGTAAGGTATGCTAGATGTGAGTCCGAAGGCAGCCACTATTACGTGATAGCTTATTAAATTGCTCTACGTACTAATTACCCAAGTCAAAATTCAAGTTAAAGAAGCACAATGAAAAGTGGACTAATTATTTTTCCCTGCATTCAGCAGCTACTAAGAGTTTGTATGCTTCGACTCTCTCTCTCTCTTTTCTGCCACTACAGCAATGCTAACAACCAGTAACTAGTAATGGATTTGTAGGTAGCTAACAAGGTTGAGAGACCAGCACATAATAAAAAGAAGCAATAAGCAATAGCATCTCTAAATCAGGTGATAAAACACGTGGCTGCAACAGCAATTGAAAAGATGGCTCATCATAGAAGCACAAAACTGATCAGTCGATGGCAACCAGCAATAGTAAATAGCAGCGGCAACAGTAATCCATGAATTTGTATCAGCAGCAGCAAGTTAAAGCAGTGGCATTCCCGCGTGAGATCAACAAAGTAGCTGACAAAGCCAACGCAGCAAGCAACTATCAGAAAAGTAGTAGCGGCAGCACAAAATCAACAGGCCCCAAGCAGTAGAAATAGTAGCGGTCAACACCAGCTACGGATGCAAGTGCATCAAGTAATAACCTGTGACTGTTTTTTTTTCCTCTTTCCTGATGGCAGCACCGGATATGGTCTTCAATCTTAAATGAGAAGCACCTGATTGGACCTGACGATGTGAGAGGAGCACAAGGCTGGGACTGGGAGGAAGATGCGTGGAGCCAGTAGCTCAACTCACGGCAAGGAGAAAAAAACAAGGAGAGAGAACTCACGGGGAGAACTTGCATGACAGCACAAGCAAGAGATCGAGAGAATCGGTGCTAGAAGATGAGATCATAGGAGCGGCCCTGCGAGAGAAGAGCATTTTTTTTCCTACGGTGGCGGCGCTGGTTGGGATTTGTAGGAACTACCGGTAGTGTATAGAAGATGCCCAGATGTCCTAACTAATAGACTATCCAACGGTTCAAAATAAATTGGCTCACAACTGATTCTCTTGGTCTTCAAATCAATAGTATGAGTAATCAAATGAAATCGTCTCGACGAGCTCTACTTATCTATGGTCTCCGATCGTCCCGATCAAGAATTCAAAAAAAAAAATCAAATTTCAATCAACCCTCTAGTGTTTCTCGTCACAAGGTTAATTTTTCTAAAATGGTTTCAACGAACTCAACGCAAATACGGTCTCTGATCTCCATCAGAGGAATGGTTCAATAAGTCAAAGTTTAGTTAACCATTTAATGTTTCTTATGTGATGTTTTTTTCTTAAATATTCAGGATATTACACCTGCAACCATCTTAGCATGTCTATAAGAAGAGCACACAATTTCTTTGTCCCCTTTATGCTTAGGCAACCCATGTAAGCGACCAAGAACACTAACACACGTGAGATGATCAAAGCCTACTTGACCAAGTCTATAATGCCAAAAATATAAGTCTTTCGAATCATTAGCAACTAGACATATATGCTTAGAAGATGACATACCAAAATTAGCTTTAAAAACTCTTTCGAACTAAGACATGTTAAAAATGAGCTCACTATTTGAATCTACAACCTTGCAGCAATTTTTAGTTAAACTAATTTCTAGATTTTCATCTAGCAATTGTGAAACAGAAAGTAAGTTGTATATCAAATTTTTAACAAGTGTCACATCCTTCAAAGTGTAGTGATTATTAACTCTAACCGAACGATAGAAGTAATATTTTCTACACGTGACACAAAAGAAAGAGGAGAGAACCATTCTTTGTTACCAGTCAAGTGGCATGAGCAAACTGAATCCACAAGCCAAAAGTTCTCCTTTCTCAAGCATGTAACCTACATAGCAGCACAGTATATCGATGACTCAATACTGGAGTTAGTCAAAAGACATTTAGGAATCCAGTACTGAGTAACACGACATCCAATGGGAATAACACGCGAAAGCTAAGAAAATATAGCAGGTTTATGAGCCAAAGTTTGAGGATTCTTGCACCCAACTACTGATTTATGAGGTGTGTTATGTGTAGCACGAAAAACAATGGGTTTGAGACCAAATTTTGCATGTTTTTGACTCATCACAGCCGGTTGCAAGTGTCAACATTCGGTTAAACATGTGTAGCAAGTTTTTATTGGTTGTTACGTGATCTAGCTAGCATTCTTTGCTTCTTTTCTTGTTTAGCTAGTCTATAACAAGAATCTATGACACGACCATCTCTAGCGCAATAGGTATAATGAAATTTGACCTTATGGTCATGTCTAGATGAGCAAGCAACATGTTTGTTAGTACCCGAATGACACAACACCCCTGTTGATCTAAAAACCACTTCCTTTTGTTTAGGAACTGCTTGAATTAAACCACTTCCTAGTGACTTTACAATATTAGGTGGATGTGCCTTAGAATGAGCATGAGGATAAAAACCTAGACCAGTTTTATCATTGCAAGACTTAGATGAATTCAGCAGGAAGTGTAGATTCTTATCTCCACTACAAAAATGCTCTAGTGTCCTATGCATATCATCAAGTTTCTTCAACAAGTCTAGGAAGTTTCACATGAAGTTTTCCTTTTAGTTTGCAATTAGAATAAAAATTAAGTTCATGAGAATGCAGTTTCTTATTAAGATCATCATAGCTAGAACAATGCAAATCAATTGTGGAATAGCTAGCATCTTTTATGTTTCTATCACTAAGTGCAGCAAGCTTTCTGTTCTTTTCAATCTCAAGCTCAAGTTTTCAAGTGTGGAGGTGTGCTCACTTCTTAAGGAGGACATTGTTCATAAATTAATTAAGATGAGGAACAAGAATCATCACTAGAAATCAAAGATTTGAGCCAGCTAATTTCGGATTCTACTGATTAAATTTCAGTAGCATTGTCCCTAAGTTTTTTGACCTTTTTCTTAACTACAGTAGTGGCACGAGAAATAGAATCACACATTTCTTTGCAAGTGGGGTATATATCATCATTGTTGATGCTAAATTCGGCTTCCTCCATACTTGATTTTGAGTTGCCTACCATGAAACACAGAGTTGCCAAATTTTCGTCATCTTCATCACTTCTGGAATCCACACCGCTCGAGTTGTTTTCAAGGGGTACGGAGAGAAAATGGTCCAACACTTGCCATTTTATAAAAGCCTTATTTTTCTTGTTGTTGTTGCCAGAAGAGGACTTGAACTTTGTTTGCTTTTCATCACAGATAGTAGGACCTAAAAGGTTAGAGCAATTTGTTCGAAAATGTCCTGTCTTACCACATTAGAAGCATCCTTGATAACCACCACTTCTTATCCTTCTAGTTGTCACATTTTGTAATGCTTTTGACAACTGAGTAGACACTGTTCAGTTTGACCATCCATTTGCGGGTGATATGCAGAGCTTCGGATCAGTTTGGTCCCCAATGATGCGTGCAGCTGGTCCCAGAAGCAAGAAACTAACTGTGTACCGCGATCTGAAATAATTGTCCGGGGAGCTCCATGCAAGAACATGAATCTTGCAATATACACGTCTGCATACTTCTGGGCAATATACTTTGTATGTACAGGGATAAAATGAGCCGATTAGGTTAGTCGATCAACTATCACCCAAATCGAATCATGCTTGTGGAACGTGAGAGGTAATCCGACGATGAAATCCATACTAATATTCTCCCATTTCCATGCCGGAATGTTCAATTGTTGCAGCTGTCCGGCCCTTCTGATGTGGTCGGCTTTCACCCGCCGACACATATCACACTCGGATAAGTACTTCACAATTTCCAGCTTCATCCGAGTCCACCAAATCTGGTTTCAGATCTTGATACATTTTGTTGATGCCCGAATGAATAGAATACTTGGAGAATGAGCTTCGTCCAATATTTTCTTCCGAAGTATCATATCACGGGGTACTATTATTCGGTCTTTGAACTATAGAGTACCATATTCATCACTCTGGAAGCATTTCATTTCTCCATTCTTCATTCTCCTCCGAATGTACTACATACGCACATCTTTCTTTTGAGCTTCCATAATCTCCTCTCTTATGGTAGGAATTAGAGCAACATTATATAATGCTACATATGGAACCAAGTATAAACTCGGCTCATCCTCTTCCATCAGGGCAATGGACAGATTGTTGACATGAGACTTGTGACTCAGCACAAGTGTTAGATCCTCCTCTGGAAACTCTTCAATCTGTTCAAGGATTAGAGAGGACCACAAATCAAGTGTACCACATGGTGAAGATTTGCTAGAACTAGTCATGTCACGATGTGAAACAAATGCAAGAGACTTGTTGGGGTTTTTACGTGAGATTGTGTCAAGTTCATGAGTTTTCAACATAGAATATAGCACATATAAAGTAAGTGTACTCATGACAGTGGATTCACGAATAGATGTAACTTTTATCTCCCAAATTAACATTGACACTATGCAAGTTGCTGAGAATTTTGTTAAATCGAGCAAAGAGATCATCGATCGACTCACCTTGTTGCATCTCAAAACACATATATTCTTTCATGAACATATCTTGAGGAACCCCCTTGATTGAGTTAGATCCTTCATCATAGTCGCATAGCACTTTCCACACATCATATATAGATCGGAGATGTGCAACACGATCGAAGTCGCTTTGAGTCAATCCTTGGATGATTAAGTTCTTGGTCTTGTTATTGTTGTCGATGTCCCTCATATTTGCAGCCGTAACTTGACTGTTTGGTGGCATATCGAAGAACTCATAGACCTTTCCCCAGATGGCAAAGCCTTGCGCTTGTATGTAATACTCCATACGAGCCTTCCAAACCTGAAAATCAATGCCATCAAACACACAAGGTTTTGCAGAGTATTTCTCCATGTTAATTAGCAAAAACAAGTTCAAATCACAAAGATTAGAGTATTGTGGCTCTGATACTAATTGTAGGACCGAAGAGCACGTGAAAAGCTACCAGAGGGGGGGTGAATAGTAGATTAAAAACTTATATGCGGAAGCAACAAAAAACCCTCGGCAGAAAATCAATCTGATGAAGAAAACTGTGTGTGCAATTATTCTACATGTGTTCAACCGTGACAAAACTAGTATTTATTGTAGAGAGTCAAGTCACAAAGGTAGTACCACAACAAGAATCACTTGAAAAAGTCAAGTCACAAAGCCCTAAGCAAAGGTCAATCTATTCTAATAGAAGAAAAACAGATCTGCTATGCTGCAAAGAAACTCGTGTAACCCAAAAACCACAAATCCAATGACTATAAAATTTTCACACATGATATAGAATTGAGTTGTAAAGACAAAAAAATAATCACGTCAATTGGATCTGTAAAACTCGAGTTATGATCAAAACACTAAAGAAAAATTGGGTTGTGCAAAAACTCAACGAGAAATACTTGACGAAAACAAGTTGGTCAAACAAGGGACAAAAGCTCCTCCAAAACTACAAATTTTATTCAATGGAACACAAGAGGAACAGCCACAAGTCATCTCCACACGAGCCCTGTCCTTCCTTGCATATATAACTAGCCCTAAGTCAACTCTAATCCAACTAGGACTTCTTACTCCTTAGATTCAACCAAAACTTTCCATAACTGCTTGAGACTCTTCCATACGCAGATAGAGGCAATATTAAGACTTTAAAACACCTTAGGAACATTCCAAACATTCCTAAAACAACTCAATTTTATGCTCAACACGATATCTAACCAAAACTAACTCGGAACTTTCCATATTCAAACCATAACCTCCTCAGCCGCAGTCTGAGCGCATAATCCAGTCGGTTGGACCGTTCTGGCCAATTCTTTACGTCCATAGCTCTTCATAAAGCTTTGGAACCATGTTGCCACGTCCATTCACCCCTTGCACACATGCAAACATCTTCCAACGACATCCATGATACCTTCATGTACATTGTTCTTGACTGAAACGTGTTGCGTGACCTCCCGATCAACTCAACCACAATTCCTCCTGAACTTGGTTGTTGAATCTCATTTTATCCCTAAGACTAGTTCAATGGATCACCATAACCAACCATGTCTTCACATCAAGCAACACCTACACATGAACAAACAAGCAACTTTTTCAGGCACAAGTCTGCGACTTGACTCACATTAGTCCGAAAACCACAACACCTTATGTGAGCACCTCACATAATAATATTGCAAATCATATCAAGATAATATCCACTATGATTATCCAAAATGCATCAAAATCTTAGTAAATAAATATTAAGCAATCTTCCCATAAAACAAAAAGCAATTTTGAAACATTGCGAGTTAAAAACATAGCAGCCGCACAATTATTTCAGCACATAGAAAGTTCAGACAGTCCAATAGACGCTCTGCATTATTAAAGGAAAAGTCAGACATTCTGAAACATTGACTCACATGCAGCTCATGTGCTGCAAAGTTCGGACAATTCAAACAAAAATATGTGCACCAAGCGTGTGTGACTAGTTCATGCTAGTTTAGACAATCTGAAGTAAGTTCCTTAGATATATTCAAATATTTGCATGCAAAACCTCACTTTTAACATAACTGCCAATGTACTCAACACGTAGGTCTCACTGTTAGCAAGCTGAAAGCAAGAGCGGGCAATTCTCCTCTCAATGTGTGCCTACCTGGCGTGCTCTGTAGCTTGGCCAAAACCATATGCAGTAGGACGCTTCAACTCCAGCTCGGCCCTCCGACTTCCAAAAGCCAGGGCTGAGGGTAGGGCCCAAGCCTGAGCCCTAAGCATCGCCCGCCGCAGGTAGGGCCACCTCTGAAATAGCCTCCATAGCATCAGCCCCCTCCGGAATGGAGACCATCGATGGTTCCATGATGGTTGGCACCACCGTCGCTAGCTCGGTGATGGAAGACTTGGCACCACCGTTGCTAGCTCGGTGATGGGAGACACTGGCTTCGTCGGTCAGCATATCGAAGGCCACACATGTCCCCGAATCGATGCGCTCCACCATGACTATCAATGGAACAGGCTGGGAAGGAGCCAGCTTCGCCTCGGCCACCGTTGCCCTCCCCGAGATGGGCAGCGCAACCCCTGACGGTGGTGCCACATCCTCCTTCTATACTAACGGAGGCACAACGACGGAGGCATATGAGCTAACCCTATCGAGTCCCTAGCTGAGGCTGTAACACCGACTTTGTACCCAATGCACCATGGGGCCCGTAAGAAATTATTGAAATGAAGACAAAGAAGATGAGGTAAAACTTGCTTACCTTGATGAGTGATGATAGTGGATTTCTGAAATACTTCGAGGGGTACTCGATATCTCGACCGCTCGAGGCATCGGTGGAGTCTCAGGCGAGCTGACGGCGGCTGGCTAGACTATAGGCTAGGCACCCAAGTTCCCACCCCTGGCAGGTTGGTCAGCAACCAGACCCGACGTCGATCGATCCCCGACCGAGTCAATGATGCTCACCCTCGCCCGCTTGGAGGCATGATCAGAAATGAGCCCTATAGCTAGCATACGTTCGGCGGTGGCCACAGATTAGCCTGACTCATCCGGGCCAGAGTCATCCTCCTCCTTAGTGCCAGCCGGCATCACTAGAGAGGAAAGGCCAACAACCCTAATAGCCTGCATTGCCTTCTGGTGCTTCAACCGATGAGCCTTGGCTCATCCTTCTGCTTCTTCTTTGCCATGGTCAGGGCGGCTCTCACTTGCCCTCTCCTCCCTGCCTATCGATGTTGTTGGGACGCTGACAGTACAACCAAGCCCCTGGGTGGAGGGCCAATCTTCTACTAGCTTAGGTGGTTGGGGCCTGGCGCCTGTTGACGGCTGTTATATAGCAATTTCACCCGTCAATATAACTGAATTATGTGAAGGAAATATCATTTGTTGCACACATCACATTTCTATTTAACCTATTTACACTTGTCCTTGGAGAAAGTAGTGCATGCAGGCATTTTATGCAGAATTGAAATGAAACAAGGGGATGGATCCTATAAAATATCATTCCAGCCAATCAA
This sequence comes from Tuctoria greenei, assembly GCA_036927565.1. Taxonomy (NCBI): domain Eukaryota; kingdom Viridiplantae; phylum Streptophyta; class Magnoliopsida; order Poales; family Poaceae; genus Tuctoria; species Tuctoria greenei. The sequence continues at coordinate 148,119,287 of JAYESD010000002.1, forward strand.
ACAATAACATGTGGCACCACAAGGATCAAATGGCCTACGAAAAGAAGTATCCAAGGCTATCCAACGTTGTAGCACCAATATTAGTTAATGGGACCCACCTGGCAGAGACCTGGAGGAAGCACACCGCAACAAGAGCCACAACCAGGTCGGTCGACCCCCCTAGTCGGCCAACCAAGACTCGGCGCCAAAAGTGGTCAAATGCCACGTGTTGGCTCGTCCCGGCTTGAAGAAGTCAGTGATGACTGATTCGCGTTCTTTTGGTTGCGGGAACCAACCCTTCTCCAAGCTATAAGTAGGACCCCTCACTCCTCACTTCAACATACACCACTTGAGCATCTTTCTATTGTATACACTAGTTCTCTTAGTCCATAGTGGAGTTAGGCTATAGAGAGAAGAGCATCTAGTCCCAAGTCCAAGTTGGGAAAGGTATGGCTCATGTATCTTTTCTTATATTTGTGACTTTATGCATAATAAAGATATTATCTTTAGTCTTCTTTTATTCATATACTTGGATGAAGAGTTTCTTGTTTGATTCTGGATTCCATGTATGTGGTAGGAGTAGTCTTTATGATTATGCCATATCACTTTTAGTCTATCATCATAAATACTACCAACCCCCACTATAGTCTAATTAGTTATGATATGATCATGTTAATATGAATAACTTATGCTATGTCTCAACATTGGTTCAACGATGTTTAGGTTAGTCATTTCCTTAAGATGTCATGATTCTTAAAGTATTTACTTAATATGCTAGCATGGTGCTAGGGTAGTTAAGTAATGTTGGATGTCTCGTAGACCCACAGATTGAAGAGGTAGGCAGTAGGTGGTGACAACTCTATCTGTCCTTAGGTAATCCTCCACGTTCGGCTATGCCACAGGCTCTTGGCGGGAGTCGTCCTAGTATTGCTAGGGGTAAACCCGTGCCCGATATGTTGAACAACTTAGTATAAATATTCACCATTGACATGCTCGTTAGTACCTAACCTAGGCTATGTATATGTATATTAGAAGCATTGTAGGAGTAACTCCCCAACTCTTAGTCTAATATCCATTAGGACCCATTTACCCCATTAGAATAGACTGCTTAGGTGTGTGTCACACTACCCCTATTATCAACTTACCCCTATATTGATAATTGATTAGTATCCCATAGCTTAATCATAAGAGTAGTGTTTCCTTCCTTTGGGGTAAATACAATACCCTTGGGAATACTCCTTGGTGAAATTCTACACGATAGTTTCCGTGCTCTCGTGGACCCCATTTCTTTTGAGAGATGATCTGTGATATAAGAAACATCAACAACGCCCCCCACGAAGACCGTCCTTGTGAGGTCCTGCATCCTCTGGGAGCGATTTGTCACTGAGATCTCCAATGTCGACTCTCGCGACAAATCCTCCAAGCTCGAGTAAAGCCACATGGGGTTAGCTCAGGGAGATCGGCTGGATCCTATGATCAACGGAAGTGCTGGCCTTGCCCATAAGACCCTCTGCCTTCAATGTGTGGACCTCATAGAGGTCAGGCTTCAGTCGGCCCATATCCCTATCCAAAACACCCCAGTTCTAGGTGTACTTGCACATCAGCGGCTTGCCGATGAAGGGTGGAAGGTCGGGCTTAGCCTTGCAGGCTCAGTGTTGTAGATGTAAAACCAGTCTTGATGCCCTCCCTTGTGAGATGAATATAGGGGAGGTTGGAACACCACAGCGATCGTCCGCAGAGCTGGGTACAGGCGTCATTGATAATCCAAAATGGCGGGTTATTAATCACAGGGTACACCAGGAAATAATACCGCCACAGGTTAAAGTGGGGATCGAACCCCAGGTATGTCTTACAGGGTGATAAACGTAGCTATATGAACACACCGTTCGTCATCACATGGTGGGTCTCTAGCCCGTACTCATGTAGGAGCCCCGGAAAAATACATGCACTGTGTTGACGACTGTTATATACCAATTTAATCCATCAATATAACTCAATTATGTGATGGAAATATCATTTTTTGCACACATCACCTTTCTATTTAACCTATTTCCACTTGTCCTTGGAGAAATTAGTGCATGAAGGTATTTTATACAGAATTGAAGTGAAACAAGGGGATGGATCCTATAAAATATAATCCCAACCAATCAAACGTCGACATGTGGCACCACATGGATCAAATGACCCACAAGAAGTACTCGAGGCCATCTAATGGTGTAGCACCCGTATCAAGGGATGGGCCCACCTGAAAGTCACCCCAAGAAAGCATAGACCGTTTGGAGGACTTACAAGGTCGGCCGACCCCCCTAGTCGGCCGACCTGGTCTTTCCTCCAAACTCGGTCAGCTTCCACGTGTTGGCTCCTCTTGGCTTGAAGAAGTCGGTGGTGACTGTTTCGCACGCTTTTGGTGGTGGGAACCGACCCTTCTCCAAGCTATAAATAGGACCCCTTACCCCTCACTTCAACACACACCACTTGAGCATCATTCTATTGTATACACTGGTTCTCTTAGTCCTTAGTGGAGTTAGGCTATAGAGAGGAGAGCCTCTAGTCCCAAGTCCAAGTTGGGAAAAGTATGGTTCATGTATCTTTTCTTATATTTGTGACTTTATGCATAATAAAGATATTATATTTAGTCTTTTTTATTCATATATTTGGATGAAGCGTTTCTTTTTTGATTGTGGATTCCATGTATTTGGTAGGAATAGTCTTTATGATCATGCCTTAATGTCATTATACTATCATCACAAACACTATAAAACCCCAATATAGTCTAAGTAGTTATGATATGATCATGTTAATATGAATCACTTGTGCTATGAATCAACATTCGTTCAACGATGTTTTAGTTCATTGCCTTAGGATGGCTTGTGCCCGGGCTCTTAAGGTATTTACTTGATATGCTAGCATTGTTCTAGGATAGAAAGTAGCGTTGAATGTCTCCTAGACCGACGGTTTGAAGAGGTAAGCAGTAGGTGGTGACAACCCTATCTATCCTTTGTAATCCTCCACATTCGGCTATGCCACAGGCTCTTGGCAATAGTCGCCTAGTGTTGCTACGGGTAAACCCGTGCCCGATGTGTTGAACAACTTAGCATAAGTGTTCACCATTGACATTCTCATTAGTATCTAACCAAGGCTATGTATATGTATATTAGAAGCATTGTAGGAGCAACTCCCCAACTCTTAGTCTAACCTCCATTAAGACCCAACTATCCCTTAGAATAGATTGCTTAGGTGTTTGTCACACTACCCATATATTATCAACTTACCCCCGTCTTGATAATTGATTAGTATACCATAGCTTGATTATAAGAGTAGTGCCTACTTTACTCCATTGCCTTCCTTTGGGATAAATACGATACCCTTGGGAATACTCTTGGGTGAAATGCTACACGATAGTTTCCGTGAGCTTGTGGACCTCATCTCTTTTGAGAGATGATCTGTGACGTAAGAAACGTCAACAAGCATTTCTGGCGCCGCTGCCAGGGATGATTTGTTAATGTTTCTTAGTAGCTGTCAACAGACATTTCTGGCGCCGTTGCCGGGGAAGGCAAAGGAAGTGAAGGATATCTATGACTTGTGATTAAGCTATATGTACTAATAGTTATTAGACATGATTATCCTTGTTTATTTTCTCCTTTTGTGGTGAAAACAGGGTAGTGTTGGCTAACCCATTTCATGGGATGGCCAACGAGGACGCTAGTGCTCAACTATAAGATGATTCATGGCGTACCGCAAGAAATGCCCGCTAGGCAACACCATTTCCTCTTGTGGAAGAATTTCAATTTCGAGTAGGAGCCAAAGACATCCATTCCCAAGCTTTGGGGAGGCTCCAAGTGTTATTCTTGGTTTGCCTCCACCATAGGTTGGATGGTTGGCTCCTCATCCAACATTCATGTCATGGGTTGGTCCACCAATCCATGACTACATTTGTGCTGGAGCTGAAGGAGTCCTATTCTCATTCATCATAGATGAGAATATGGTCTCTACTCAAGTGGTGGATTGAAGAATGCTCTAGTTCCCTTAGCTTGCATGCACACCACTTAGCAAGGTGGACATGCTGGCTATGGAACTATACCTCCCACTAAAGTATCATGAAGACCAAGACAATAGAGGAGTATTTGGATGATCCAAGCCGTGGATATTCCCATGATTTGTGAAAATCTATGTCATCATGGGACACTTTGGGAATCATTTCCCTAAAGACCCATGAGAATTCTTCCTTCAAAATACAACTCCAATGGATATCACCTACAAGGAGGTCAAGGGTGAATAAACATCACCCTTGTAATCAAGGAGGCTATGCGGATTTCAAGGGGTTTAAGTTTAAGTAGCCTACATTGAAGTATCTTGTCCATGACCGAACATGAAATCAAGACAACATTTACATGAAGTTCTTGGCCAAGGACAAGAAACTTAAAGAGCATTCAAGATCCAAGATATCCCACAATCACTTGTTAGGATTCCTACCTTTCGACCAAGCCCATGCAACCTAGGGCAAGTGACATTGTGGATGAAGCGTTTCTTGTTTGATTGTGGAGTCCACATGTCATCATGCCCAAGGAAGCTTTTGATCAATGATCAAGGTATGGGTTGACCTTAATGAATATCAAGAAGGTCGAAGTAACACCCCTAAAAGAAGGACAAGCCTCACCATGCTCATGAGAGAATATCTCCAAAAGAGAAAAGATGTCACTACATCAACAAGTATTCATCAAGATGACGGAGAGGCTCTGGGCACTATGTGGCCCACATGTCCGAATGACATGCCAAAGGAGATTTGGCATGACATGCAAGATAAGTTTTCCACATCTTCAACTCTGGGGTTGGACAACAAATCATCGCACTAAAGAGGACGGAGGTAAGTCCCACTCATTGGACTTTCAAAATTTGCTGAGTCCTTCCTAATAGCTTAATTGTTAAGTTATCTCATATTTGATTTCCCAAATTGCATATTTGAATTTCCCATCAAATCCTGTATTTGCATTTAGCATGTTTGAATTTTCACACTTGCATGTTGGAAAGCAAAATTTCCATAAAACTAAAATTTTGAATTAGGAAATAAATTTATTTGGATATGAACCTTGGGAATAACCATTTGAATTAATATACCTAATTCAAAAAAAAATATTTCCCCTAATATTCGTTGCATCTACAAGTTGTTTCAAGTTGGGAAAAACAATTTGGCAAAGGGTACAACATGCTTTTGAGCTAACGTAACCCGTTTTCGAGTTGTTTTGTTTGTTCTTCATTTTAGTGCAGCCAAGCCAAATTTGCAAAAAGGTTGGAAGGCCCCATCAAGCTCATATCCCTCCATCGATCTCATTTTGAGTTCATGGTGGAGGAATGCTCCAGATGGTGGTCCAATGTAGGAACAAGATGAAGCTCATTCAACTCCAACCTAAACTTGGCAAGAGACATTGAACATGAAGGCTACACCAAAATCCGTGGTCGTGAGTTTCTCACACAACAACCTTAAACCCGAACTGCTCTTCAATTGAGGTATTGAATGTAGCCTAGAGAGAGGGTGAATATGCTTTTTGAACTTTTGTCGGAACCTGAAACACTTAGCAACCTGATCAAACACAGAGAAATTGGACTAGTCCGGTAGTGTGTGGACTAGTCTGGTGTGTGCGGACTAGGTCGATCAAGTTTGATCAATAATTTTGATCCAAGTACTCTATGCAGTGGAAACTGAGTTGTAACTTGAATGTATTGTTTCAATGAAACTAGATATGGCACATGTTAACATTTGTTTCAAAGTTTTAACGTAAGTTGAACAAGATCGATCAAACCCTAGATTGCAATGAATAGTAAGAACAAAAGCAAAGACACAATGATTTTTATCCCGTGGTTCGATTCCATAGAGGAAATCTACGTCCACGTTTAGGAGTCCACGGAGGACCGGGTCTTCACCAACCCTACCCTTGTTGAATCGCCACGGAGGCCGATTCTCTTCCACTAATCGCAAAGGGGTAAATAACCGTGTTCAAGGGGCCTTCTCACAAGTTGAGGGCTCCCCAAGATTTACAATTCAAAATACCACCAAACACACTCGAAAGATATGCAATAAAACAGCGAGAGTGTGTGAGAGATTCAAACCCAAGAGCTCAAGACGTGAAGAACGTGTCTCTCCTTTGATCTATGGTTAATCCTCAAGAATTTGATGTTTTTTGCGTTGGATTGTGTGGAGAGACGTGTTTTCTTGGCGCTTGGAAGGTGTGACGGCACAGGGGCTCGAGAGAGATCATAGTAGGGTCGTGCACCTCTATTTATACTAGGGTTTAAAGGTTACCGTTAGGGTTTACAAAGTCCGAACTAGTCCGTGGTGGACTCCGGACTAGTCCGGTGTGCGGCATGTGGGAAACCCTAAGTGTCGTGAATTATCAGACTTGTCCGACAATAGGCGGACTAGTCCGATTTTGTCTCTGGAGATGTTCATACTAGTCCGGCACATATTGGACTAGTCCGGCGTGGTGAATCTCTTAGTGAATTGAGGACAAGTCCGCATTTGGAGGACTTGTCCGATTTTAGTCAGAGGGGTTATCGGACTAGTCCGGATAATATCAGACTAGTCCAGTGTCGTGAAATTTTGAGGGGCTAAAGACAAGTCCAAAATTTGGGGAACTTGTCTGAAGTTGGTCATGGAGGATTTCGTACTAGTTCGTGGAATGTCGGACTTGTCTGATATTGATCAGAGGCATGATCGGACTAGTCCGAACTTTATCAAGCTAATCTGTTACGGACTAGTCTGCACTGGAGGACTTGTCCGATCCTGGACAGAGAGATTATCGACTAGTCCGGGGTATATCGGACTAGTCCGGACTTATGTAAATTTGTGCAATGAGAGTGTTTTCTTTTGCTTGAGCTCTTGGGGTGTGTTTCTTCAACACACTCCATACACAAAGAGTATTCTATTCATCTCTTGAGCTCTTTTCAACTTGATTACTCACTCTCATTTCTTTTTGCACTTTCTTCATAATTCCATGAAAACTTGCGTTCATATCAACAATTTAGTTAGGATCTCATTTGTTTGTCATAAATCAACCAAAACCCACAAGGGATGCCTAGATGCACTTTCAATCTCCCCCTTTTTAGTGATTGAGGACAACTAATTGAGATTTCACAAATATGATTAAAAGTCCAGATTTTCATAAAGTGTGCACATATGAGCTTGGAACAAATTAAGCAATGAGAACATAAGACATATGTGCACTCTTTATGGTGGAGTGCAAAACTACGTGTGTGTAGGCAATAATCGTGATGAGAATGAGATAATTGACATAATCACATCAACATCAAGCATATATGTCAATTTCAAAGCATAAGCATAGATTATATCAAAGTGTCATCACAAACTCCATAAACATAACTTAGAAGCATAATAAGAGTCTTACAGCACTAAAAACAGTCTTACACCACCAAAAGCATAACAGAGATCAAAAGATACAAAAGGATCTCTCATCTCTCATCTACGGCTACAACCTAGTGACTCCCCATCAATCTCTCCCCCTTTGGCATCAAGGCATTAAAAAGGATAGGAGGGATCTAGAAGTCGTTGTAGGCTCATTCCTCGTTGTTGGTCCTCTCGTCATCTTCATTGTCGTCAGCTTGAGGAGGAGGAGGAGGAGGAGGATGAGAACCGCTCGTCGTGCCCCCAACGCCAAAATAGGCAAGCTCGGAAGGATATGAAGGTGGAAGCTCAGAGAAGTCTGAAGCTGAGTCATCAGAGATGATGGGAGGTCCAACAGGCTCGATCTCTAGCTTCTGACAAATATTCTTAACATTTTCTTTCACATACTTCATGTGTGCCTTCCTTGCCTTGCTCAACTTATGAAGCTTCACTTCAGCCTTTTTGCAGGAGCCAAAAATGGCGGCCAAGTACTTCAAGATGCCACTAGGAGACCCTTTTTGAGGAGGGGACCTAATAGTGGGAGCAGTCCTTGCATCTCCTTGAGCTCTCCGCGGAGCCTCTTCACTTGACACAGGAGATGGAGCAGTTGGGAGAGTGGCTTCAGGAGGCTTCTGAGGCCTTAGAGGAGTATGCTCTACATCCTTCACGAACTCAATTGTTGTGACTTTCTCAATTTAAACATCAGGTATGGTGCATAGTCACATGAGTGGTTTGGTGTGTAGGAGATGTTCACTATATCATTCCAAATATAGTCAAAAACATCAAACTTTCTGTCCTTGTTGATCACCTTCATCAATGTCCTCAAATAGCCTTTGGACACTCCCTGCATCCCTATCTTTCGGAGCAATAGTCTTCTGGAGCACTCTATTTAGAACCATGAAGAATGCCTTCATGTTCTTGGTGGAAGGGGGATTGAATTTCAGGCGAGTGTCATAGAGGAACTTCATCTTGTCCTTCTCCAGGACGCCAATGTTGTGGATGATGAGCTCATTCTTGCTAGTGTCTTCCAAGTGAAGCAATCTCGCAAACTCATCATAAGTTACGGTGTACTTGGATCCGTGAGTCATCCAAGTCACCCTCTCCTCTTCATCACTAGCAAAATAGCAGGTAGCATAAAATTGAGCAATGACTTCATCATTCCAGTTGTATCTGAAGGCAAACAAATCCTTCAGACCATGCCCCGCGGCAGCCTCTACCACTTCATCAAAAGCACCACAACTTTTTCTTTCAAAATGGTGCTAGTCAATCCACTGGCTGCGGAACACTGGAGTCTTTATCGTGAGATACACGGAACTATAGTAGTCCGCGTGGAAAATGCTCCAGAACCTTGCATCAGCTGCCTTCCTAGAACTACTGTAATAGTCAATCGTCCTGAGCTTTGAAGCCACATCGCTTCCTTTGCCATTAAATCTTTCTTCAGCGGGGTCTCTGTTCCCCTGTCGTGGAGCACTCATCTTGAGAGGGCCAATCGGGCCAGAGGCAATCCCTTTGCCTTTCCCTTTGGATTGGCGATGAGCCGCTAAGCTAGAGCCAATCAAATCTTGAGCTTTTGAAGCTGGCTTCTTTGCTGCAACCTTCCATCGCATCCTAGGTGGGGTGGGTAATGGTTCGGCAACATGCTCTTGCCTCTTCTTGCGTTGCCCCGTCGAAGCACCAGGCAAAGAGTCTTGTTCCATCTCGGCCTCAAAGTTAGAAATTTCATCATGGGAGCTCGACATTGTCCAAAATCCTTCGATTCTTGAAGTTGGATGAGTTGTTGATGCTGACTAGTCCATGGACCTCGATCCCCTTGCTATGAAGATCGTTTTCCACAGAGAGTTGAAGAGATTTGGTGGAGAAATCGCCAAATCACCTTGGGGTCATCGAGTGAAAAGAGAGAATGTGAGTAACGTTGTGAGGATGAAGGAGATTAGGGTTTTGGCGGCCCTAGGGTTATGGAGTCAAAAAATTGGACTAGTCCGTGGTCAATCGGACTAGTCCGAACTACCAAATCACTGCGGACTAGTCTGCAGTGTGCGGACTAGTACGGGCAACCACAGACTAGTCCATGGTCACCAGAACAGAAGCATTTATCCCATTCGTATATATTCGAAGGTACTTACAAAGAAAATAGGGGGCAAAACACACAAATAATCTTGATGAATATGATCAGTAAACATACAACAATCATGCTATGACCATAATTCACCAAGACCAAGTAATTGAAATAGTTTTTCGGAGAAAATAGAGAGAGATGATTTTCATAACACAATCAATAGATTTTGAAGATGGCATACATCTATGCAAGTTTTCAAGCCACGTTTCGAGTGTGAGATCTATGTGTGCTGAATACATTGGCTTTCACAAAAAAAGTTTTGAATGCTGCCATAACATCTTTTTAGCATGGTCCGACTCTAGCTCCGAGCTTCTGCAAGGTCCGACAATAAGTCTGACTTTCTTTGTCTAGATCCGACATGTTTTTGGGTAGCTCTGGTGAGCTTTGTATTTACCTTCGACATGTCTTTGATAGCTCCGGCATGTCTTTGTTAAGCTCCGATATGTTTTGCTAGGTCCGACTTATGTTGGTTAGCTCCGACATGTTTTTCTAGCTTCGACATTTGGGATGACTAGTTCCAACTAGTTTTGGCAAGCTCCGGCGCTAGGTTGTACTAGCTTTGGTAAGCTCCAGCTCAAACTCCGGTTAGCTATGGCATGGTTCGGAGCTTGATTGTAATGTTCCGGCTTTTAATGTGAAATGTTTCAAATTTGTTTTACATTGTTGGAAAGTTTGCTTAGTATTATTTTGCTAAGTTTTTGGTGCATTTTGGTTGATATGGATGATATCGTTTTGATATGCTTTGCAACATGCTTATGTGAGGTGCTCACGTAAGGTGTTGCATTCAGAACTAACTTGAGTCAAGTCGCAGACTTGGGATCGTACGGATTGGTTGTTTATTCATGTGCAAGTGTTGCTTGAGTTCAAGTCATGGCTGGTGACAGGATCCTTTGGACTAGTCTCAGGGAGGAGATGAGGTTCCAACAACCAAATTCAGGAGGAATTGTGGTTGATCGGGTCAGGAGGTCGCGCAGGATGATTGAATCAAGGGCAGTGCATATGAAGGTTACCAGACATCAAAGGAAGGTGTTCGCACGTATGCATGCGGTGCATGACGTGGCAACATGGTTCCGAAGATGGGATAAGGAAGGAAAGATCTGGTTGGAAGGATCGGATCGTATCGGTTGATGACTTCGGCTGCGGCGGAGTCGGTTATGACTCGGTATGGAAAGTATCGAGTTGGTTATGATAGTATTTTGTGTGGGTCACGGATTTGAGTTGTTTTAGGAATGTGGGAACGTTTGTAAGGTGTTTGGAAGTCTTAGGGCCCGTTTGGATGGATGAAACGTTTCTGATTCTGGGTAGAATCACTTGAAACTGATTCAAACGGTAAAAAAGAGAAACGTTTTAAGGGAGAATCACTCTGAAGTGATTCACTTTTTTGAACTGTAGAGGTGAAACACCTGAAAAGGTGTTCCACACCTTGGAACACTTTGATCAATAGTAAATCGAGTCTAAGTTCTAGAAAAATTACGAAGATTTGCCATCACCTTAGAATGCTTCGGATCAGTGGCCAAATTTTTTTTATCTTCGTCTTTTTTCTAAACTCGTCAATGTGATAATACAAACAAAATAAAAAACTTACAGCAACCAAATAATAGACATGATATGTTACAACGTTCTCACTAGGGGTCAACATTACGATCGGAGGCTACCTTTTTTTGTATTATCAACGTCATTACATAATCACAAACATAAATGAAGAATAACCACAAACCAGCTAGGGTTAAATGGGTCAATTCAGCATTTCTCTCCTCTCTCCTGGAACTGAAACAGATATGCCAACCAAACAGTTTTTAAAGTGATTCTATTCCAGAGTCTGAAACCGTTTCTGCATTGGAACTGAAACATTTCTGATTCTGTGTGAATCTGAAGCCGTACCAAACAAGGCCTTAAGATTGCTTCTATCTGCGTATAGAAGAGTCATAAGCAGTTATGGAAAGTTTCGATTCGTTATCGGGGTAGGATTGAAGTCCTAGTTAAGATTGGGTTGGCCTAAGGGCTGGTTATATAAGCAAGGGAGGCCAGACCTCGTGCTGTATGACTTTGGGGCTGTTCCTCTTGTGTTCTATTGAATAAAATTCATATTTTGAAGGAACTTTTGTGCCTTGTTCGTCTGACTTGTTCCAAACAAGTTTTACTTGTCGAGTTTCTGGACAGCACTACCTTTTGTTGGTGGTTTTATCATAACTTGAGTTTTACAGATCCAATTGACGTTATTCTTTTTGTGTTGTCTTCACAACTTGATTATCCATCATCTGTCAAAATTTCACGGTCATTGGATTTGTGGTTTCTGATCTACACGAGTTTCTTTGCAGCGTTCTAGAACTGTTTTTCTCGGGTAGGACAGATTGACCTTTGTTCGATCTTTTGATCATAACTTGAGTTTCTCTCGACGGATTTGAGTGATTCTTTTTGTGTTTTCTTCATGACCTGATTCTCTCTGATATATATCACTTTTGTCACGGTGAAACACGTTTAGATTAGTCTAACACACGATTTCTTTAACAGATTGTTTTTCTGCCAAAGGGGTTGGGATTTAATTGTTTCCGCTGTGTAAGATTTTTTAAATCTACCAATCAACCCCCCCTCTAGTAGCTTTTCACGTGCTCTTCGATCCTACAATTGGTATCAGAGCCACGGTGGTCTAATCATTGTGATTTGCACGTGTTTTTGACTAATCATCATGGAGAAATACTCCGCCAAACCTTGTGTGTTTGCTGGTATTGATTTTCAGGTTTGGAAGGCACGCATGGAGGCTTTCATCCAGGCGCAAGGCTTCTCAATATGGGAGAAGGTGTACAAGCCTTACGAAGTGCCACCTAACAATCAAGTTACGGCTACAAACCTACGGGACATCAACAACAACAACAAAGCCCGAAACTTGATCATCCAAGGACTCACTCAGAGCGACTTCGACCGCGTTGCACATCTCTGATCGGCATACGATGTATGGAGAGCACTTTGTGACTATCACAAAGGATCCAACACGATCAAGGAGGTAAGGCAAGACATGTTCAAGAAAGAATACATGCGCTTCGAGATGCAACCCGGTGAGTCCATCGATGATCTCTTTGCTCGCTTTAACAAAATTCTCAGTAACTTACGTAGTGTCAACGTTAATTTTTCTGATGCTGAAAATGCTAGGCAACTTCTTAGTGCATTATACATGTCAATATGGGAGATGAAAGTTACATCTATTCGTGAATCTACTGTCATGAGTACACTTACTTTAGATGTGTTTTACTCTAAACTCAAAACTCATGAAATTGACATCTTATCACGTAAGAACCAAATAAGTCTATTGCATTTGTCTCACAACGTGATATGCCTAGCTCCAGCCAATCATCATCTTGCAATACTCTTGCTTTGTTGTCCTCACTAACCCTGGAGCAGAACGAGGAATTTCGAGAGGAGGAGCTAGCACTTCTCTCTACTAGGTTCTCAAAAGCATTGCAAAATGTGAGAACTAGAAGGAGAGGAAGCTCCGGACCTCAACGATGCTTTGAATGTTGTAAGACAGGACACTTTCATACAGAATGCCCTAACCTTTCAGGTTCTACTTCCCAAGAAGAAAAACAATCAAGGACGAAGCACTCCTCAGCAAATGATAAGAAGAAGAAGAAGGGCTTTACAGGTTGCCAACTGGTGAACAGTTTTATCTCCACACTCCAGGAACTTGGCTCAAGCGACGCGGACATTAGAAGTGACGAAGATGAATATGATTTGGCCAACTTATGCCTCATGGCGGGCAAAACAAGATCAAGATCAAGTCAGGAGGATGCAGAACACAACAGTGACGATAATGAGGTATGTTCTACCTGTAATGAAATGTGTGATGCAATTTCTCGTACAACTATTATTGTTAAGAAAAAGGACAAGAATCTTAGGGATAATGCTGCTAAAATTGAATCACTAGAATCTGAAATCAACCATTTGAAAACCTTGATTCCATGTGATGATTCTTGTCCCTCGTATGATTTAATCTATGAACAATTGTCCACATTAAGAACTGCACATTCCTCTACTCTAGATAGACTTGAACTTGAAATTGAAAAGAACAAAAAGCTTGCTGCACTTGACATTGGAAACTTAAAAGATGATTCCTATTATACAATTGATTCGCATTGTTCTAGTTGTGATAATCTTGAAAAGAAACTAAAAGATGATATGAATGAAATTTCAATATTGAATAATGTTTTACGTTCTCATGAAGTTAAATATTGTTCCAATTGCAAAATAAAAGGAAAAACTTCATGTGAAAATTGGCTTGATCTATCCAATAAACTTGATAACATGCATAGGACATTAGATCGGTTTTGTAATGGGAATAAGAACCTAAACTTGCTGCTGAATTCTTTCAAGTCTTGCAATGATAAAACTGGTTTATGTTTTGATTATCATGCTCATGCTAAGGCACATCCACCTAAAATTGTAAATTCATTAGAAAGTGGTTTGATTCAAACAGTTCCTAAATAAAAAGAAGTGGTTTTCAAATATGCAGAAGTGCTGTCTCATTCAGTTTCAAATAAAAATATTGCTTGTTTATCTAGACATGAACACAAAGTTAAATTTCAAACTTTGACTCATAAACCTGTTGTTTTATCTCAGCTTTCGCGTGTTTTTCCTGCTGCACGTCGTGTGACTCAGTACTGGATACCTAAATGCCTTTTGACTAACCCCAGTATTGAGTCATCGACATATTGTTCTTCTATGTAGGTTACATGCTTGAGGAAGGAGAACATTTGGATTGTGGATTCAGGTTGCTCATGCCACATGACTGGTAACAAAGAATGGTTCTCCACCCTCTCTTTTGTGTCACGTGTACATAATGTTACTTTTGCCGATAATCCTTCAACTCCTATAATTTCTAAGGGTTCGGTTAGAGTAAATGATCACTACACTTTGAAGGATGTGGCACTTGTCAAAAATTTGAAATACAACTTGCTTTCTGTTTCACAATGGCTAGATGAAAATCTAGAAATTATTTTTAATAAAAACTGCTGCAATGTTGTAGGTTCAAATAGTGAGCTTATTTTTAACAAGTCTCGGTTTGGAAGAGTTTTTAAATCTGATTTTGATATGTCTTCCTCTAATCATAGATGTCTAGTTGCTAATTATTCAAAGGACTTATATTTTTGTCATCGTAGACTTGGTCACGTAGGCTTTGATCACCTAACGTGTGTTAGTGCTCTTGATCGCATACGTGGGATGCCTAAGCTTAAAGGGGACAAAGAAATTGTGTGGTCTTCTTGTAGACATGCTAAGATGGTTTGCAGGTTCACATACTCCTCTCACAATGATCATGACAACTGAACTGGGTCAACTTTTGCACCTTGACACCGTAGGACCTTCACGTGTTCAATCCGTCATAGGTAAATTGTATGTTCTTGTGATTGTTGATGATTATTCTAGATACTCTTGGGTTTAATTTATGGCATCTAAGAATGAGGCTTTTAGTCACTTTAGAACTTTATTTCTTAGATTATCAATTGATCACCCAGGATCTTTAAAAGCAATTAGAAGTGATAACGGAACTGAATTTAAAAATCAATCTTTTGATCACTTCTGTGCTGAAAATGGAATAGATCATCAATTTTCTTCACCAAATGTACCTCAACAAAATGGTGTTGTAGAAAGAAAGAACATAACCTTAGTTGAGATGGATAGGACTATGCTTGATGAATATCAAACTCCTAGGAAATTTTGGGCTGATGCGATTGCAACTGCTTGTTATGTCTCAAATCGTGTTTTCTTGCGCGCTAAGCTAGGTAAAACACCATATGAGCTCCAGTTTGGACATAGGCCTAGTGTTACACACTTTCGGGTCTTTGGTTGCAAATGATTTGTTAAGAAACATGGTAATCTTGATAAATTTGAACCTAGATCCATTGATGGCATGTTTCTTGGTTATCCATCTCATACTAGAGGCTACTGTGTGTTTTTACTTGACACTAACAAAATTGTGGAGACTTGTGAAGTGTCATTTGATGAAGCTAGCTCAGGTACTAGCTCAAACATTGCAGGTCCAGATCCATATCCGCAGGGGGAGAGCATTTTTGTTGAAGATGAGGAAGAGGTGGAGCTGCTGCCCAAAAATTCAGCAGCTAATGACATTGTTCGAGCTCCTGATTTTGATTCACAGCCAGCACCGACGACCACCATTGCTGGTCCAGATCCTCCTCAAGTCACAACTCATCGATTTGTGATGAACATGAAGAAGAAGAAGCTTGTGAAGTATCCACTCCCCTCCGGGTTCTCAAAATTCATCCTCCACAACAGATTATTGGAAGCTTGCACGAATGAGTTACATGGTCCAGGTTTTGCGATCCAAACTCTCATGCTCATTCTTCTTTTGTTGCTTCTTTTGAACCCAAAGATATATCACACACACTCAGTAATGAACCTTGTATTATTGCCATGCAAGAAGAGTTAGAAAATTTTGAAAGAAATAATGTTTGGAAACTTGTACCTCCACCTCAAGGTCACACTTTAATTGGAACTAAATGGGTGTTTAAAAATAAACAAAGTGAGGATGGGGTTGTGGTTAGGAATAAGGCTAGGTTGGTTGCTCAAGGTTTCACTCAAGTTGAAGGTCTAGATTTTGATGAAACTTTTGCTCCTGTTGCTAGATTAGAAGTCATAAGAGTTTTGTTAGATTTTGCTACATCTAAAGGTTTTAAGCTATATAAAATGGATGTTAAAAGTGCCTTTCTTAATGGCTACATAGATGAGTAGGTTTGTGTCAAACAACCACCGGGTTTTGAAAATTCAGAGTTTCCTAATCATGTTTACAAACAGTCCAAAGCCTTGTACGGTCTCAAATAAGCCCCTAGAGCGTGGTATGATAGGTTAAAAATATTCTTACTTGAAAAGGGGTTTACCATGGGCAAGGTTGATAAAACTCTTTTTGTACTTAGCATGGCAATGACTCATTATTCGTTCAAGTGTATGTGGATGATATTATCTTTGGTTGTGCTTCTCATGATCTTGTTCAAGTTTTCAGCTATGATGAGTTCAGAATTTGAGATGAGTATGATTGGAGAACTCACATACTTTTTGAGGCTGCAAATCAAGCAAACCAAGGAGGGTACATTTATGCATCAAATGAAGTATACAAAAGACCTCCTAAGGCGCTTCAACATGGACAAAAGCAAGCCTCTTCGGACACCAATGGGAACAGCAACAACACTTGAACTTGATGAAGATGGTGAACTTGTGGATCAAAAAGAATATAGAAGCATGATAAGATCACTTTTGTACCTCACGGCATCAAGACCGGACATACAATTCAGCGTAGGTCTTTGTGCATAGTTTCAAGCCTCCCCACGTGCTTCACATCGTCAAGCCGTCAAAAGGATCCTCAGGTACTTACATGGAACTCAAGAATTTGGCATTTTTCTTCCTTCTTCCTCAACCGTTACTTTGAAAGCTTTTTCCAATGCTGATTTTGGAGGTCGTAGGATTGATAGGAAAATTACTTTCGGTGCTTGTCATTTTCTTGGTAATTCACTTGTTGCTTGGTCCTCTAGAAAACAAAATTCAGTTGCACAATCCACAACCGAATATGAATATGTAGCTGCTGCTAGTGCTTGCTCACAAATTCTTTGGATTGTTCGAACACTTAAGGACTATGGGGTTGATCTAGATAGTGTTCCACTGTTTTGTGATAACACTAGTGCCATTTGCATTGCTAAAAACCCTGTGCAACATTCTAGAACTAAGCACATTGACATTAGGTATCACTTTCTCCGTGATAATGTTGAAAAAGGAAACATTGTGCTTCACCATGTAAATACCAAACAACAATTGCCCGACATTTTTACAAAACCTTTGGATTTCACTCATTTGTGTTACATTCATAGTGAAATAGGGGTTATGCATCCTCATGGCTTACATTGAGGGGGAGTTTTCAAACCCTAGAAGTCTATGTGTGAATCTGAAATTAAACTAATATGAGCATAGTATTTCATACATATATGACTTTGTGATTCCTTTTACATGCTGAAAGTTCTTACTACATTACTCATGTTATACATTTTGTAGTTTTTGCCATGACTAGTAATTGGAATAATTACTTACACTAAATCTGGTCATGGTCGAACATTCTTGCTCTTTTGAACTTATTGCATGCTCACAAGTGCTTTTAATCATAATGAATTAATCAAGCAATCAACTCACATGTTGAGTTTTTGTGAACAAATATAAGTTGAGAAAAGATCAAGAGAATATGCATGCATAGCACTTGTTCTTTTGAGATGGCTTATCATTGCACTTGATCGTAATGTTCTGGCTTTTAATGTGAAATGTACTAGCTTTGGTAAGCTCCGGCTCAAGCTCCAGTTGGCTATGGCAAGGTTCGGAGATTGATCGTAATGTTCTGGCTTTTAATGTGAAATGTTTCGATCTTGCTTTACATTGTTGGAAAGTTTGCTTAGTATTATTTTGCTATGTTTTTGGTGCATTTTGGTTGATATGGCTGATATCGTTTTGATATGCTTTGCAACATGCTTATGTGAGGTGCTCACGTAAGGTGTTGTGTTCGGAACTAACTTGAGTCAAGTCGCGGACTTGGGATTGTACGGATTGGTTGTTTATTCATGTGCATGTGTTGCTTGACTTCAAGTCATGGCTGGTGACAGGGTCCTTTGGACTAGTCTCAGGGAGGAGATGAGGTTCCAACAACAAAATTCAGGAGGGATTGTGGTTGAGCGGGTCAGGAGGTCGCGCAGGATGATTGAATCAAGGGCAGTGCATATGAAGGTTACCGGACGTCGAAGGAAGGTGTCCGCACGTATGCATGCAGTGCATGACGTGGAAACATGGTTCCGAAGATGGGATAAGGAGGCAAAGATCTGGTTGGAAGGATCAGATCGTATCGGTTGATGACTTCGGCTGCGGTGGAGTCGGTTATGACTCGGTATGGAAAGTATCGAGTTGGTTTTGATAGTATTTTGTGTGGGTCACGAATTTGAGTTATTTTAGGAATGTGGGATACGTTCCTAAGGTGTTTGGAAAGTCTTAAGATTGCTTCTATCTGCGTATAGAAGAGTCCTAAGCAGTTATGGAAAGTTTTGATTCATGATCGGCGTAGGATTGGAGCCCTAGTTAAGATTGGGTTGGCCTAAGGGTTGGTTATATAAGCAAGGGAGGTCAGAGCTCGTGGTGTACGACTTTGGGGCTGTTCCTCTTGTGTTCTATTGAATAAATTCGTAGTTTGAATGAACATTTGTGCCTTGTTCGTCCGACTTGTTCTAGACAAGTTTTACTCGTCGAGTTTCTGGACAGCACTACCTTTCGTTGGTGGTTTTATCATAACTCCAGTTTTACAGATCCAATTGACGTGATTCTTTTTGGGTTGTCTTCAAAACTTGATTATATATCATCTGTCAAAATTTCACGGTCATTGGATTTGTGGTTTCTGATCTACACGAGTTTCTTTGCAGCATTCTAGAACTGTTTTTCTCGGGTAGGACAGATTGACCTTTGTTCGATCTTTCGATCATAACTTGAGTTTCTCTCGACGGATTTGAGTGATTTTTTTTGTGTTTTCTTCGTGACCTGATTATCTATGATATATATCACTTTTGTCACAGTGAAACACGTTTTGATTAGTCTCACACACAATTTCTTTAACGGATCATTTTTCTGCCGAAGGGGTTGGGATTTAATTATTTCCGCTGCGTAAGATTTTTTAAATCTACCATTCACCCCCTTCTGGTAGCTTTTCACTTGCTCTTAGATCCTACATCGAGCATCAAGGATATTTAGTTCATTTTGGAGCTCGCAAAAACATTTTTCATCGAGTGGATTGGTAAATATATCATCTAGTTGTTTTTTGGTGTTGACATGAGAAATGGCCATGTCTCCTTTCATTGAGTGGTATCTCAAAAAATGATGCCGGATGTCGATGTGTTTGGTCCTATAGTGCTCAACGGGATTATGGGCAAATTTTAATAGCACTCTCATTATCACAAAGGAGTGGAATACGCCTCATATTGTAACCATAATCCCTTAGAGTTTATCACATCCAAAAGAGTTGTGCACAACAACTCCCGGCTGCAACATACTCCGCTTCGGCTGTGGATAAGGCAATGGAGTTTTGTTTCTTAGAGGACCAAGAAACTAGGGATCTACCTATGAATTGGCATATACTGGAGGTACTTTTTCTATATACTTTGCATCCGGCATATTTTGCATCGGAGTATCCAATGAGATTGAACTTGGAACCTTTAGGATACCAAAGGCCTAGGTTGGGTGTATGTACTAAATATCGCAAGATTCATTTTACGGCTGTCAAATGACACTCCTTAGGATTTGCTTGAAATCTTGCACGCAAACATACACTCAACATAATGTCAGGCCTAGATGCACATAAATAAAGTAGGGATCCAATCATGGAGCGATATACCTTTTGATCCACGTTTGGTCCGTCTTCATTGAGATCCAAGTGTCCATTGTTGTCATGGGAGTCTTTATAGGCTTCGTCTTGTCCATTCCAAACTTCTTGAGTATGTCTTGAGTATACTTGGTTTGGCTTATGAACGTCCCTTCCTTTTGTTCCCTCACTTGGAATCCCAAGAAATATTTCAATTCTCGCATCATAGACATCTCGAATCTATCTGTCATAATTTTACTAAATTCTTGACAAAAGGATTTGTTAGTTGAGCCAAATATAATATCATCAACATAAATTTGACATACAAATAGATCATTGTCGAAATGCTTTGTAAATAACGTGTAATCAGCTTTGCCAATCTTAAATCCATTTTCAATTAAAAAATCTCTAAGACACTCATACCAAGCTCTAGGAGCTTGTTTGAGGTCGTAGAGATCCTTACGCAGTTTGAACACATGGTCGGGAAACTCTTGATCTTCGAATCTGGGGGGTTGCTCCACATGAACCTCCTCTTTGATTGGTCCATTGAGGAAGGCGCTTTTCACATAAATTTGATTGAGCTTGAAATCATGGTGAGTAGCATATGCATGTACTTCTAATCGATTCAAGCCTAGCTACGGGAGCAAACGTTTCATCGAAATCCAAACCTTCGACTTGTGAATACCTTTTGGCCACAAGTCGCGCCTTGTTTGTTGTCACCACCCCGTGTTTGTCTTGCTTGTTGCGGAAGACCTATTTAGTGCCGACGACATTGAACTTGGGCCTTGCAACAAATTCCCACACCTCATTCCATTTGATGTTGTTCAATTCTTCTTGCATTTCTACCACCCAATCTGGATCTTTCAATGCATCTTCAAACCTGTGTGGTTCCAAAGAGGATACAAATGAGTAATGTTCACAAAAATTAGTTATTCGATATCTAGTTGTTACTCCCTTTGGGATGTCACCGATTATGTTGTCGATGAGGTGATCTCTTTGGATGCATTGGTGTACTCTTGGATGTGGCACTTGTGGTCTTGAATCTTCATGATCATCTTCTTCACCCCCTATATGGTTTCCCTCATTGATTTGTTGGTCACCTTTATCTTCATGAGGTTGATCTTGTGTACAAGCTCCCCCTTGATCATTTACCTCTACTTGTGGTTCATCTTCTTCATTTGCATTTGGAGGTGGCGCTTGTGGTCGAACATCGCCCAATGCCATTCTTCTCAATGCTTGACATGGAGCTTCTTCTCTATCTAGCACACATTGATCAACTTGCTCTTCTTGAGAGCCGTTAGTTTCATCGAACACTACGTCACGTGCTACTTCAACAAGTCCGGAGACTTTTTTGAAGACACGATAGGCGTAAGAGTTCGAATCATAGCCAAGCAAGAAACCTTTATCGAACTTCGAAGTGAACTTTGAAGTCCTAGGCTTCTTGTTCAAAATATAACATTTACCGGTGAGTAGTTCATATGACATTTTCTTGAGTAGGCGATGAAGATAGAGTCGGTTTATGGCGTGACAAGCGGTTTTAACCGCTTCAGCCCAAAACCGATCCGAAGTATTGTACTCATCGAGCATTGTCCTCGCCATCTCCATGAGGGTTCGGTTCTTCCTTTCGGCTACTCCATTTTGTTGAGGGGAATACGGTGCGGAAAATTCATGTTTTATCCCTTGTTCGTCTCGGTACTCCTAGGTTTGGGTGTTCTTGAACTCCGTGCCATTATCGCTTCGTATGTTCTTGATCTTCAATGAGAATTCATCTTGGACACGCTTGAAGAACTTCTTGAGGGTTCCTTGAGTCTCTGTCTTATCATGCAAAAAGAAAACCCA
Source organism: Tuctoria greenei (assembly GCA_036927565.1). Classification (NCBI taxonomy): domain Eukaryota; kingdom Viridiplantae; phylum Streptophyta; class Magnoliopsida; order Poales; family Poaceae; genus Tuctoria; species Tuctoria greenei. Next base: position 148,140,995 of record JAYESD010000002.1, read on the forward strand.
CGTGAAGCGCGAAAAATCATCAACAATTACTAAACTGTATTGGTTACCGCCGATGCTTATGTAAGCAATTGGACTAAATATATCCATGTGAAGTAGCTCGAGCGGTCTCGTTGTTATCATGACGTTCTTCGCAGGATGGAGTGCTCCTACTTGCTTCCCGGCTTGGCACACACTACAGGGCCTGTCTTTCTCAAAAACAACATCCTTCAAACCTCGGATGTGATCGCCCTTAAAGAGTTTTTGAAGATTCCTCATACCAACATGTGCTAGCAGTCTATGCCACAGCCAACCCATGTTGGTTTTTGCAATCAATCATGTGTCAAGTTCGGCTTTATCTTTGTTGATGTCAACAAGATAAAGCTTTCCCTTTAACACACCCTTGAATGCAACTGAGTCATCACTCCTTCTAGAGACGGTCACACCCTCATTAGTGAACAAGCAATTATAACCCTTATCACATAATTGAGATATGAACAATAGGTTATAATCTAAGGAATCGACATGTAAAACATGAGAAAGAGTGTGTTGAGGCGAAATCGCAATTTTACCAGTATTGAGCACCCTTCCTTGACTGTTGTCTCCAAAATAGATGCCTTCGCTTGGATCTTCATTTTATTCATATTCAACAAACATCCTTCTCTCTCCGATCATGTGGTTGGTGCATCCACTGTCTAGCACCCATTTTGATCCACCAGAGGAATAGGCCTGCAAGAACCAATCATGCCTTGGTTTAGGTACCCAAGCTTGCTTGGGTCCTTTGAGGTTAGTCACAAGTGATTTGGGCACCCACACATGGGACTTGGTGTTCCCATGGCATGGCCCAACATGTTTAGCATAAAATCTACCAAGATTACTTTTCATGAGAACATATGATGCGTCAAAGGTTCTAAACAATAGTTGTTGCTCATATGTGTTAACATTTTTTGACTTATCAACATTATCAGGCTTTCTAGCTTGAGAGGAGTTTCCCTTGACAAAAGCAATGCGTTCCTTGTTATTCTTGTGGCTTCTAGCATTTTTCTTTTCACTATAAGAATACCCAATGCCATATTTTACATTAGGAGGTCTTGTGGCCAAGTATACAGTACATGCATACTTGACCTTCTCCTTGTAAAATATGCCACTTCGAGAAGGATGCTTGTCCTTTGTCAAGTTTGACTTCTCCTTCAAGTTAGTGTCAATTTTACCACATGAACAAGCAATAGTAGTTTCAGATTTTAGAAGTTGACAAGGTGAGCTTGAAGAGGATGAATGGTCTCTTTGCTTGAGTGACTCAACTTGTACCTCAAGGATCTTGTTAACTTTGGTTCAGTTAGCAAGTTCATCCTTGATGATTACATTTGAGTCGCTTAACTTCAAGCAAGCTTCTTGCTTGAAGCTAACTCAAGTTCTAGTGTCTTGCTTCGCTCCTTTTCAAGTTCAAGGAGCTTTTTGGTCTTAAGATATTCCTCCTTTTGAAGTATGATCATATCTTCTTGGCGATTAGCAAGCTCCTCCTTATCAATAAGCTTATCCATTAAAAATTTCATCCTAGAAGCAGTTTGCTTGTCTAAGCCAACAAGCATATCTTCATCATCACTAGAAGTATCACTATCACTAGAGAAAGAATGCGAAGAGGAAGATTTAGTTGTTACCTTTCTTTTACCTTCCTTCGCCATTAGACATGTGTCGTTGTCCTTCCATGCGCCAATAGTTGGGAAGAGGGTGGATTTCTTGGTTGTCTTCTTGATGGCTATGTTAGCCATCTCCTCTTCCTCTTCGGATGAGGACTCATCATTGGAGTCTCACTCCTTTCCTTGGTGTTCCTGTCCAATTTTCTTTTTCTTCTTGAACATATTCTTGTTTTGAGGCTTTGTATCCTTGGTCTTCTTCTTGTTTTCTTCATAAGTACAATCAACTATAAAGTAGTCGTATTCACCACAGCTATAGCAAGCGCCTCAACTTTGGTCTTGATTTGTCTTTGTCTCTTCCTTCATTTGATCTACCACCTTGTCTTCTTTTCATCATCTTCTTGAATTTCTTCATGAATAGGATCATATCTTCTTCATCGATGTCACTGCTTTCATTGTTGCTGTCATCTTCTTCTTGAGCTTCTCGTGTCTCTTTTGAAATTGGCTTGCAAGTGGACTTCAAAGCTACTCCTTTCTTCTTTGTCGAGGTAAGGTCGCCAATCTCTTTGACATGCTTTTATTGTTTCTCCATCATCTCAAAATTGATAATCTTTCCAAGCAATTCGTCCTGAGTTATTTTCTTGTACCTAGGGCTTTCTCTAATCATCGAGCATAGGGTTACGTTGTGAGGCATGAAGGCTCTAAGAATCAGCTTCACCATCTCGTGATCATTCTACTTCTTTCTTCCATATGCTTGAAACTTGTTTATGAGATTCTTCAACTGATTGTACATATCTTGCGGTGACTCATCTTCTTCTATGGCGAATCTGCCCAATTCGCCTTCGATCATTTCAATCTTGGCCTCTCGCACATGACAATCACCTTCATGTGCAGTTTGTAATGTGTCCCATATTTCCTTAGCAATTTTGAGTCCATCCACCTTGGTGAACTCATCTCTGCTCAATGATGATGTTATGACAGCCGCAGCTTGAGCGTTCCGATGAATAGCTTGCTCTTGACTTGGTGTGAGCTCTTCATCGTCATCCGGGATATCTATCCTTATACACACTATATGCCACAAGCTGGGGTTAAGTGATATTAGATGTATCTTCATATTTTGCCTCCACATTGAATAATCATCACCATCAAAGTATGGGGATTTCCCTAGAGGAATAGACAAGTAATGATTATTGTTTGAATTTAATCGATCATAGTTAAAAATATATCGGGAGTAGTCGGTGTGACTACTCCCCTTCTTCATCTCATCCTCAACCTTTATCTTCCCTTTAGAGAGTGTCTTCTTCCTTAGGAGTGCCTTGAGTTCAAGCGTCTCCTCATCATCATCATCCTCGGAGTCTTTGATGGCGTCGAGGAGCTTCTCCAACTTCTGAGTCTTTTCATTTTCAACCTTCTCTTGGTTGAAGTTCTTGTGCGCATCCTTAATGTCCGACATCTTCCCTTCGAGCGATTAGTCTCTTTTAACGAGACTAGCTCTGATACCAATTGAATGTAGCCTAGAGGGGGGTGAATAGGATTTTTGAACTTTTGTCGAAACCTGAAACACTTAGCAACCAGATCAAACACATAGAAATCGGACTAGTCCGGTAGTGTGCGGACTATTCTGGTGTGTGCGGACTAGATTGATCAAGTTTGATCAATGATTTAGATCCAAGTACTCTATGCAGCGGAAATTGAGTTGTAACATGAATGTATTGTTTCAATGAAACTAGATATGGCACAAGTTAACTTTTGTTTCAAAGTTTTAACATAAGTTGAACAAGATCGAGCAAACCCTAGATTGCAATGAATAGTAAGAACAAAAGCAAAGACACAATGATTTTTATCCCGTGGTTCGATTCCACAGAGGAAATCTACGTCCACGTTGAGGAGTCCACGGAGGATCGGGTCTTCACCAACCCTACCGTCGTCAAATCACCACGGAGGCCGATTCTCTTCCACTAATCACAAAGGGGTAAATAACCGTGTTCAAGGGGCCCTCTCACAAGTTGAGGGCTCCCCAAGATTTACAATTCGAAAAACCACCAAACACACTCGAAAGGTATGCAATAAAACAGTGAGAGTGTGTGAGAGATTCGAACCCAAGATCTCAAGATGTGAAGAACGTGTGTCTCCTTTGATCTATCGTTAATTCTCAAGGATTTGATCTTTCTTTCGTTGGATTGTGTGGAGAGACGTGTTTTTCGGCTCCTGGAAGGTGTGACGGCGCAGGTGGTCGAGAGAGATCATAGTAGGGCCGTTCACCTCTATTTATACTAGGGTTTCCAAAGGTTACCGTTAAGATTTACCAAGTCCAGACTAGTCCGTGGTGTACTCCAGACTAGTCTGGTGTGAGGCGTGTGGAAACCCTAAGTGTCCTGAATTATTGGACTTATCCGACAATAGGCGGGCTAGTCCAATTTTGTCTCTGGAGATGTTCATACTAGTACGACACATATCGGACTAGTCCGGCATGGTGAATCCCTTAGTTAATTGAGGACAAGTCCGCACTTGGAGGACTTGTCTGATTTTAGTCAGAGAGGTTATCGACTAGTCCGGATAATATCGGACTAGTCAAGTGTCGTGAAATTTTGAGGGGCTAAAGACAATTTCGAAATTTGGGGAACTTGTCCAAAGTTGGTCAGTGAGGATTTTGTACTAGTCCGTGGAATATCGGACTTGTTCAATATTGATCAGAGGCATGATCGGACTAGTCCGGACTTTATCGGACTTGTCCGTTGCGGACGAGTCCGCACTGAAGGACTTGTCTGATCCTGGACAGAGAGATTATCGAACTAGTCTGGGGTATATCGGACTAGTCTGGAACTGTATAAATTTGTCCAGTGAGAGTGTTTTCTTTTGCTTGATCTCTTGGGGTGTGTTTCTCCAACACACTCCATACACAAAGAGTATTATATTCATCTCTTGAGCTCTTTTCAACTTGACTCCTCACTCTCCTTTGTTTTTGCGCTTTCTTCATAATTCCATTAAAACATGTGCTCATCTCAAAAATTTAGTTAGGATCTCAGTTGTCCAAGAATCACAAGGGATGCCTAGATGCACTTACTACAGGTACAAGTTTAAAATTTTCCGTCATTTGAATTGCATTAGGATTGAATGATTTTTGCTTACATTGGTAAGGAAGGTTTACACCTTCTCATCATTCAATTCTTATGCATCCTCACGAGAGTAAGTGTTGACGTTACTTCTTTTGATTCTTCAAAAAGGAATGTCACCTTACTTGGGAATAAATTTAAACAAGTACCTAGAATTTCATAAGCATTGCTAAAATTGACTTAGATATTTTCTGTCTAGGTAATCTTATGGAATAACTTAATGGTTGAATTGGTACGTAGCAAACTAGGAATAGTGATGTCCATAATTTTTGTTTGAAACTCATTCATGCATGGATCACTAAATTTCAAATTTGAAGGCAAGAAATAAAAAATGTTCAGGAGGATAAAATTGAGAATCTTGCTTTCCATGAACCACATGATAAATATTTGCTCTTGTAAAAAACTATGATGGTTAGGAATTTTACAAGATGAAGGGATCCATATAGTGTATTTATATCTTCTGCATTGCTATGGGTAGGAGCTTTAGAAAATGTTCAACTTGATTTATCCATAAAGCCCCGCTCCTAGCAATGATTCATACATTGTTCATGAATACAATGGGAATTGGACCTAATGCATCTTTAGTCTTGTTCTTCCCCGTGCTTACAAATGAAGATTCGGTTACCTAACCCGAAGATTCATTTTTACAAGTATAGGGAGCTAACCATCCCTCTCTATCATAGAGAGGAAGTTGCAGGAGTAAAATAACTATGCAGGCATTCAAAGATCTGATTGTTGGAAACCCTAAGAGGATTCCATTTCATCATCTCTTGGCCAAGGAGTAAATTAGGATGGTTGCTACCTATCGGAAATTCAGCCTGAAGGTCAACCAAAACTATACGAGGCCGGAGATTTGGAATGGTAACCCTCCATGAGCAACCAATGGGCTGCTACGAATATGTGAGAGCATTATGCTCTCAACTATTCTAATCACTCATTCAAGCTCAAGGGAATTGCCACCATCATTGGGTGTAAGTTATTCCTTTGTGGCTAAAAGGTATGATGCACCTTAACCAAGGAATGACAAGATCACATCCAATGTATATTGGGTGCAAGTTGTTCCTATGTGACCAGAAGGTATTTTATACCTTAGTCAAGGAACAATGGATCACACTCAACCCATGTTGAGTGGACGTCATCCCTTTGTGGTTATAAGTATGTTGTACCTTAGCCAAGGAATAATAGATCGTACTCAACACATGTTGGGTACATGTCACTCTTTTGTGACTAAAGGTTATCATTACCTTAGCCAAGGAGTGACGGTTCACACCCAATGCATGAGAGGTACAAGTTATTCCTGTATGGCAAGAAGGTATGATACACCTTAGCCAAAGAATGATGACACACACTCAAGACATGTTGAGTGCAGGTCATTCCCTTGTAGCCAAGGGTTACCATTACCTTAGCCAAGGAATAACAAGGTACATCCAACCTATGGAAACCTTGAGGTGTGGATGAGCGACATCGACAACACTCTCCTCGACCACACGCATGGAACCCATGGAAGACAATCCAACATCGACACTCAACCCCTCCAATGTCAAAGCCATGCTGCAACAAAGATATGCCAACCTCATGGCCTACATCCGTCATTAGGGTTTCAGCCCTAGTGCGGACCTTGAACAAGAACAAGCTTGGGGAAGGACCCCCACTTGAGGTAACTTGTATCACACCCCTTGCATATTTATTTTCCATTCACACATCATCCACCTTCCATATAAAAAAACTTAAAAATAAGTAGAGTAGCTTTGCTTTCAAAATAAAATAAAAGATGTGCGGTAAGAATGGTTTGGAACTCACATAGATGAAATGATGAATAGTTGCTCTATTTTAATTTCTCTAAGTCCCTAGTTTACAACTTACTACTCTCAAAAATATTGCTTTCATTGGCTATAATTACTTTTGCCTTGATTTAGAAATTGTAGGTAGCAAAAGCTTAATCCATTCTAAGTTGTTGTGGGATATGATATAGTGATGGGGCTATTATTCCTAGTTTGAAAGTGAAACTTAGATTTCCGGAGAAATTCTAAAAAGATTTAAGTTACTCTCATTTGATTGGAAATACCTAGGAAAGCCATATGATATATTAAATTGATAGACCTTATGCATATGATGCATTTGTCTTCACATTGAGCTTTGTCAAACTAGTATAGAACGATGTGAGATTTCATTCATTATTTTTTGAATTCAAGACTTCACTTGCACATGATGTACTTCTACACTAGAAGTAAGCAAAATCCCATCATACCATCATTCCACAATAAAAAAGAGAAACTCCATACCCTTCATGCTTAGTACTCTCTCCAAGTTTATTTCATAAAAGGGAGTAGAAGACATGGATACAAGAAAAAGAAAAAGAAAATGCATGCTTACATCATAAGTATGAGAGAAAAAAAGAAGAAAAAAATGGTAGCCATGTTTCATCCCTGCAAAATAAGAGAGTCTACATGTATAGGAGTCATATCAAATATCCACATCCACTTCGACTCCATCACACATGCACATGTCTTGAATCAAATAGTTTTAAATTGATTTCTCCTAAGGCTTGCTCTTTTGAGTTAGCAATATTATGTGTTGGAAATATGCCTACTCTATTCCCTACCAAGCTCCACATATAAGCCTTATTTAGTGGTAGGACGAATTTAGGCAAAATGCCTTGGTGAGGAAATATTTCCACTACACATAAAGGAGGGACTTGAGAGAATCAAATTGAGGTACTTAAAATCTAAATTGGACTCTCTGGAATTTGAGTGAAACTTGATTTCTAGGGTATGTGTGCTCAATTTGTTGTTCTATCATTCAACCACCCATGAATAGGAGATGGCAGAAGCCCCATAATAATTTAAGATGGGTGAAGTACTGTGCCAATTTTTACAATACTAGGTAGATTATTTTGTTGTACACATGGTACTTGTGAAAAATAGAACATTGTAGCAACTCCTGAACATCAACCTAAAGTCTTGACTTTGCTTGGGACGAGCGAAGGATAAGCTTTGGGGAGTTTGTTGACAACTGTTATATACCAATTTCATCCGTCAATATAACTCAATTATGTGAAGGAAATATCATTTCTTGCACATATCACCTTTCTATTTAACCTATTTCCACTTGTCCTTGGAGAAATTAGTGCATGCAGGTATTTTATACAGAATTGAAGTGAAACAAGGGGATGGATCCTATAAAATATCATCCCATCCAATCAAGCGTCGACACTTGGCACCACATGGATCAAATGGCCAACAAACAGAAGTATTCGAGGTCATCCAACGGTGTAACACCCATACCAACAGATGGGACCCACCTGGAAGTCACCCCAAGAAAGCACATACCGTTTGGAGGACTTACTAGGTCGACCGACCCCCTAGTCGGCCGACCTGGTCTTTCCTCCAAACTCGGTCAGCTTCCACGTGTTGGCTCCTCCCGGCTTGAAGAAGTCAGTGGTGACTAATTCGTGTGCTTTTGATGGCGGGAACCGACCCTTCTCCAAGCTATAAATAGGACCCCTCACTTCAACACACACCACTTGAGCATCATTCTATTGTATACACTAGTTCTCTTAGTCCTTAGTGGAGTTAGGCGATAGAGAGGAGAGCCTCTAGTCCCAAGTCCAAGTTGGGAAACGTATGGCTCATGTATCTTTTCTTATATTTGTGACTTTATGCATAATAAAGATATTATCTTTAGTCTTTTTTTATTCATATACTTGGATGTAGCATTTCTTGTTTGATTGTGGATTCCATATATGATGTAGGAATAATATTTATGATCATGCCTTAATGTCATTATAATATCATCATAAACACAATAAACCCCCACTGTAGTCTAAGTATCTATGATATGATCATGTTAATATGAATCACTTGTGCTATGTATCAGCATTGGTTCAACAATGATTTAGTTCATTGCCTTAGGATGGCTTGTGCCCGGGCTCTTAAGGTATTTACTTAATATGCTAGCATGGTGCTAGGATAGAAAGTAGTGTTGAATGTCTCGTAGACCAAGGGATTGAAGAGGTAGACAGTAGGTGGTGACAATCCTATCTGTCCTTTGTAATCCTCCATGTTCGGCTATTCCACAGTCTCTTGGCGGGAGTCGTCTAGTGTTGCTAGGGGTAAACCCGTGCCCGATGTGTTGAACAACTTAGCATAAGTATTCACGATTGGCATGCTCATTAGTATCTAACCTAGGCTATGTATATGTATATTAGAAGAATTGTAGGAGCAACCCCAACTCTTAGTCTAACCTCCATTAGGACCCATCTACCCCTTAGAATAGATTGCTTAGGTGTGTGTCACACTAACCATATATTATCAACTTACCCCTGTCTTGATAATTGATTAGTATCCCATAGCTTGATCACAAGAGTAGTGCATACTTTACTCCATTGGCATCCTTCGGGATAAATACGATACCCTTGGGAATACTCTTGGGTGAAATGCTACATGATAGTTTCCTTGCGCTTGCGGATCTCATCTCTTTTGAGAGATGATCTGTGACGTAAGAAACGTCAACAAGCATTTCTGGCACCGTTGCCAGGGATGATTTGTTAATGTTACTTAGTAGCTGTCAACACACTGGCAGCCCCAGCACCCGCGCATGGAAGGCATGGAGCGTCACCACCTCTTCAGACATGGCTCAGGGACGGACTCCCCATCAGAAAGACATATCGCACAGGAGTCGCTCATTGACGCGAGCAGAGTGGTCACAGAACTTCATCTAGGATGCCATCAGAAGGAGACTACAGAAAAGGCAGCGACACCATCGTTTTTTTACCATGTCTCACTACTCTCTCAACACTGCCTAGCTTTTGTAGGCGAGGAAGCTGGTCACGGAAGACTTAATAAGGAAATGTGGAAAGCAGGACACGGAGCCAAGCTTTTATAGCTCCGACAGATCAGCGCGGCGGCAAGCGAACATGCATAGCTAGAGGATGCACCTCACGTCCTCATGACCAGCGCTGCATAAGACCGCACAATGCCTACGATATCTGTGAGTCGACGTGCCCGCCACCCCAGGGCCTCCTCGTAACCATCGCCACCATTGATTTGTGCAGCACCCATGATCTCCATGGTGCAGAGACCTAGCACCATGATGTCGGCCCAACAGGTCGAGATAAGGCGAGTAAGATTTCGACCCACTTCTGGGGTCCAATCTTGTTTCAGGTTCGAAGGCCATCCCGTCAAACGGACCACAGATCCACCATGAACAAATCAGAGTGAGGGATGTACAACGTGAGATGGCACGCGGATGTCCCGACATCTCCAACGCTCCATATCCAAGTCTCAGCACGACGGTTCCATAGTTGTCCCTCAAAGGGTTGGCGTCAAGCTTCCCAGACCCCTGAATGGCCCGGGAACTACGCGAGTCTCCTGAGCGAGATTTAATGGAATGCGGGAATCGAGCCCCAACTAGGTCGCTCCTTACGAAACAGTATGACTAATTCTGCTCGTCCTTACAAAACAAGATGACCAGGTCCCACTCGGATTAATCCAATAGTGAGCTCAATGAGCTAGAGAATTCGATCATCGAGGAAAATTCCCGCTTAGCTCACCACCTCCAAGCTCCAAACGGCTTACGGATGGGGCATGAAGCGAATTCGTGAAACTATCAACCTGACCCCAAAAGAGACTCGGGGGCTCGCCATGTAGATCGGGAACTATGAGAAGGGTCAGTACCCTGTTATTCCAACCCCAGGTTCTGCGATGATCCTAGATAAATCATGAACTCGTACTAATGCATTTAACGAACTCTCTTTCCAGGAACCACAACGCGTTGTTGAATCTGCCTTCGACTGACTAAACAACTCGACTAGAGACTCGGGGGCTACTGATGGGGTTCTGTACCCCGGATACTGAAGAATACTAGACCAACAAATGATGCATAGCTACGACAAGACCCGAATCATGGCGCGAGGAGGAACCTACTGCCCAAGCCTCGACCAACGAGGTCGGGGAAGTGAATCCGTTCGAGCCCCGACCATAGAGGTCAGGCAGCGGTACATCCCAAGCCCGAGCTCAAGAGCATGGAGCCGGTAGCAGCATTCAACACAAATGTGGGCCAGAGCATATGCCTTCAATACTGAAAGGATGGGCACATGTGATGTGTCCTTGCCATAGAGCACAGTGCTAGCTGAAGCCACTCCCGTCCCATCCCGTTCGGCCCAGCAGCGAGCACTCATGGAAGAACAACGCAAACCGAGCGACACGATGGGAGTGAATACTACAGCGATGACTTCGATGACCGAAGCAGCTCAGGAAGCCCGCTGACATGATGAACCACACGCCCCATTTATGAGGATCCGGGGTAGATAGTTTTGCTCGATATAAAAGGGATCTGAAGACAACCTTGCCGGGCACATTAGAATATAATGAGACACCCCCGCATGAGAGCTCTCCAAAGATGACCCTCTTGTAACTGCTGTAACCCACTCTTATGCTAACAAAGAACAGGTTCTGACCATACTGGACGTACGACATACTTGCATGAACCAGTATAAACCTCTCGTGTCTTTATAGCTAGGCCTTCGAGGACAAAACGTGCGGCAGTACGATACGAGTCGGTTTCCAGAACACCGACAATATTCTTCTATTAGCAAAGACCTTCAACAAACATATGCCTTACCCTTCGGCTTCCGGTTGATGTATTAGCTTCGTCTCCAAGCTAATCGAATGAGGTATCAGTTGTGAGTCCATTTTCATCCTCGATGATCATTGTGAAATATAATGCAACAGGTCATGATGCCACTAAGTTGTGCACGATCCTATCCATAAGCCGCCCCCCTAATGACAGCAAACATGGCCCGTAACACCAAAAGCTCATCCAGTGTCCTTTCTGACCCCCTCCTGCACGCGAGTGAAGTGTTATGATTTTTGGTTTTTAGGGTGCCAAACCCTTTTCATGAAAGCTGGCCAATCCGGATATATCCCATCTGCCGTGCAGTACCCCATGTTGTATGTATTCCCGTTAACATTAAACACGTAACATCTGGGACATTGCCATTGAGGTATGCAACAAACCTGCAAGACATTTATGTCATTGCAGCTACCTAGGAGACAGAGATAAGCATGTCAAATGCATAAATCCTGTGAACCAATGACCTAAAGGATCATAGATGCATGCTTCCCTCTCCATGTGAATATACCCTTCCACGCACTAGGACAATTGTCAGCTCAGAACGTGCACACACACGGACACGTTGTGAACTGGAGTCAGAGAAGGCACTGTGATTTTGTGCCGCACTTCAAACTGCAGGCGTTATTCTCCTTTTATTGATAAAGTGATCAAACAAACTAGCTGCATGAAGACCGGGCACGTCGGGTCGATCCGCCATATCAGCGCTGATCCCCCTCGTTGCCCACGAAGCCCCCCAGCCGTTACATCGTGCCGTTGCACAAATGGATCAGGGCGACACACAAATAACTCAAAAATGTGACTGAGTCACAGCTCAGTTTTTTACAAACTTGAAAGAAAAAAAAACACGATCCAGCAGCTGTTTAGCTGACATTTATCCCCTCCCACCCCCCCCACCCCCTAATCAGCTGCTGGTATCGACGACGCCCAGCTTCAGTCGAATTCCCTGAACTTGCCACGCGGCAATGCCTTAGTCAGGGCCTCCGCCAGCTGTTCGTCGGTGTGCTTGTAGTCCACGGCGATCTTCCCATTCTGCACACACTCGTGGAGGAAGTGGAATTGCATCTCAATGTGCTTGGACCTGTCATGGAACACAGGATTCTTGCAAAGTTGGATGGCAGACTTGTTGTCGACGTAAATCATCGCACTGTCACTCGCCCAGGAGTTCGCCGAGTAGACATTGAATCCATACACGCGTGCACACCACCGTGGTCACAGCAATGTATTCTGCTTCACAGGAGGAGAGAGCAATCACCTTTTGTTTCTGCGATTGTCAGCTGATCGCACTTCCCCTGTATGTAAACACCATTACAGTGGTGCTCTTCTGATCATCTACCGCGCCGGCAAAGTCGGCGTCGCTGAAGCCATCTAGTCGATGCTGCAGTGCTTCTTTGGTGTACCGGCATCCAAAATTCAATGTTCCTGCTACATACCTGAGCAGCTGCTTGACTGCCACCCAGTGTTCCGTCGTTGGGGCCTCCATGAACCGGCTAACAAGTCCTACACACCATAAGCAAGGTCGGGCCTCGTGTGCACCATGTACCGGAGGCTGCCAGCTATGCTTCGGTAGACCTTCTCATCAACCGGTGGATTCATGCTTAGCATGCTCAGTTTTAGCCTCAGCTCCACCGGGACGTGTACCGGATTGCATCCTGTCAACCCAGCCTTCTTTATGAGCTTTGCTGCATAACTGCCCTGCCGATGGGTGATTTCATCCTGCCCTTGGTGTACCTCGATGCTGAGGTAATAGCTCAGCAGGCCAAGATCACTCATAGAGAACGTTGACATCATCTGTTGCTTGAACCGAGCAATTGCCTCCAGAGTTGATCCGGTGACTAAGAGGTCATCGACGTAGACCCCAAGCAGTAGGTGCTCCTCGTCAGTGCGCTGCACGTATACGGCGTGCTCCGACGGGCTTCTCTGAAACCCGATGGACAGCAAGGTCACATCAAGTTTGGCATTCCAGGTGTGTGGCGCCAAGCGAAGGCCGTATAGCTCCTTGGCGAAACGGAACACCTTTCCTTCTTCTCCTTCATGCTCAAATCCGGGAGCCTGGTTGACGTAAACCTCTTCTTACAATTCACCATTGAGAAAAGTGGATTTAACATCAAGGTGGTGCACCTACCATCCCTTTTTAGCCGCTATGGCGAGTAGCAAGCAGACTGAGTCCAGACGCACCACCGGGGTGAACACTTTGTCGAAGTCCACCCTGGGCCTCTGGACATATCCTTTGGTGATGAGCCCTTCTTTGTGCTATACAACTTCGCCGGCAGAATTCTTCTTGAGTTTGAACACCATTTGAGTCCGATTGGGTGCTTGCCGGCCGGAAGTGTTGTGAGGCTCCAAGTCTGGTTGCCTTCGATTGACCGGAGCTCATCCAACATTGCCGCTCACCACGCCTCATGCGGTTCAGCCTCTTCAAATGTGCTCAGCTCTTCTTCACTTGCCAGAAGTAGTGTCGTGGCAGGAACTTGTCCTTCTGCAGCTCACATATTTACCAGAGGGCGATAGCATCGTGGTGCCTTCTCGCCGACCAGCTCCGTGTCCGATGTGGCGCTGGGCGGTGACTACACGTAGTCTCCCGCAAACCCTTGCCTTCCACCACCTTTTGGCGCTGGAGTTGAAGCTACCAGAGATGGTGCATCCTCCTGCGCCAGGTCTTGGGGGAACACGGCTCCCTGCTCGCTGGCACATCCTTGCGATGGCAAGGCCGTCAGGGGCGTGAACTCGATCACGAATGAACCTTGAAACTGTGCTGGGGCTCCCCAATCTCAGCTAGCTGCCTCGTCGAAGATAGCATCCCAGGTGATGTACACCCGTTTTGTCGTAGGGTCATACACGTGCCATCCCTTGGTCTGGCCATGAGCGTAATCGATGAACACTGTCCGAACACTACGATCATCGAGCTTCTTCTGGTTCAGGTGAGTCACCTTGGCATGGGCGATGCATCCAAAAGTGTGGAAGTAGCTCACGGATGGCTTCTTCCCATGCCATGATTCATACGGCGTCATGCCGCACACGGACTTTGTCGAGGCACAGTTCAGTAGGTGGACCATGGTGGTCACTGCCTCCCCCCAAAACTCATTTGGCATGTTCTTCATCCTCAACAAGCAACGTGCCAAGCCCACGACGATCTGATTATGGCGTTCCACAACACTGTTTTGCTAAGGTGAATATGGAGCCGTGAGCTGCCTATGAACTCCTTGGTCGGCACAATACTCACCGAACTCCATCGACTTGAACTCTCCTCCTTTGTCTGTGCGCAGTACATGCAGCTTCATGGCCGTCTCAACTTCAACACAAGCCTACCATCACTTGATAGCATCTGGTGCTTCATCCTTGCTGCTCAACAGGACCAGCCACATGATGCGCGTCTTGTCGTCGACGAGCAGCAAGAAATATTTCTTTCCTCCATGAGTTGGAGGATATATCGGACAACACAAATCGCCATGAACAAGATCCAAGCGTTCGTTGGCTCGATACTTTGCCAACGTCGGTAACGGTTTGCATCGTTGCTTGCCAATGAGGCAGCTGTCACACACTTGATCAATGTGATCAATCAAGGGCATTTTACACACCATATCACCTTGAGCAAGCTTCATGAGGGAGTCGAAGTTGAGCTGACCGAAGCGTGCGTGCCACCTACATGCGTCATCATATGTGGACGCCGCGAGACACACTGGCCGCATGATCTCTAATTCGACGATGTACAACCTATTCCTAGTCCTTTCAACCTCAATGACGAGGTCCTTCTGGCGGTCATGTATCGCCATGACACCACCCTTAACCAGAGCAGAACAACCCGTCTTGTCCAGCTGTCCCACTGAAATGATCGACGTGCAGAGCTTCGGGATGTAGTACACCCCAGAGAGCATGCGGTGTCGCCTGGCGTGAGCAATGAAGACAACAGTTCCTCGTCACTTGATCTCCACCACCGGTTCATTGCCGAAACAGACGATGCCCGAGATATTTCGATCCAGCTCCGAGAAGATCGTGTCATCTCCAGTCATGTGGTTTGATGCCCCTATGTCCAGATGCCACTGCGGTTCCTTGATGTCGCTTGCAGCGGCGAGGCACACCCATGCGCGATCCTCGCACAGATGAACTTCCTCATGGTGTCTCCCAGTGTCGACTTCTTCAGGGGCCGCCACCTGCGCCATAAGGAGCGCCGAATCTTCATCCTCCACTTGTGCGACATAAGCTGCACCAGCATCCCGCTCTTATTTGTGAAACTCCTTTGCCCAGTGCCCACTTATGCCGCAATAGCGACAGTTTCCAGTATGTTTGGACGTTCCCTTGCTGGTCTTGTTTGACTAAGGTGAAAGTAGCCTAGAGGGGGGGTGAATAGGCAATAATCAAAAATCTAGACTTAATTAAAAACTATCTTGTCAATACAAGTCAGACTTGTCTGACTTGAAATCGGACTTGTCTGACTTTAAATTGAACTTGTCTGACTAAAATTGGACAAGTCTAACTCAGCTCAAATAAGTCCGACTGAACCTACAGGAAAGTACTAAAAATGAAGTTTTTCTGCAATCTACTGAATGGAAATATGTCCTAGCAGTTCTAGTAGTTGATGGAAACAAGATTAAGTGCTAGAAACGAAGTAAACCTAGATGATCACTAGAAAGTAAGAACTTTGCGGAAATGTAAAGGAGACAATGGACAAGAGATTTTTCTCCTGGGGTTTGACTTCATGAAGAAACATATATCCCTGTTGAGGAGTCCACAAAGGACCGAGCCTAACAGCCCTAACCTCGCCAAGACGCCTCAAAGGTCATGTCTTGGATGCTTCACTATGACAAGAGATTACAAACTTCACTGAATCAACAAATCAAATGAGAAATCACGGGGCGGTGCCTAACCATCTAGGGGAGAACCCCAAGAGTAACAAACACGCAAGCATGAAGAAACTCAGCGAATCTAATGTTTCTCAACCCCCTATTGACTTCTCTTGCCAAGTCTCACAATCACTCCTTCACACTTCCCCAAAAAACTTTGGATTTGGGCTCAAGAGGGTGAAGATCAAGGAAGGAGGCTTTCCTAAGGTCTTGAGGCGGCTCTGAGAGTTTCCGTAGGGTTAGACTTTCATTGGGGATGAAATCTCCAGCTATTTATAGTCCAAAAGCTATTTTAGCTGTTGGATGACAGCCCGCGTCGGACAAGTCTGACATAACCTTAGACATGTCCGACCTACTGACATCAGAGACACTATGGCTAACCACTTTAATTTGAAACTGCGTGCAAAAGCCGCATCGGACAAGTCCGGCTAATCTTGGACATGTTTGACATGCAAGGAGAACCTTTTCAACTCAGACTAATCTGAGGCACTAAGTCAGAAAAGTCTACATCGGACATGTTCAACCCACTTCGGACATGTCTGAAATAGAACAGAGATGATTCGAACTTGTCTGAATACCCATCTCGAATCATTCCGAGTTTTTCAGACACTTAAAAAATTTCTATGTCAAGTACCTTGGACATGTCCGAACCTCTCTAGACATGTCTGAATTAGAACAAAGAGCTTCAGGACATGTCTGACATACAGATATGGACATGTCTGAATTCCACCAGAGAGGTTTCTGACTTATCCGTCCAAAGACGTCGGACAAGTCTGACCCTGACACTTAGGATTTTCCTATAACCTACACAAGAGGTTGATCTGCCATTTGACTCACTAAGTTTCCATGCATCGTGTCCCTCTTAATAGTACGGATTCTCCTAGGACTCAAGGAGAAATAATAAACTTATTTCTACTCCTCTTTTCACGACTTTTCTCCTTTTTTTGTGAATTCCACTCTGTAGTAAATTTTGTGCACGAACTCAACCAAACTCATTAGCTCTTTAATTGTTCGTCCTTAATCAACCAAAAACCCACAAGGGACCTAGATGCACTTTCAATCTCCCCCTTTTTGGTGATTGATGACAACCAATTAAAAGCTTCCAACAATCAAATAAAAATTTTGATTTTGAGTATCAAGAGTCTATGAGATTTTGATTAAGATAGGTTTAAATGAGCTCATATACTCTTAATACTTGTGGGGTGCCTACATGCATTTTGTGTGAATGAATGACATTGTGATGCATTATATGAAAACAAGTGAATAAGCATCGATGACGTGAATCAAACTAAAGCATGTGAATCAAACTAAAGCATTCATAACATGAATCTAGCACAAGCATCACAAGCCTCATAAGTAGAATGACAAGCTAAAAATGTTCACACACACACCACAAAATAAAAAAAAGTAAGTACATGTCCATGTCCATAGCTAAGATACTTCTCCCCCTTTGGCATCAAGGCACCAAAGAGGAAAAAGGCTAAGAGAGCCTAGTATCTACTCGCTGTCGCTCGCTTCGGTATTGCCACTCTCTTGTTCCTCTTCATACTCGCTTTCTTCTTAGAATGAGCAGCTGCGGGAGCACTAGAAGCAGCACTTGTCCCTAAGAAGAAGGCAAGCTCTAACGCAGATAACTCAAAAATTCTGCAGGCTCTTCATCCTCGCTGTCATCTGACACTGGGGGAAGCTGGAGCAGCTCTTTAATAGATGTGAGGTCTCTCTTAGTCCGCTTTGCTAACTTATGAACTAATATCTGAGTGGAGAAGCACACGAAGAACATAGCTTTGAGAATCTTTAATAATCCGGAAGAACAAGAGGATTGTTGTGGCACAGGAGGAGGAGGCTGAGTTGAGTGCCTCCTTGGCGATCTAGGCTGACACGGTGTCGAAGGGGCTCTCACAGGATGATGATGCTTTGAAGCCTTCTGAGGCACTAGAGCCCTACGCACCACATCCTTCACAAATTTCCTGCCAAAAATTGTCTCGATAAGATTCATAATGTATGGGGCATAGCAACAAGACCTGGCGGGAGTCTCATAAGCGATGTAAATCTCCTTATATATGTAGTCAAAAGCATTGAACTTCTGTTGGCTGGCGAGCTTGATGACATTGCGGCTGTTGTGATTAATACAGTTGGCATCTCCGTCTTTAGGGGCTATCGTCTTTCGGATGAGATAATTAAGCACTACATGGAAAGGTCATAGCCCGTGGATGTGAGGAAGCTGAGCAAGGTACCCCTATGAGTAAAAGTCCAACATCTGCTTAGTAGTCACAAGGGGCTCTTCATGGAGCTTCAATGGATGTCTCAAACAGTGACCCATACCCAAGATGGTAGCAAAATCTTCATAGCTGACAGAGTATTTTTCACCACTGGTCATCCAAGTGAAACCATGCTTAATTGTCCAATAGAATATGGTGGCATAGAACTAAAGAATAACTTCGACATTCCATGGGTATTGCAGCCCATGATGTCCTACCCCATGGAACTCATAAGCATCCTTGACCTCAGAAAATAGGGACATCTCTCTTCTGTTGTACTGCCTGCTAGTCAATCATTGCATATCAATCACCAGATTTGTCTTTGTCGTGAGCACGGACCGATAGTAATCCGGATGAAAGTAGCTCCAGAAGTGAGGGTCTCTCCCAACCCTAGGCATATCATAGCACTTCACATCTCTCTGATGTTGAGTATCCGGAAGGTTCCTTCTATAGTTGATCCTGTCTGCCGGACGACAAGGGTCGCCTACCAGTGAGTGTACTACCAAGGGTCCAATCTCAACATCCTCTTGAGCAGCTTGAGTACCACCACTAGAGCCTCCTTGGACAACAATGGCCCCACTAAGCAGAATTGGCATGATGAGCAGTCTGCTTGACTCTCTTCGGGGCCTGTGTTGATGCTTCGTTGTCGGCGGTTTGCTTGCCTCTTTTTGCACCTTGATTTTCACGAGCCATGGCTAGGGAGAGACATAAAGAATAGATAAGAGACAAAGCAAGAGGGACATAATCATTGACTGATTGTTTGTATAGAGGTTAAGAGGTTAAAATGCTATATCGGATCAGACTTGTCTGACTCGAAAGTCACACTTATCCGACACACTACGACAGACTTGTCCGATACAAATGTCGGACATGTTTGACATGTACAGTTTTAACCCTAACTTCTATCTAAACTACACAAATCAATTGATCTACCAACAAGAATCTACCACAAGTTGTTAATCAAGCTAGTGAGCAATTCCATTAACAAGAAAACACCAACTTGTTGCAAGATCCAAAAGAATAAAGGAAAGAATGGAGGAAATACCTTAAGAAGAAGGAAGAGTGGAGAAGATTGAATGGGTTGTTGATCCTCAATTCTTGGAAGAGATCGACCTCACACACTCATCGCAAGAGACTCAAAATTAATGACGATTTTGAGAGGAAGGAATATGAACAATATTGAGAGAGTTGAAGTGAAGGGAGAGGAGTTGTCGGCCTCTTTTGGTGGCCTCAGACTTGTCCGACGCAAAAGTCAAAAAAGTCTGACAGTCTCCCGAAACCCTAACTGACCCACGTCGGACTTGTCTGACTCAGAGGTTGGACATGTCTGACTTACATGTCAGACTTCTCTGACTCCCCCTGATAAGTTGCATTCTGCAACTAGAATTTTGAGGAGAGGTCAAATAATTTGGACATTGTGGACAAGTTTCCACAAAAGGTCTTTGCAAATATTGTCAATAAGCAATCAACAACCAAACTATGACCATAGTTCACAAATATCCAATAATTTCAAATAGTTTTGTAGAAAATTGAGGGGGAAGAGTTTTTCACAAGCATGCATGAATTTTGAAGCAAATACAAGTAACAATCAGCTGTACAAGACTCAAGCCACATTTTGAGAATCTAAGATATTGAGCTCACTCCTAAAATCGCAAAATCTTTTCTTATCTAAGGGCTTGGTTAAGATATCAGTCAATTGTTTTTCGGTCCTCACATGGGAAATCATTATATCTCTTTGATGGAGTGATCTCTCAAGAAGTGGTGGTGGATATCAATGCGCTTGGTCCTTGAAAGCTCAAATGGATTGTGGACTATTTTGCTGGCACTCTCATTGTCACATAGGAGAGGGATATGGCACAACTTTATGCCATAGTCCCTAAGAGTTTGCCGCATCCAAAGAAGTTGTGCACAACAACTTTCGGCTGCGACATACTCTGCTTCGGTTGTGGAGAGAGCAATAAATATTTGTTTCTTTGAGAACCAAGACACACGGGACCTACCCAAGAATTGGCAAGTCCCAGAGGTACTCTTCCTATCGTCTTTGCACCACGCATAATCCGCATTAGAATATCCAATGAGATTAAATTTAGAGCCTTTAGGGTACCAAAGTCCTAGGCTTGGTGTGTGAACCAAATATCTAATAATTCTCTTTACGACGATCTAATGACACACCTTGGAGCATCTTGGAATCGAGCACACATACAAACACTTAGCATTATATTGGGCCTAGATGCACATAAGTAAAGCAATGAACCTATCATGGATCGATACACCTTTTGGTCCACACTTCGACCATCTTCACTAAGGTCGAGGTGCCCATTGGTTCCCATTGGAGTCTTGATGGGTTTGGCTTTGTCTATGTTAAACTTCTTGAGTATGTCTTGTGTATACTTCGTTTGACTAATGAATGTGCCTTGAGTTGCTTCACTTGAAATCCTAGGAAGAACTTCAACTACCCATCATCGACATCTCAAACCTTTTGGTCATAATCTTAGAAAACTCATCACAAAAAAGTTTTGTTAGTAGAACCAAATATAATGGCATCGACATATATTTGGCAAACAAAGAAATCATCAATGAAATGCTTAGTGAATAAAGTATAGTCGACCTTCCCAACTTTGGAACTATTTTGAGTTAGAAAGTCTCTAAGGCACTCATACCAAGCTCTAGGAGCTTGTTTGAAGCCATATAGAGCCTTACACAATTTGTAGACATCGTTGGGGAAGTCTTGATCTTCAAAGCCCGGGGGTTGCTCCACACACACCTCTTATTTGATTGGACCATTGGGAAGTGCACTTTTGACGTCCATTTGATATAGCTTAAAATCATGGTGAGTAGCAAAGGCAGGTAATATGCAAATTGATTCAAGCCTAGCTACGGGAGCAAAGGTTTCGTCGAAATCCAAACCTTCGACTTGTGAGTACCCCTTGGCTACAAGTCGTGCTTTGTTCCTTGTCACCACACCATGCTCATCTTATTTGTTGTGGAACACCCACTTGGTGCCCACAACATTTGCATTCGGGCTCTTCACGAGCTCCCACACTTGATTTCTTTCAAAATTGTTGAGCTCTACTTGCATAGTCATCATCCAATCTGGATCTCGTAATGCTTCTTCAACTTTGTGAGGTTCCAAGGAAGAAACAAAAGAGTAATGTTCACAAAAAATTTGCAACACAAAATCAAATAGTTACTTCCTTGGAGATGTCTCCAGGGATGTTATCAATGGGATGGTCCTGTTGAATGCTTTGATGTACTCTTGGGTGTGGTGCTTGAGTTCTTGGAACTCCATCATCTTCTTCCTCACTTTCTTCGTCTCCCCCTTGATCGATGCCTTCATTGTCATCTTGTTGAAGCGCATATTGAGGGTCTTGAGCTTGATCATTTGAGGAAGAACTTGCTTCATGTGTGGAATAGCCACTTGAGTCTTGAGGTTGTTCTTGTGGTCGAATATCTCCAATTGTCATCCTTCCTATCGCCACCTGTGGAGCTTCTTCTTGATCTAGCACATAACGATCAACTTTCTCCACTTGAGAGCCACTAGTGTCATCAAACACTACGTCAGGTGCCACTTCAACAATTCTGGAGGATTTGTTGAAAACATGATAGGCGTAAGTTTTTGAGTCATAACCAAGCAAGAAACCCTCATCGGACTTTGAAGTAAACTTTGAAGTCCTAGGCTTCTTGTTGAGAATATAGCATTTGCTCCAAAAAACATGAAAATAGGAAATATTGGGTTTGGTACCGGTTAGGAGTTCATAAGATGTCTTCTTAAATATGCGATGAAAATACAACCGGTTTATGGCATGGCAAGCGGTGATAACCGCTTCCGCCCAAAACTGGTCCGACATCTTGTACTCATCAAGATTGGTTCTAGACATCTGAATGAGATTCCTATTCTTCCTCTCGGCAAACCCATTTTGTTGAGGGAGTAGGGGGCCGAGAACTCATGCTTGATGCCTTCTTCATCTAAAAATCTTCAACTTGAGTGTTCTTGAATTCTGTTCCATTGTCACTCTTTATAGTCTTGATTCTCAAGGAGAACTAATTTTGTGCTCTCCTCAAGTATTTCTTGAGGACACCTTGTGTCTCACTCTAAGCATGCAAAAAGAAGACCAAAGTGAAACATGAAAAATCATCAACAATTATAAGACCATATTTGTTACCACCAATGCTTATGTAGGCGATATGTAACACCCTCATTTTCATCCATCATGCATTGCATACATTCTTATACATGTTTAACATTAAGCAACACAAATAGGAACGAGATTAAAATGAAATAGAACCAAAACAGCAATTAAAAAACCTGATTTGATGCGGTTTTGTCCGGATTGGACCCCGGAATAGTCCGATTACTCTCTGTTGTTTTCTGGACTTATCCGCTATTTGCTACGAATTAGTACGAAAACAGTTCTGTTGTTTTTCGGACTTCTCCGTCCTCGTGTACGGACTAGTCCAATCTTCGTTACTGGAACTTTTCGGAGTTCTCCGGTAATTCCTCAAACATGTTCTTGTTTTTAAAATTGGACAAGCTTATGGACTAGTCCAACGAAGTACCGGACTTGTCCGTTTTACTTTCTGGTCTTGATCGGACTTGTCCAGATTTGCATCGGACTTGTCCATTCAGTTCTCTATACCCAATCGAACTTGTACGGCCTCACTACGAACTAGTCTGATGTGTAGGGCCTCGACTCGGATTTTATTTTTCCTCCACGATGAGTTGTTGGGTAATTACCTTAATTGGACCCAAGAACGTCGTGTATAACTCCTGAGGAGCCCAAGAGGGACTCTACCAAGGCCTCTACTTGTTTCCATCGCATTATGATTGAATCCCACCCAAACGCTACCACCTCTACCCTATATAAACACCCTAGCACTCACACTTTCACCTCTTTGCAACATTAGAAGAAACTCTAAACCCTCGTTCACGTGAGAGCCACCATCAAGAAGTCTCCACCGCAGGGAGAAGAAGGGAGAGGAAGTAAGAAGGAGGACCAACCAAGATCGTCGTCGCTGCTGCGATCTTTGTCATCAATTCTTCAACGTCGACATCCTTCTTCACCAATTCTTCATTTTCTTTGATCTAGATGTCAAGTTCTCGAGTTTCATCAAATCCCCAACCTTTGAACCCTTGGACTCGTGGTAAATAACTTAGATTTGTCTTTCCTATGTAAATTATGGTCCATACTTAACTCAAACTATGCTCTAGTTGGAAATTCGCCAAAACCTTAGTTGTAACAGACTTGTCCGGTCCAGTGCGGACTAGTAAAATCAACTCTATGGTACATAATGGACATGTCCGACCAAGGTGCGGACTAGTCAGGTCCTTCAATTCTGGAAGTTCCTTGAACTTTTCCAACATTCTCCTAAATGACTTAAAACTTGTTCTAACATGTAAGACTTAATTGTAACTAGATAGTAAGCAATAACATCAACCTAATAACATGCATCACCACATAATTGCATCCTTCATGCATGACATGGGATATTGAGTAATATATGAGCATTTATTTATTGTAAATTTTTTTGTATGTTTGTTGTGCGGAATAAAAGGTAACACTCTAGAGGGTGCTCTCGAGGACCTCCAGCACCAGAATTTTGAAGCTTTTGATCCTAACCAGTCTCAAGAGCAAGGCAAGTGTCCTTGATCATTTTGATCCTATTTTTAAAAGTTTTGTATGCAAAACTGCATGCTTGTGTCAAATTGGTGGGAAACCCATGATAGGTTTTTACTAGTCTTGTTTGACCATCCTTGTCGTTTGGAATATATTTTAGAGAGTCAGAAAGGGCATTTTTACATTTTTGCTTTGCTCTAATTGCATGGGATGGGAAAACAACCAAATGGCTTAACTATGAATTAATGCACTTATCTATGATGTGAATTGATGAATAAGGTTAATTGGTAACATTGGATCAGGAGATCTAAGCAAGCATGATTTGCGTATTGGGTTGGAAGATATGGTGGTTTTGCTTGCTTTAGATCTAAGGACCGATTCGTGGAGCGACAACCCAGGTTTTACAGTGCCACCACGAGGCCAAGTATGGGTGCGGCTTAGCTGATTAATTAGGTGTATTGCTAGCATTGTTCGAATTATTTGGAGGAGCAAGGAATGGGAGTTAGTTGGGTTTGCAATACTGGCGGAACTCCTTGGGATCCAAACGGCACAAGAGGGGGCCCTAAGTTGGATGTGCTCAGTTGGAGGCATCACCACCGGTGAAACCTTAGTGGGTCTGAATATGCTGGTAGTCCCTTTGTAAGGCTATTTTGTGATCTCTTGGCCAAACATCGATGGAAGTGTATAATGTCACTGACGGGTCACGGGCATGATGGAGGTTCCTTAGTCATTGAAAGGTGATGAAATCACAGTCTTGTGGGTAAAGTGGTTTAATCTCTGCAGAGTGTTAGAAAACTATCATGATAGTCGTGCTCTCAGTTATGAGCGACCTCGATCCTCACATGATTAGAGTGGAATTTGGGATTGTTTGGTTATGGTTATGGCTATGGCTTTGGTTCTATCAAATGAACATGGTTGATGATGAAGGTAAGAATTTGGTATATGGATGGATAATTACTGATGGATGTGATATAATGGTAATTGATAATGTTAGACTCATAATTGGTAATTATTTGGGATATGATGGGTTTAATTCACATAGACATTGTAGGATGCTTTTTATACACGTTTTAAATGTACTTTTCAGCAGATAGCTATTATTTATTATCGTTCCTTGCTTAAGCTACATGTCATATTTTTCCACACTTGCTGAGTATGACATGTGCTCACCCTTGCAATTCCCCCACCAACAGTTTCGGTTGATGTTTGGGAGTATCGCGAGGATAATGCCGAGTTCTAGGTTGTGTGCTGCCATTGACCTACCTGTAGATGTGTTGGAGTCGCACTGCTTTGCTTAATTTGGTCAATTTCTGCTGCATTAGTTTTAGTATTAGTACTAGTAGTAATAATAATAATTAGAGTTTGTAATTCGAGAAATGTTTGAATAATATAATAAAAGTACTTATCATTTGTGTTTTTGTCGTGTATGTGTGATCAATGTCCTGGCACACATATGCATTCACTTGGTTCATTTTCAGAACCGGGTGTCACACGATAGGACCGAAGAGGTCCATGTGTAGAAGCTCCAATGGTCTTGTTGTTGTCAGGATGTTCTTGGATTGATGTTGAGCTCCAACTTGCTTTTCGGCTTGGCATGCGCGACATGTCCTATCCTTCTCAAACATAACATTCTTCAAACCACGGATGTGCTCGCCCTTAAGAAGTTTTTGCAAGTTACTCATCCCAACATAGGCTTGTATTCTATGCCAAAGCCATCCCATGTTGGTTTTTATCATTAAGCATGTGTCAAGTTGGGCTTTATCTGTAGAGAAATCCACAAGATAGAGCTTTCCCTTGAGCACACCCATAAAAGAAATTGAGTCATTGCTCCTTCTTGTGACGGTCACACCCTCGTTAGTCAAAAGACAGTTATAACCTTTGTCACATAGTTGTGATATGGACAAAAGATTATAATTGAGTGAATCAACATGTTGAACATTTGAAAGTGATTTGGGGATATATCAATTTTACCGATGCCAAGGATTTTCCTTGGCTATTGTCCCCAAAGTAGATTCCCTCACTTGGTTCTTCGTTTTGCTAATATTCCACAAACATCTTTGTAACACCCTAAATTTTCGCATCATGCGTTGCATACATGATCATGCATTAAACATTAGTAGGATAAAAGAAAGATAATAAAATATAAAACATACATATAGGGTGTAGCAAAAGAAGAAAAGGAAAATAATAGCATAAAACTTGTAATAGGGAATAAGTATAAAAATAACAATAATATATATAAATAATATATATAAATAATATATATAATAATATATAATAAAATAAAATAAAATATAAATAATAAAATATACAAAAATAATATATATATATATATATAAATAATAAAAGAAAAAAAACAAAACGACCGCCCGTTGGCCAGGCCGAGCGGCCCAGCCAGCAGCGGCCTCCCGCGCGACCCCCGCTGGGCCCCAGCACCCCGCCTCCCGCGCGACCGACGCGCGCAGCGCGCCTCCCGCGCGATTCCGCCGCCTGGCCTTGGTCCCCGCGCCGACCGCGCCTGCGCCCCTGGGCCCCGCGCCACCCGCACTGGCCCCGACCGAGTCGGACGCGCCTTGGCTCACGCGCGATGCCGCGCGATGCCCTAGCCGACTCGGCCCTGGCGCGTGTAGCCCCGCCTATATAAACACAGCCTCTGTACGGTTCCACGATCGCAGAAAAACACAGCCGCCAGAAACGCCGCTGGTACAGAGGGAAAAAAAGCACCAGAGGTTGCGCCGCAGGGAAGAAAAGGAGGAAAAAGGAGGGGAAGAAGAGGAGGAAAAAGAGGAGGGTACCGCCGTCCACCGGAGATCGTCGTCGTCGTCGCGTCGCCGTCGTCGTGCCGCCGAGGGACTGCTGCGCATCTACTTTGTCTACGCGTCGCATTCATCCCGCGATCTTTGAAGCCATCGCATCTACGGTAGGATTCGTTTTTCCGATGCAAATTTTAGCGACGTATTAAATCTAATAGACGTAATTTAATCGTAGTTGCACCATGAATTTATTTTCAGCAGTATTAATTCCTGCTAAAACCCCCGTAAACTCGTATGAACACGTATGAACTAGTTGCATCTAATTAATAAACAACCATAGTTAATCAATTATTGTACTTTGCATGCATGCATGTCATCGCATGTTGATTAGTATGTATGTATTGTGTTGATTTGTATGTATATTCTTGTATGTGTGATCACGAGTAGAGAGAAGTGCTCAAGAGATCATGTACGAGGATTTTCAGAATCAAGACTTCGAAGCGCTTGAGCAACCCTATCCGCCAGAGCAAGGCAAGTGTCCTTGAAGCATATTGATCTTGTTTTTAAACTAAATGTTTTATTTGCAAAATTGCATGCTTGTGTCAATTTGATGGGAATCCTATGGTAGGAAGTTTACTAGATTTGTTTAACCACCCTTGTCACCTGGAATATATGGTAGAGAGTCGGGAAGGGACTTTTTACCTTTTTGCTTCGCTTAATTAATTGGGATGGAAAACAACACTACACATTTAATTATGCATCAATGATATTCTGGTTAATGTGAACTGGTCAATACGATGGGTGATCTAAGCAAGCCTAATATGTGGATGGGTTGGATGTTATGGTGGTTTGCTTGCTTTAGATCTAAGGACCGGTTCATGCGAGAATTGCCTGTGGTGATAATGCGGAATTCTAGGCCGTGTCTACCGTCAGCTTTGCCTGTGGTGTTATTGGAGCTGCGCTATCCTTTTTGCTTAGTTTGCTTAGTTGCTTAATTAGTTTATTTCCGCTGCATTAGTTGAACTTGTCATTATTATTCATTAGAGCTTGTATTCGAGGATAATCTTGTTTGTGTAATAAAATTTGGTTAATTAATCTTGTTTTGTGGTAATTTTATGTATACTCTTTTGTGATTGCACTCGTGTATGTGTGTTGAACATCCTGGGCACACATATGCGTTAGCTTGGTTCAGTTTTCGGAACCGGGTGTCACAGATTGGTATCAGAGCCAGGTTGACCGTAGGACGCAGCCTAGATAGAATGGACACTTAGAGCACATAGGAGCACTCAGGAACCGATGTGTTTTTGCTTAGTGTGTTCTTTGCTATATATATATATTTTTTGCTTGTTTGCTTAATAGAGGATTTTGGGATGCTTTAGCATTGCCATGTCCACCTAGGCTAGTATAGCTAGTTGGTTAGCTTCATATCCCTTGATGCATATAGTTGGGGACGTTTCTTAATTCTTACCTATTGCTCTCCTTCAGATGGTGAGGACTCGCAATCAGAGGGATGTCAATGGTGAGGAGGAGGACCATGGAGTACCTCAGAACAATACTGGACAAGGATCTCCTCATGGAGCCATCAATATCGAGCAGCTACTGGCTATGCAGAACCAGCTCATGCAGACCATGATACAGACTATAGGACAGCTGCAGGCTGGCAGTATCAACAATCAGCCCCACATGCCTCCACCGCCACCCCCACCTCCTCATAACCGATTGGGAGAGTTTATGAGGACTAGGCCGCCAACCTTTGCTCAAGCCGCAAACCCTATGGATGCGGATGATTGGCTCAAGTCTGTGGAGAAGAAGCTAGCCATTGTCCAATGCAGTGACCGGGAGAAGGTCCTGTTCGCTTCTCATCAACTAGTTGGAGCAGCTGCGGATTGGTGGGATGCTTATTGTAGTGCTCATAAGAACCAAGAAAGAATCACTTGGGCCGAATTCAAGGAGAATTTTCGTTCTCATTATGTGCCCAAGGGTGTTATGATCTTGAAGAGGCAAGAATTTGAGAACTTGAGGCAAGGAAAATCAAGCGTGAGTGAATATCTCAATAAGTTCACTCAACTCTCAAGATATGCGCCTGAGGATGTTAGTCGGGACAGCCGAAAACATTACTTGTTCATGAGGGGCTTGAACAATGAGATCCAAGTGCAACTACTCAACTGCGATTATGCCAATTTTCAGAAGCTTGTGGACAAAGCAATTGTGGTTGAGAATAAGATCCGTGAGATGGAGCAAGAAATCAAGAGGAAGGCGCCATATCAAGGACAGCAACAAGGAAGTAATGTGCGCCCTCGCTTTGCGCCGCCCAATGCACCTCATTACAGCTCCTCTATTCCTGCTCAGCGCCCTAGTTATGCACCACGCCCAACTCAGTTCGTGCAGCAACGCCTGTCATGCAAGCACCTAGGCCTCCAATGCCTTATGCACCTCGTGCTGATTTTCCTGGAGCCAATGTTCAAAACCAAGCTCGTCCCAATAATTCTGGTGGAGTTAAGAAGTGTTATACTTGTGGAGAAGCTGGACACTTTGCGCATCAATGTCCTAAGTCAGGTCTTGGTCAAGGAAGCAATGCACCGAGGCAAAACCCAAGACCCAATGGAGGACAGCCACAAGGAAGCCGTGGACAGCAGAATTTTGCTCGTGGCAACGTGAACCATGTCTCTACGGAGGATGCTCAACAAGCGGATGACGTGGTCATTGGTATGTTTCTCGCCAACTCCAACCCCGCGACTATGTTATTTGATTCTGAAGCATCGCATTCATTCATTGCATCGAAGTATGTTGCCAAGTATAGTTTGCCTATCTCTCATATGAAGTTTACTCTGTTGGTTAAGTCTCCTGGAGGAGAGATGAGGACAAATATAGTATGTGCAAAAGTAAGCCTTAGAATAAGGGGGGGGGGGGTAGACTTCTCCGCCAACATCATTGTTTTAGATTCTCAAGGGTTGGACATTATACTTGGTATGGACTGGTTGAGGAAGCACAATGGAGTTATTGAGTGTGCCACGAAGACGGTGAAGTTGACCGATGAAGAAGGGATCACCATAGAATTTGAAGCATCTCAAACCGCACCGAAGCAATTGGAATTGAATCATATGGAGGGTGACGCAATTGAGGAGATTCCGGTGGTGTGTGAATTTTTGGATGTTTTTCCGAACGAGTTGCCAGGTATGCCACCCGATCGAGACATTGAGTTTGTTATTGATTTAATACCTGGAACTGCACCTATAGCTAAGAGGCCGTATAGGATGCCTCCTATGGAATTAGCGGAGCTCAAGAAGCAGATTCAAGAACAACTAGAGAAAGGTTTTATTCGCCCTAGCTCTTCACCTTGGGGAGCGCCCGTTCTATTTGTGGACAAGAAGGATGGATCCCAAAGGATGTGCGTGGATTACCGAGCTCTCAACGAGGTGACCATCAAGAACAAGTACACCTTGCCCCGTATAGAGGATTTGTTTGATCAGATGAAAGGTGCCTGTGTGTTTTCCAAGATTGATTTGAGGTCAGGTTACTTTCAAATGAAGATTAGACCGTCGGACATACCCAAAACAGCTTTTAGGACACGATATGGATCTTATGAGTACACCGTGATGTCTTTTGGATTGACAAATGCGCCTGCCTACTTTATGTACCTCATGAATAAAGTCTTCATGGAGTACTTGGATAAGTTCGTTGTGGTGTTTATTGATGATATTATGATCTACTCGAAGGATGAGTAGGAACATGAGGAACACTTGAGGCTTACGCTGCAAAAATTGAAGGAGCATCAATTGTATGCCAAGTTCAACAAGTGCCAGTTTTGGTTGAAAGAGGTGCCTTTTTGGGTCATATAATCTCAGGAGGAGGAGTATCAGTTGACCCCGAAAAAGTGAGAGACGTGTTGAAGTGGGAGCCGCCGCAAAACGTCAAGGAAATAAGGAGTTTTCTTGGGATGGCTGGATATTACCGTCGGTTTATCAAGGATTTTTCCAAGATAGCCAAGCCCATGACGGAATTGCTAATGAATGGAAAGACGTTCCAATGGACTCAAGCTTGTCAGGATAGCTTTGAGGAGTTAAAGAAAAGGTTGACAACCGCGCCGGTGTTAGTATTACCGGACGTGAGCAAGAGTTTTGATATATATTGTGATGCATCAAGACAAGGATTAGGATGTGTGCTCATGCAAGAAGGCCAAGTGGTAGCTTATGCATCGAGGCAACTAAAGAAACATGAGTTGAATTATCCTACACATGACCTTGAACTCGCAGCCGTGGTACACGCCTTGAAGATATGGAGACACTATGTTTTTGGTCATCGATGTGAGATTTATACGGATCACAAGAGTCTCAAGTACATATTTACGCAAACGGATCTGAATCTGAGGCAACACCGATGGTTGGAGCTCATCAAGGATTATGATGTGGGGATCAACTATCACCCAGGGAAGGCCAATGTAGTGGCAGATGCTTTGAGCCAAAAAGGAGTAAGTCATCAACTCACAGTTCTAGAGCTGCCATCCGAGTTATGCAAGGAGTTCAAACGGTTAAACCTTGGATTCATAAATGAGATGGGAACGATGGAAGTCAACCCAACATTAGAGCAGGAAATACGGGAAGGACAGACAAAGGACAAGGAAATACAGGAAATCAAGGAAAGGACCGAAGAAGGGAGAGAATTCAGATTTGATGAAGACGAACATGGTACCTTATGGCTTGGAAAGAGGATCGTTGTGCCTAATGTAAAGCATACTCGGGAGACAATATTAAAGGAGGCACATGACTCGCCTTACTCAATTCACCCTGGTTGTACAAAGATGTACAAAGACTTGAAGACTTGCTATTGGTGGGATAGCATGAAGAAGGACATAGCCGAATATGTTGCACTTTGTGATGTGTGCCGACGAGTTAAAGCTGAACATCAAAGGCCAGCCGGATTGTTACCCATTGAAGATCCCTGAGTGGAAGTGGGAAGAGATTGGTATGGACTTTATAGTTGGATTACCGCGAACTCAGTCTGGCTATGATTCAATATGGGTTATTGTGGATTGGGTGACAAAGTCAGCTCATTTTGTCCCTGTGAAGACCAAGTATACAGCTGCACGATTGGCCAAAATATACATGGAGCATATTTTGTGTCGACACGGAGTACCGAAGAAGATAGTCTCGGATAGAGGTTCTCAATTTACCTCCAGATTTTGGCAAAAATTGCATGAAGCTTTGGGAACGAGGTCGAATTTTAGTTCAGCATATCATCCTCAAACGGATGGACAAACCGAGAGGACCAATCAGATTTTGGAGGACATGTTACGATGTGCTTTAAAGCATGGGAAAAGTTGGGACAAAAGCTTGCCATACGCGGAATTTTCATACAACAATAGTTACCAAGCAAGCTTGAAAATGTCACCATATGAAGCGCTTTATGGGAGGAAGTGTAGGACACCTTTATTCTGGAATGAGGCAGGAGAAGCTCAAGTATTTGGTCCAGATGTGTTGCAAGAAGCCGAAACGCAAGTCCAAATAATTCGTGAAAACTTGAGGGCTGCCCAATCAAGATAAAAAGGATATGCGGACAATAGGAGAAGGAAATTAGCCTTTGAAATAGGAGATTTTTTTTACCTCAAGGTGTCACCTATGAGAGGTCATAAGAGGTTTAACATAAGAGGCAAGCTCGCACCTCGCTATATTGGACCATTCAAGATTTTGGACAAAAGAGGAGAAGTAGCATATAAGTTGGAGATGCCAGCTCATCTTTCAGACGTACATGATGTGTTTCATGTTTCCCAACTCAAGAAGTGTCTCAGGGTGCCGGAAGAACAAGTGCCGATGGACGAGTTAGAACTTTAGGAGGATTTGTCTTATGTCGAGCAACCTATCAAGATCCTGGACGTGAAGGAAAGGGTCACGAGGAATAAGAGGATCCGTTGGTGCAAAGTGCAATGGAAACACCATACAGAAGCCGAAGCTACGTGGGAACGCGAAAAAGACCTGAAGGCAGAATTCCCGCATCTTTTCTCCACGCTATCGAATCTCGAGGGCGAGATTCACTTTAAGGGGGGTAGGTTTGTAACACCCTAAATTTTCGCATCATGCGTTGCATACATGATCATGCATTAAACATTAGTAGGATAACAGAAAGATAATAAAAGATAAAACATACATATAGGGTGTAGCAAAAGAAGAAAAGGAAAATAATAGCATAAAACTTGTAATAGGGAATAAGTATAAAAATAACAATAATATATATAAATAATATATATAATAATATATAAAAAATAAAATAAAATATAAATAATAATATATACAAAAATAATATATATATATATATAAAAATAATAAAATAAAAAGAAAGAAAAAAAACAAAATGACCGCCCGCTGGCCAGGCCGAGCGGCCCAGCCAGCAGCGGCCTCCCGCGCGGCCCCCGCTGGGCCCCAGCACCCCGCCTCTCGCGCGACCGACGCGCGCAGCGCGCCTCCCGCGCGATTCCGCCGCCTGGCCTTGGGCCCCGCGCCGACCGCGCCTGCGCCCCTGGGCCCCGCGCCACCCGCACTGGCCCCGACCGAGTCGGATGCGCCTTGGCTCACGCGCGATGCCCTGGCCGACTCGGCCCTGGCGCGTGTAGCCCCGCCTATATAAACACAGCCTCCGTACGGTTCCACGATCGCAGAAAAACACAGCCGCCAGAAACGCCGCCGGTACAGAGGGAAAAAAAAGCACCAGAGGTTGCGCCGCAGGGAAGAAAAGGAGGAAAAAGGAGGGGAAGAAGAGGAGGAAAAAGAGGAGGGTACCGCCGTCCACCGGAGATCTTCGTCGTCGTCACGTCGCCGTCGTCGTGCCGCCGAGGGACTGCTGCGCATCTACTTCGTCTATGCGTCGTCTTCGTTCCGCGATCTTCGGAGCCGTCGCATCTACGGTAGGGTTCCTTTCTCCGATGCGAATTTTAGCGACGTATTAGATCTAATAGACGTAATTTAACCATAGTTGCACCATGAATTTATTTTCAGCAGTATTAATCCCCGCTAAAACCCCCGTAAACTCGTATGAACACGTATGAACTAGTTGCATCTAATTAATAAACAACTGTAGTTAATCAATTATTAAACTTTGCATGCATGCATATCATCGCGTGTTGAATAATGAGTGTGCATCATGTTGATTTGTATGTATATTCTTGTATGTGTGATCACGAGTAGAGGAAAGTGCTCAAGAGATCGTGTACGAGGATTTTCAGAACCAAGACTTCGAAGCGCTTGAGCAACCCTATCCGTCAGAACAAGGCAAGTGTCCTTGAAGCATATTGATCCTATTTTTTAAAATAAATGTTTTGTTTGCAAACTGCATGCTTGTGTCAATTTGATGGGAATCCTATGGTAGGAAGTTTACTAGATTTGTTTAACCACCCTTGTCACCTGGAATATATGGTAGAGAGTCGGGAAGGGTTTTTACCTTTTTGCTTCGCTTAATTAATTGTGATGGCAAACAACACTACACATTTAATTATGCATCAATGATATTCTGGTTAATGTGAATTGGTCAATATGATGGGTGATCTAAGCAAGCCTGGTATGTGGATGGGTTGGATGTTATGGTGGTTTGCTTGCTTTAGATCTACGGACCGGTTCATGCGAGAATAGGCTAGGACTACAGTGCCACCACGAGGCCAAGTATGGGTGCGGCGTAGCTGATTAATTAGGACTTTGCTAGTGCTGTTTGGACCATTGTGGATGCTCAGGGAAGGGGTAGTCGGATTGGGTTTGTTGATGATTGGCGGGACTACCCTGGGATCCGAATGGCTCAAGAGGGGGCCCTTGGTTGAAGATGTGCTCAGTGGGAGACATCGCCACCGGTGAAACCTCAGTGGGGTCTAAATAGGCTAGTAATCCCTTTGTAAAGGCTATTTTGTGATCTCTTGGCCATACACCAAAGGAAGTGTAATTGGCATAAGGGAGGTTCTTTAGTCGCCGACGGGTGATGAAATCACAAACACGTGGGTAAAGTGGTACAAACTCTGCAGAGTATTAAAACTATCATGATAGCCGTGCTCCCGGTTATGAGCGCCTGGATGACCTACATGATTAGAGGGAAATTGGGATTTGGGATGGTTATGGTTTGATAATGGTTATGGTTTGGTAATGGTTATGGTTGATATTATGATTATGGTTATGGTTATGGGATGGAATTATGGTTTATGACATTGATTATGGTTATTGGCAATGGTAAATTATGGACTGGTATTATGATGGTTACATGGTTTATGATGGATTTATTTCACATGAATATGATACATTGCTTTTCAAATGTTTTACTGTACTTTTCAGCACTTAGCCATTATTATTGTCGTCATTTGAATCAGCCACATGTCATACTTTCCACACTTGCTGAGTACGACATGTACTCACTCTTGCAGTCCCCCCCAACAGTTGCAGGTCAGGATTGTGAGTTTAATGGTGATAATGCGGAGTTCTAGGCCGTGTCTACGGTCAGCTTTGCCTGTGGTGTTACTGGAGCTGCGCTATCCTTTTTGCTTAGTTTGCTTAGTTGCTTAATTAGTTTATTTTCGCTGCATTAGTTGAACTTGTCATTATTATTCATTAGAGCTTGTATTCGAGGATAATCTGGTTTGTGTAATAAAGTTTGGTTAATTAATCTTGTTCTGTGGTAATTTTCTGTATACTCTTTTGTGATTGCACTCGTGTATGTGTGTTGAACATCCTGGGCACATATATGCATTAGCTTGGTTCAGTTTTCGGAACCGGGCGTCACAATCTTCCTCTCTCCGGTCATATGATTTGTGCATCTACTATCAAGAGCCCACTTGGTTCCACCAGAGGAGTATGCCTATGAAATGGAGTTAGTCGTGGCTTTAGGTACCCAAGCGGTGTTAGATCCTTTGATGTTAGTCAAGAGGCACTTGGGGACCCACACGCAAGGTTTTGGACTCCTCGGAGTGGCCCAACATACCTAGCATAAGGCTTTCCAAACTTGTTCCTTAATAAAACATATAAAGCATCAAAATCATGAAACAATGGATGAGGTTCCTTTTTAGGCATGTCATGTGAAGTAGCAATGTTCTTTCCTTTGTCATTATTATATGAACCTCCTTTGACAAAAACAATAAAGTATTTGCCATTCTTGGGAGTTTGGCATTTTGCCTCTTCTCCCTAGAAAAGCCAAGACCATCCTTGACAAGAGGATGTTTTGTGTTGGTATATGCACTACATGCATATGCCATACTCTCCTTGTCAAAGATGCCACCTTTTGGTGCTTGCTGATTTTGTGCCACTTTAATCTCATCTTTTAGTTTTAGAATTAAGTTAGAGCATTTGCAAGATTAAGGTGTTTCGGATTTTCGGATTTGACATTTCTATAAGGTGAGATTTTAGAGGAAGAAGGTGTATTGACTTTGAGAGACACCACTTGTGTTTCAAGGATCTTATTAACTTTTTTCAAGCTAACAAGTTCATCCTTTAGCACAATTGTAGTGTTCTTAAGGTTTGAGCAAGTTTCCTTGATCAAAGCGAGTTTACGCTCAAGTTCTTTGCTTCTTTCTCTTTCAAGCTCCAAGAGCTCCTCAAACTCTTGACATATCCCCTTTTGTGGGATGAGAATGTCCTCTTGATGGTTGATGAGCTCTTCCTTCTCAAATATCTCACCTGACAACATCATCAATCTTTTCAATGTACTCTTACTCATATCTTTAAGCATATATTCATTTTCACCATCACTATCAAAGTTGTCATGTGAAGAAATTGAAGAAGATGGTTTAGATTTAACCTTATTTCTTCCTTCCTTGGCCATGAGGCATGTTGGCCTTGAGCTCTCCAAGTTGGGGAAGAGCTTGTTCTCCATGGTTGATCTCTTCATGGCAATTGTTGTCATCTTCTCTTCTTCGTCGGAGGAGGAGTCTTCATTTGAATCTCACTCCTTCCCAAGGTGGGCTTGTCCCAGTTGCTTCTTCTTCTTCTGGAAGTATTTATTCTCTTGGCACTTGCCCTCCTTCTTTTTCTTGTTTTCTTCATGTGGGCAATCCACAATGAAGTACCCATATTCCCCACAATTGTAACAAGTCCTCTTTGATCTTGTCTTGGGCTTGTCCTTGTTCTTGCTTTTACGATGGTAGCTTCCACTCCTCCTTCTCATCATCCTCTTGAAATTTTTGATGAAAAGCGTCTCTTCATCATCGGTGTTAGGGTTATCTTCATCACTCTCTTCTTGGAGATCTTGATGATGTCGCCTTGAATGCAACATCTTTCTTCTTGGAGGAGGTGAGATTTTGGAGGTCTTTATAGAACATGGCTTCTATCTCCATCATCTCATAGTTGATAATTCTCCCTAGCACCGATTCGGGAGTCATCTTGTGGAATCCGGGACTCTGCCAAATCATGGAGTAAAAAGCGACGTTTCAAGGCATGAGTGCCCAAATCAACTTCTTTACCACTTCGAGGTCCGTCCATCTAATGCGCCCATATGAGTGGCTCTTGTTGATGAGGATCTTGAGGCGGTTGTATATGTCATGGGGGGTTTCACCATCCATGATGGTGAACCTTCCAAGTTCTCCTTCGATCATCTTGATCTTGGCCTCTCTTATCACACGATTGCCCTCATGCGTCGTCTTGAGGGTGTCCCAAATGTACTTGGCCACCTCCAACCCATGAATTCGATTGAACTCCTCTCGAGTCAAGGAGGAGGTGATCACTCCAGCCACTAGAGCATTGTGGTGGAGTAGGACGGCTTGCTCCGGGGTCACGTCTTCCTCATTCTTGGTAAGATGAACACCTGTCAAAACAATTTGCCACAAGCTAGGGTTTAAGGAAACGAGGCGCACCTTGATGTTTTTCTTCCACATAGTATGATCATTTCCATCAAATTGAGGAGGTTTCCCAATATGAATAGACAAGTAATGATTATTATGAGTTAGCCGCTCATAATTGTAAGGATATCGAGTGTAGTCTCGTGAACCACTCCCATTGGCGTTGTTGGTCTCCTTCTTGGGAAGATTCAGCTACTCACGAAGTCGGGCCTTGAGTAGGCGCATTTCCTCATCATCATTTGGATCATCTTGGAGCACATCGATGTTCTTCCTCTTGTCATCATCGACGATTATCGAAGATTGGTTTTCGCCCTTGTTGGCCATCTTCTCTCAAAGTAGTTAGACTCTTGTCGGAGAGACCTGCTCTAATACCAATTGAAATAGCCTAGAGGGGGGTGAATAGGCAATAATAAAAAATGTAGACTTAATTAAAAATTGTCCTGTCAATACAAGTCGGACTTGTATGACTGGAAATCGGACTTGTCTGAGTGAAATCGGACAAGTCTGATTTAGCGGGGATAAGTCTGACTGAACCTACAGGAAAGTACTAAAAATGAAGTTTTTCTACAATTTAGTAAATAGAAGTACGTCCAAGCAGTTCTAGTAGTTGATGGAACAAGATTAAGTACTAGAAACGAAGTAAACCTAGATGATCACTAGAAACTAAGAACTTTGCCAGAATGTAAAGGTGACAATGGACAAGAGATTTTTCTCCTGAGGTTCAGCTTCACGAAGAAACCTACATCCCCATTGAGGAGTCGACGAAGCACTGGGCCTAACAGCCCTAACCTCGCCAAGATGCCTCAAAGGTCAAGTCATGGATGCTCCACTATCACAAGAGATTACAAACTTCCCCGAATCAAGAAATCACACAGGAAATCACGGGGCGACACGTAACCGTCTAGGGGAGAACCCCAAGAGTAAAAAACACGCAATCACGAAGAAACTTGGCAAATCAAACATTGCTGAACACCCTATGGACTTCTCTTGCCAAGTCTCATAATCACTCCTTCACCCTTCCCCAAAAACATAGATTTGGGCTCAAGAGGGTGAAGAACAAGGAAGGAGGCTTTCTTAACGGTTTGAGGCGGTTCTGAGAGTTTTTGTAGGGTTAGGCTTTGATTGGGGATGAAATCTCTAGCTATTTATACTCCAAAAGTGATTTTAGCCGTTAGATGACAGCCCGCTCGGACAAGTCTGACATAACCTCAGACATTTCTGACCTGCTGACATCAAAGACAGTACAGCTAACCATTTTGATTTGAATCTACGCGTAAAAGCCACGTCGGACAAGTCCAACTAATCTCGGACATGTTTGACATGCAAGGAGAGACTTTTCAACTCAAACTAATCCAAGGCACTAAGTCAGAAAAGTCTACCTCAGTTATGTCCGACCCACTTCGGACATGTCTAAAATAGAATAGAGACAATTCAGACTTGTCTGAACACCCATCTCGGACAATTCTGAGTTTCAAACACTTAGAAAATCTTCTAAGTCAAGTACCTCAAACATGACTGACCCTCTTCTGAGATGTTTGATTTTGAACAGAGAGTATTTGGACATGTCTGACATATAGATTTGGACATGTCTGAATTCCACCAGAGAGGTTTCAGACTTATCTGTCCCAAGGCGTCAGACAAGTCCGACCCTGACACTTAGGGTTTTCCTAAAACCTACCCAAGAGGTTGAGCTCCCATTGGACTCACTAAGTTTCCGCACGTCGTGTCCCTCTTAATAGTACAGATTTTCCTATGACTCAAGGAGAAATAAAAAACTTGTTTCTACTTCACTTTTCACGCCTTTTCTCCTTTTTCATGAATTCCACTATGTACTAAATTTTATGCACGAACTCAACCAAACACATTAGCTTTTTAATTGTTTGTCATTAAACAACCAAAAACCAACAAGGGACCTAGATCCACTTTCACGAGGTGCATCCTTCCCAAGATAATGCTTCCCTTTTCCTTGTGTCTTCTTGCCACCACCAGAGTTTCCATTGGACGAACCGCCTTGCACGCGGTTGCCAAGTTGAGCCTGCCACTCCTCCTTGGTGAGAAGTAACTTTGAGCCTCCCTCCTGCTCAGCATAAATTTTATATCTCTCTTTGGATTCCTTGAAATAGCTGATGATTTCTTCAATCGTCGTCGTGTTCAAATCCACAAGGATGTCGATGCACACCGCCAGCTGTGAGTAGCGCTTGGGGACGATGCGCAGCCATTTCTGCGGGATATTCTTCTCGCTTATGGGGTCTCCAAGATCACCGAGTCTCGATGCTAGTGTAGTATCAAGGAGCACTGGAAAAACTAGAAAAAGGGGGCGAATGGTACATTTAAACGTTTTCAGCGGAAGCAACAAAAATCCCTCGGCAGAAAACTAATCTAATAAAGAAACTATGTGTGCGACTGATCTAGATGAGTTAAACCATGAAAAAACTAGTATATATGGTATATAATCAAGCCACAGAGACACCACAACAAGAATCACAATAAATAGTTGAGTAAAACTCAGGTTATGACCAAAACCCTGAGCGAAAGTCAAAATGTTCTAAAAGAGAGCAAACAGATCTACTATACTGCAAAGAAACTCGTATTACGCAAAAACTATAAATCCAATGACCTTGAAATTTTCATAGATGTCAGAGTATTGAGTTGTGAAGACAACACAAAAAGAATCACGTCAATTGAAGTAGTAAAATGCAAGTTATGATCAAAACACCACAGAGAGGTCGCGCAGTGCAGAAACTCAACAAGAAAGACTTAATGAAAACAAGTCCGACGAACAAGGCACAAAAGCTCCTCTAAACTAAGAATTTTATTGATAAAAACACAAGATAAACAGCCCCAAAGTCGTGCACCGCGTGCTCTGACCTCCCTTGCTTATATAACCATCCCTCGGATCAACTCAAACAAAATTAAGACTCTAATCCTACTCAGTTTCAAACGAAACTTTCCATAACTGCACAAGACTCTTCTATACTCAAATAGAAGCAATCTTAAGACTTACAAACACCTTGGTAACGTACTAAATATTCCTAAAACAACTCAACTTAGTGACCCACACGAAATCTAACCAAAACAAACTATAAACTTTCCATAATCAAACCATAACCACCTCAGTCGCAGTTTGAGGCATAATCTAGCCAGTTCGACTTTCCGGCCACATCTCCACGTTCATATCTCTTCATCACGCCTTGGAACCATGTTGTTCTTGATGTTTATTACGTACAGAATAAATTTCGCAAGCGCACAGAAACTATCGATGTAGCATTTCTCCTTAAAAGAGTATTCCAAGGGTGTCATTTATTTTATCCCAATGGAAGGCTTGGTAGAAGTGTAGCAATCATCAAATGAGAAGGGTATAATGGTCTAGGTAAGGTTCTAGTGAGCATGGATAATAGATCATTGGAGGTAGTGTGACACACACAATAGAATTCTATTTTAAGGGGGGTAATGGGTCTAAGGAAGATTTAGACTAAGAGTTAGGGAGTTGCTCCTACGATGCCTCTAATACACATATACATAGCCTAGGTTAGATATTAATGAGAATGTCAATGGTTAATCCTTATGCTAAGTTATTCAACATATCGGGCACGGGCTTACCCCTAGCAATACTAGGGCGACTCCCGCCAAGAGCCTGTGGCATAGCCAAACGTGGAGGATTACAAAAGACAGATAGGACTGTCACCATCTACTGCCTACCTCTTCAATCTGTGGGTCTACGAGACATCCAACGCTACTTAACTATCCTAACACCATGCTAGCATATTAAGTTAATACCTTAGGAGTCGTGGCACAAGGCATTCTAAGGCAATGACAAACCTATACATCGTTGAAGCAATATTGATACATAGCATAAGTTATTCATATTAACATGATCATATCATAACTAATTATACTATAGTGGAGGGTTGTAGTGTTTATGATGATAGAATAAGATTGTTATGGCATAATCATAAAGACTACTCCTACCACATACATGGACTCCAGAATCAAAGACGAAACTCTTCATCCAAGTATATGAATAAAAGAAGACTAAAGATAACATCTTTATTATCCATAAAGTCACAAATAAAATAAGGACTCACCATGTCAAATTGGTTTTGTCGAGTTCCATGATTGCTATCAAACCAATCACGGTCAAAGAAGACAACTCGAAGTTTATTACTTCCGGTAAAAGTAAATTCAACGATTTTGTTAATGATCCCATAGTAATTGGTTTCATGCCCTTGAGATTCAACTGCCCTCATCATAACTCCGGAACTTGATGTTGCCGCGAGAGGATGAAGAGCTTCAAATTGAATTGTACGGAATCAGAAGACATTTATGTCATATCGACCATAGCTTCTAAGTTTTACCAATCCATAAGATAGCTACCGCAAATCTTGATGGATGTCGTGCGTCAAGCACTATCCAAAATGATCATAAATTATAAGAATACTTCTTTAATAATCGTAAATTGTGATATAAAGAAGACGAGGGACTATTACATAATCTCAAAACTAGGATAGGAAATTCGGTCCTCCATTTATTCAATCTCATCGCATCCTTCTACTTGTTTACTCGTAGGTTGATGCCTATGTGGCCAATTTTGCACGTGGAACTCGCTGAACAGAAAAAACTTTGTAGATACATGTGTAGCAAAATATGTTTATTAAAATAAATGTAGGACAAATAATTACTCGAAATATTTGTTCATGCCATCTGTATTTGCGTACATGTATAGTAAAGTAGTTGTCCTTTCATGTTTGCTACAATCGTATGTCGTGTAGCTACCAACGGTAGTGCCTCACGTTTGAAAAATGGAGAGGTTCGCTACAAGGAGGTGTTTCATCCACATCGTTGATGTATTGACATTGTGTTCTTCTGCCAAGTAGACACTTGAAAAGTATCCTACTTTCTTAAGAGTAAATGCTTTAGCGATGCACCCTTCTACCCTTGCCCTGTTGCCAACCACTGGTTTCATATGTCGTAGTGCTCTTTCAACGTGATACATGCACGGTGAGAATCCATATGTCGCTAACCCAATGCAGACATTTCTCGCATCACTAGCAAAATTTGGATCGAAACGGTCTAGCACCTTCCATGCATCACCATCGGACGGGTGCGTCGAGAATTCATTGTTTTCATGTACACCTTCTTTGTGCCATCTCATGTGTCTTGCATTTCTTTTTGAATGAAACAAGCACTTCCACTGAGGTGTAATGGGCAAGTAACAAAGCTGCTTATATGTGACATCTATCATTACATTATTGCCATCATCATTAACAACTTCGACATATCTGGGTTTACCACATTTCAAGCATATGTTCTCGTTGGCGTGCTCTTTCCAGAATAGCATGCAGTTGTCTAGGCACATATCAATTTTCTCATAGTTCATACCGAGACCAGATATCAATTTCTTTGACTAATACATATCTTTAGGCACTTTGTGAGGTTGTAAAAGGATATCGCTGATCAATTTAATGAGATTGTAGTAGCAGTTGTTGGAGAAGAAGTACTTAGACTTAATTGCCATAAATCTTGTCATGAAAGCAAGGAGGTCACATCCGTATCTTCATGCAACGATTGTTCTAATGCATTGAGAAGCTTCAGGAACTCATCTGCCTCCATTGTAGGAGGATCCTTCGTTTCCATAGCTACTAGCATCTCATCCATCCTATCAACCCATGTGCTATCATCATCATTATCCACTTCTTCTATGACTCGAGATTAGTCTCACTTTGGAAGGTCCACACCTCATAATATGGCGTGTAACCATTTTGACACAAGTGTATTCAAATTTCCATTCTG
This sequence comes from Tuctoria greenei, assembly GCA_036927565.1. Taxonomy (NCBI): domain Eukaryota; kingdom Viridiplantae; phylum Streptophyta; class Magnoliopsida; order Poales; family Poaceae; genus Tuctoria; species Tuctoria greenei. The sequence goes on from JAYESD010000002.1 coordinate 148,184,397, forward strand.
TCCAAAAACTTGGTGTTCTGGCATTTCGTACATGGGTATCGCACCTTATCATTCATTTACAATGAAAATTCTTGATCCCTAAATTCCTATGTCTTGGTGAACCACTCATCTGAGTGACCACTAGATCTAGTATTCATTCATCTGCGGTCATAACCCATGTTTGACTTTGTAGTATAAAGCGAGAGAAATTATCGTGATTCTATACATTGTTTAATATCATGGCCCTATATCTATTGGAAAGGATAGGTCCTAAACTCACCCAAGAGTGACCGAGGTGGCATGCTTATGACGAGACGCGTGGTCTGGATCCAGACGAAATTTCGGCAACTGTTGATGTTTCTTACATCACAGATAAAAATCTACAAACGCACAGAAACTATCGAATTAGCATTTCCCATTTAAGAGTATTCCCAAAGGTGTCATTTAAATTTTCCCAAAGGAAGGCTAAGTGGAAGCATTGCAATCATCAAATGAAAAGGCTAGAATTTTCTACGTAAGGTTCTAGTGAGGATGGGTAGTAGATATGTAGAGGTAGTGTGACACACACAAGAGCATTCTATTCTAACTTCTAAGGGGGGTAAATGGGTCAAAGAGGGATTAGGCTAAGAGTTAGGCAGTTGCTCCTACAATGCTTCAAATATACATATACATATCCTAGGTTAGATACTAATGAACATGTTTGTTGACGTTTCTTACATCACATATCATCTATTGAAAGAGATGAGGTCCGCAAGCGCTCGGAAACTGTCATGTAGCATTTCACCCAAGAGTATTCACAAGGGTATCGTATTTATCCCAAAGGAAGGCAATGGAGTAAAGTAAACACTACTGTTGTGATCAAGCTATGGGATAATAATCAATTATAAGGACAGGGGTAAGTTGATAATATATGGGTAGCGTGACACACACCTAAGCAATCTATTCTAAAGGGTAGATGTGTCCTAATGGAGATTAGACTAAGAGTTGGGGAGTTGCTCCTACAATGCTTCTAGTATACATGTACATAGCCTAGGTTAGGTACTAATGAGCATGTCAATAGTGAATGCTTATGTTAAGTTGTTGAACACATCAGGCACGAGGTTTACCCCTAGCAATACTAGGACGACTCCCGCCAAGCGCATGTGGCATAGCCGAACGTGGAGGATTACAAAGGACAGATAGGACTGTCACCACCTACTGCCTACCTCTTCAATCCGTGGGTCTACGAGACATCCAACACTACTTAATTATCCTAGCACCATGCTAGCATAGTAAGTAAATACCTTAAAAGTTGCGGCACAAGCCATCCTAAGGCAATGAACTAAATCATCGTTTAACCAATGTTGAGACATAGCATAAGTTATTCATATTAACATGATCATATCGTAACTACTTAGACTATAGTGGGGGTTTATAGTGTTTATGATGATAGTATAATGACATCAAGGCATGATCATAAAGGCTATTCCTACAACATACATGGAATCCACAATCAAAAAAGAAACGCTTCATCAAAGTATATGAATAAAAGAAGACTAAAGGTAATATATGTATTATGCATAAAATCACAAATATAAGAAAAGATACATGAGCCATATCTTTCCCAACTTGGATTTGGGACTAGAGACTCTCCTCTCTATAGCCTAACTCCACTAAGGGCTAAGAGAACTAGTGTATGCAATAGAATGATGCTCAAGTGGTGTGTGGTGAAGTGAGGGGTGAGGGGTCCTATTTATAGGTGGAGAAGGGTCGGTTCCCGCCACCAAAAGTTAGCGACTCATTCAACACTAACTTATTCAAGCCAGGAGCAGCCAACACGTGGAAGTTGACCGAGTTTGGCGCCAGAAGCACTTCGACCGAACCACCACTTCGGCCGAACAGAAAAGTGGACCAATTCGATTGTGATTTCACGAGGTGACTTTTAGGTGGGTCCCATTGACTGTTATAGGGTGTATACCGTTGGATGGCCTCGGATACTTCTGTTTGTGGGCCATTTGATCCATGTGGTGCCACATGTCGTCGCTTGATTGGGTGGAATGATATTTTATAGGATGCATCCCCTTGTTTCACTTCAATTCTGCATAAAATATCTGCATGCACTACTTTCTCCAAGGACAAGTGGAAATAGGTTAATAGAAAGGTGATGTGTGCATGAAATGATATTTGCTTCACATAATTGAGTTATATTGACGGATGAAATTTGTATATAACAACCGTCAACAATGTCAATGGTAAATTTACCCCTAGCAATACTAGGATGACTCCCGCAAAGAGCATGTGGCATAGCTAAACGTGGAGGATTACAAGGATAGATAGGGTTGTCACCACCTACTACCTACCTCTTCAATCTGTGGGTCTACGAGACATCCAACGCTACTTAACTATCCTAGCACCATGCTATCATATTAAGTAAATACCTCAGGAGCCTAGGCACAAGCCATCCTAAGGCAATGACTAACCTAAACATCATTTGTGAGACCTATGTGTGATGAATACATTGGCTTTGACGATAAAAGTTTTGAATACTTCCAAAACACCTTTTTTAACAAGGTCCGAGTCTAGGTCTGAGCTCCAGCAAGGTCTGACAATAGGTCCGACTTGTTTTGGGTAGCTCTGGCAAGGTCAAGGTCCGACTTGCATTGTCTAGGTCCGACTTGCTTTGGCTAGGTCCGACTTATTTGTGTAGGTCCGACATGTTCTGACGCTAGGTCCGACTAAGCTTTAGTATGCTCCGGCGCTATGTCCAACTAGCTTTGGTAAGCTCTGGTGCTAGGTCCTGCTAGCTTTGGTAAGCTCCGGCTCAAGGTCCGGCTAGTTTTGGCAAGGTCAGGAGCTAGATTGCAATGGTTCTGCTTTTATCTTGCAATGTTTTAAACTTGCTTTACACTTATGAAAAGTTTGCTTAGTATTTTTTACTAAGTTTTTGATGCATTTTGGCTGATCATGGTGGTTAATTTTTTGCTATTGTTTGCAACATAAGGTGCTCACGTAAGGTGTTCTTGTTATCGGACTAACGAGAGTCAATTCGAGGACTTGGGCTCGCATAGGATGGTTGTTTATTCATGTGCAGGTGTTTATCGAGTTCAAGACATGGCTGGTGACGGGATCTATTCAACTAGTCTTAGGGAGAAGATGAGGTTCAACAATCAAGTTTGGGAGGAATTGTGGTTGAGTTGATCGGGAGGTCGCACAACATGTTTGAATCAAGAACAATGCATATGAAGGTATCGTGGACGTCATTGGAAGATGTTTGAATGTTTGCAAGGAGTGCATGAATGTGGCTACATGGTTGAAAGCATCTAGGCCCCCATGAGGTATGGTTTCGGTGATTAATGACAATCATTGGATTTTACTAATGAATTTGTGGATGCAAGGTCTCCCATATCACTCAATAAAATGAAATCTATATAAATATGAACACAATCTACTGATCATTGGACATAATTGGAGACCCCTAAACAATCATTTGATGAGATCAATCAATGTTATGAAGATTAGAAGTAAAAGCTCATATGTCAAACTATTCAACCATAATCGACAGCACTCAATGCTTGATAATCATCAGAAGAATATTTACAACAAGTGTATAAGAGGTCAATTGAGAAAATTCCGAAAAAATCACTTAGAACAACTCGAAGCAAACAAAATCAACTCACCGGATCAACCGATGTTTCCAGAAAACAACACATCGGTCGAGTTGGTTCAGCAGAAGAAGAAGACCTCAGAACCAAGTACTCACTGGATCATTCGATGTCAAAGCACATGTTACATCGGTCCATCAGTGCAGTAAGCAATATCCCTGGATCAAGTGCAACATCGGATCCTCCAATGTACAGCAATATACACATTGGTCAATCACTCCAGTAAGCATCAAGTCTGAACCAATTCTGGAGGAAGTGCCACCGGATCATCCGATGAGAAGACAAGTGCAACATCGGTCTAACAACGGTCATATCTGACACAATGACATCAGCTAATTTGTATTTGACCGATGATAACTAAAGGGGAGACATCGGATCATCCGGTGTTCGCAGAACAGTGATGTCAGCCTACTTTTCCAACGGCTATTTCGTGGAGGCTGGCTATTTATACCCCTTCAACTAGTCTATTCGACAAGTCTTGACTACCAGACATACTCTACACATTCTCAAGCATTCAAGACATTGAGCCATCACTTCTACATCATCTATATCACTTACACACCAAGAGATAGGCTAGAACTAGCTAGAGATAGTGCTTGTGTGCCTCCATTCTTGGTGATTGGAATCTTAGTGTAGTGAGAGCTGTAAGGGAGTGTCCCTTGGTGATTGTAATTGAGAGAGACTTCGGGAGCTTGCCAACACGATTGTGCAAGCCCGGAGGATCCAAGTTGTACAAGGATTGAGCTCCACCTTGCCGAGGTAGGCAAACGGAGAAGTATAGTGAAGATCCCTAGTCTTGGTGACTTGGGTGTGGCTATACCCTTTGGTGGGTGCCACAACGTGGATGTAGGAAGATCTTGACGATCTTGCCGAACCACGGGATAAATCCTCGTGTCTCCTCGGGAGTTTGCATTCTCTTCCTCTCACCTTACACTTATGCATTTCATATACTGCAAAGTTACTATTCACATGAATGCATAGGTTGTTCGCATAGGGAATTGGGCTTTTAGTAATTAAGTTTTATTGCTTTAAATTTTTGAAAAGAAGCCCAATTCACCCCCCTCTTGGGCATTCGATCCTTACAATTGGTATCAGAGCAAGGTCGCTCATTGGATCATATTAGCTTCACCGCTAGAGAGCTAAAATGGCCAAGATTGGGGGTTCAGTTCCTATCTTCGAGGGCAAGAACTTTGACTATTGGAAAGCACGCATGCGCGCTTATCTAGAGGCTATTGCTCCCGAAGTATGGGAAGCGACCCACGCGGGGTTTGGTGAGCACAATTATGTTGGTGATCAAATTAAGTGGGATGCCAAAGCTAGGAATGCAATTTATGAATGAATTAGTCAAGACGTGTTTGCTAGGATTGCTAGCAAAGAAAAGGCATGTGAAATTTGGGCTTGCTTGATAGAAATTCATGAGGGTTCTTCTTGTGTCAAAGAACTAAAATATCACATGCTTAAAGCTAAATATGATGAGTTTAAAATGCTACCTCATGAAAATGTCAATGAAATGTTCTCTCGCTTGAATGTGCTTATCGAAGAAATTAATGCTCTTGACATTGCTTCTCTTGGCAAAGGACTCATCAACCGCAAGATTCTTATGCTCCTTCCCAAGCCAAAGTACAACATCATCAACTCCATGCTTCAAAAAGAATCTCTTGACCACATTGAAGTTTCAGAACTCATTGGAGAGATTCACGCTCATGAGATGAGTGTACTTGGGATGATGGAGCAATCATCTTCAAAGACAATTGCCCTAAAGGCCTCCACCAAGAAAACAAGTCTCAAGAAAAAGAAGGTGGTTGAGCCTAGCTCAAGTGAAGAAGAGCAAGCATCAAGTGAAGATGATGATGATGAGCTTGCATTGATGATGAGAAAGTTCTCTCGCTTGAACTCCAAGATTGCCAAGAAGGGATACACCTTTGATCCCAAGAAGAAAGCATTTCTACCAAGGAGAGATGACCACAAGACTTGCTACAATTGTGGTGATCAAGGCCACATCTCCTATGATTGTCCAAAACCGGACAAAAGGAGAGAAAACCACAAGAGCAGGCACCGCAAGCTTGAAGATAGTGAAGATGATGAAGAAGAGGTCAAACCCAAACCAAGATCCTTTGGGAAGAAGAAACATGACAAGGGCAAGAAGGCAAAACTCTTCCCAAAGAAAAGAAATGGCCCACAAAAGGTGTTCATGTGTGAGGCAAATGAATGGGTCACCGACGAAGAATCAAGTGATGAAGAGAGTGAAGCGGAAGAAGAAAGTTTGGCCGGCCTTGCCATTGCCAACAATGATGACTCACCTCTTCATCCACCACCCATGTGTCTCATGGCTAAAGGTAACACCAAGGAATGTGATGATTCTAGCGATGATGAGCTTTCCCCCGATGATTTAACTTCACTAATAAATGAATATCACACAATCATTAAGAGGGAAAAGAGCAAGGTTAAGGCTCTTGAAGAAACTCGTGCTAAGCTTGAGAGCGCTAACCTCGATTTGCTTGACAAGTATGAAAGCATACTTAAATAGCATGACACACTCAAATCCCATGCCAAGCAAGTTGAGGAGGATAAGGCTCAAATCAAGCTAGATCATCATGAGCTTGACTTAGCCCACCAAGCACTCTTGGGAAAGCACAATGAGTTAATCCAAGAGCATCAAATACTTAACCTTGCTTATGAAGTGCTTGATCAATAATTGAAAAATATAAAGAAACAAACTCTTAATGATAAGGTATCCATTAATTCTCATGCCACTAATGTCTTGCACAAGTCTTTGCCTTTGAAAGAGAATGCTAGGGAGAAGGACTTGTTGGAAGAAATTGAAAGTCTCCGCACTAGTGTGGCAAGACTATCAAAAGGAGAAGTCAAGCACAAGGAAATCCTCTTCAACAAGCAAAGGCCTTCAACAAGAGAGGACTTGGATCCTTCCCGGTGCCTAACAAAGGAAAGGTGCCCTCACCGGAGCTTAGAACAAGCTTCATCAAGGAAGTTGGTTCCTATTGACAACATTGTGAGGTCACCGGTCACCATACAAGGGAGTGTCCTCTTCCCAACCGACCTTCTCCAAAATTGCCTACTAACTACAAGTCTACTTTCAATGATCATTATTATCTCTTGAGTAAAGTAGATGGCAAGGTGAAGGCAAGGTTCATTGGCAAGGACATAAAGGGCATGAAGGGGAAGCTCCCCAAGCAACTTTGGGTCCCAAAAACACTTGTATCACACATACAAGGACCTAAATTGGCTTGGGTGCCTAAAGTTAAAAATTGAATTCATGTGCGTAGGTGAACTACAAAGCCGGGGGAAAGCATTGAGTACTCGATAGCGGGTGCACTCAACATATGACCGGCAATGATGGTATGTTCACCACCATAGAAAACCCCGGCAATCATGAACAAGTCACCTTTGGTGATAACTCTAAGGGCAAGGTAATTGGGTTAGGTAAAACTGCTATTTCAAATGATTTATCTATTTCCAATGTATTGTATGTTAAGTCACTTAGTTTTATTTTACTTTCTATTGCACAATTATGTGATCTTGGACTAACGTGCACCTTTAGCAAAAATGATGTTGTTGTGAGTTGTGAAACAAGTCAAGAACTAATCTTCAAAGGATTTCGGCATGGACATCTCTACGTAGTAGACTTCTCCAACAAGGATGCTAGCTTGACCACTTGTCTTTTCACTAAGACGAGTTTGGGTTGGCTATGGCATCGACGCATAGCGCACATAGGGATGAGCAAGCTCAAGAAGTCATTCAAGCTTTGGATGGTGACCGGCGTGAAGGATGTCACATTTGAGAAGAACAAGCTTTGTAGCGCTTGTCAAGCCGGGAAGCAAGTTGCTTCACACCACCCAATGAAGACAATGGTGTCAACCTCCAAGCCACTTGAGCTACTTCACATGGACCTCTTCGGACCGTCCACATATCAAAGTCTTGGCAGTAACCTCTATTGTCTTGTTATAGTTGATGACTACTCTCGCTATGCTTGGACTTTGTTTCTAGGTGACAAGAGTGAAACTCCGGAAGTGTTCAAGACCTTCGCCAACCGTGCTCAAAGAGAATTTCAACTTCCCATCATCAAGGTCCGGAGTGACAACAGCACCGAATTCAAGAACTACAACATTGGGGAGTGGTGTGACCGTGAAGGCGTGAAGCATGAGTTTTCGGCTACATACACTCCTCAACAAAATGGTGTTGTTGAAAGGAAGAACAAGACTCTGATCACTCTTGCACGAGCAATGTTTGATGACTATGGCACGCCCGAGAAGTTTTGGGCTGAAGCAATCAACACGGCGTGCCATGCCGCAAATAGGGTCTACCTTCATCGACTACTTCAAAAGACCCCATACGAACTTCTCATTGGGAGAAAGCCCAACATCTCCTATTTTCGAGTCTTTGGATGCAAGTTCTACATCTACCGCAAGAAAAGGCTCGGTAAGTTTGAAAGAAGATGTGATGTTGATATATTTCTTGGTTATGCATCAAACTCAAAAGCATATCGAGTATTCAACCAAACTTCCGGTTTAGTTGAGTAAAGTTGTGATGTTGAGTTTGATGAAACTAATGGCTCCCAAGAGGAGAGTTTTGGTCATGATGAAATAGATGATGAGCATCTACGAGAAGCTATGAAGAACATGACCATTGGAGACATCAAGCCTAAAGTTGAGGAGAGCCATGATCAAGGGGGAGCTTCAAGTTCCAACATCAACACATCTATGGTGCCTCAAGTTTACGAAGAAGAGAAGGATGAGCCATTGCCGACTCAAGATTCACAAGCCACACAACATCAAGAAGAAGAAGAAGTCCATGATCAAGTCCAACCACAAGATGAGCAACACGCATCACCACCGCCAAGTGCTTCACAACCACTTATGAGGCATGGACGCATCTCCAAGGTGCATCTGATGGACCAAATCATCGGAAGTCCGTCAAAGGGAGTAAGTACACGTTCTCGTCATTTCGCTTCGTTTTGTGAGCACTACTCGTTTGTTTCATGTGTAGAACCCACTCACATTGAGAAAGCATGCCAAGATCCAAATTGGGTGATGGCCATGCAAGAAGAACTTAACAACTTCATCCGCAATGAAGTTTGGGTGTTGGAAGAGCAACCCAAGGACAAGAACGTCATCGGAACAAAGTGGGTGTACCGCAACAAACAAGATGAGAATGGCGTGGTGGTCCGCAACAACGCAAGACTTGTGGCCAAGGGATTCTCGCAAGTTTAAGGACTAGACTTTGGGAAGACATTTGCTCCGGTCGCCCGGTTAGAAGCCATTCATATACTTCTTGCCTTTGCATCACATCATAACATAAAGCTTTATCAAATGGATGTGAAAAGTGCATTTCTTAATGGTTATATTAACGAGCTAGTTTATGTTGAACAACCTCCCGGGTTTGTAGATCCGAGGAATCCTAATCATGTGTTTAGGTTGCACAAGGCGCTTTACGGGCTCAACCAAGCACCTAGGGCGTGGTATGAATGACTACGGGATTTCTTGATCATGCAAGGATTCAAGATCGGGAGGGTGGACACTACACTCTTCACCAAAGACATCAACGGAGAATTATTTATTTGTAAAATTTATGTTGATGATATCATTTTTGGTTCAACTAACGAAGCTCTTAGCCATGAGTTTGGCAAAATGATGTCTAGGGAATTCGAGATGTCGATGATTGGAGAGCTCAACTTCTTCCTTGGATTTCAAATCAAGCAACTTCAAGAGGGGACCTTCGTCTATCAAGAAAAGTACACCAAGGACCTCTTGAAGAAATTTGAGATGGGAGATTGTAGCTCAAGAAGCACTCCAATGGCAACAAATTGTCATCTCGACGCGGATAAGGACGGTAAACCTATTGGTCAATCTAACTACCATTCCATGATTGGTTCATTGCTTTATCTTATCGCATCTAGGCCCGATATCATGTTTAGTGTATGCCTATGTGCTCGCTTTCAAGCGGCACCTAAAGAATCGTATCGGAAGGCAGTCTTTAGGATACTTCGGTATCTTAAGCATACCCCTAGTGTGGGCTTGTGGTACCCTAAAGGTGCAAAATTCCATCTCTTAGATTACTCGGATTCGGACTTTGCCGGATGTCGTGTGGACCGCAAGAGTACCTCCGGTGGGTGCCACTTGCTTGGACGTTCCCTAGTATCTTGGTCTAGCAAGAAGCAAAATTCCGTCACCTTGTCCACGGCGGAAGCGGAATATATCGCGGCCGGTGCATGTTGTGCCCAAATTCTTTATATGAAGCAAACCCTTTTGGACTTTGGTATTAAACTTGGTTGTGTGCCTATCCTTTGTGACAATGAAAGTGTGGTTAAGATAGCTAAAAACCCCGTTCAACACTCCCGCACTAAGCACATTGATATTCGCCATCATTTCTTGAGGGCCATGAAGCCAAGGGAGACATCTCATTGCGAGGTGTTAGGTCCGAAGAACAATTGGCGGATATCTTCACTAAACCACTTGATGAGAAAACCTTTTATAGGCTAAGGAGTGAATTAAATGTGCTAGACGCATCGAACGTCATGTAAGTTGCCATAATCATGTAAGAATGCATCTCATATAGGTCTTATCTAACTTTCAAAGGATAGGGGTGAGCAAGGTTTAGCTTGGGATGGAGGTCCCTTTGGGTTTCCCCAAGGCTTGGAGAGTGGCTCTCCCTGAAGAAGCCTTTGAAAGGTTCAAACTTGGCAAGATAGATTTACTTTATGTCTTGCATGATGCCTGCCATATAGACTTGCACTCACATTTAAATTTCTTACATTATAAATTGTTTGGCATTGCATACGGTAGATTTTCACAAAGGGGAACCCACCTCATGAGAAAGAGACTTGTTTGAAATGCAATATCTCAACTCATATGAGGTGGAAAGAACAAAATATTAGGTGCGTTAATGCCTAAAGGAACATGCTTTAAAGAGATAGAAGTCTTCATCCTCTAGCTCACAAAGCATGGGCCTTACATTTTATTTGGATAATTTCCTCCCTATTTTCTTCGGTGTTCTATTTGCTTTAAGGCTTAGCCAAGTTATTGGCAATTAGCATTTTTGAGGGGTAAGGGGTTGCCCAAAAAGTCATGAGACATGTGTTTCTCATTGTTTGTTTGTTTGGTCAAAGGACATATATGGGATGTTGCTGTTTTGTAGTCATCGGATTATCCGATGCTTAGGCCAGACCATCATCAGATCAGTTGGTGTTCAAATACCAAGAGTCAGTTCAGTCAGTGTGACAAATCAACCGACGAGTTCATTCTGAGAAACATCGGTGCATCCGATGTTCACATTTCTGGAACTGTGCTGAATTCCACCGATGCTAATCCCTTCAACGTCAGACCATCCGGTGTCAACGGTACCTTTTTGAATACCCTTACTGTGCCATTCGACCAATGCTCCTATCTTTTATCATCGATTCATCCGGTGTTAAATTTTGAGCTAGGGTTTGGGCCCCACTTTTTAAACGTGCCACTCCACCTTCCTTTCTCTCTCCCCGACCCCGACTCCACCTCGCTCGTGCCTCACCTCCGCTCCCGCCGCTCCTCTCGCCCTGCTGCCACCGTCGTCCTCCGGCCACCACCGCCTCCAGCCGCCGCCGCCGCCCTCCGGCCTCAGCGCCGCCGCCGCCGCAGCAGCGCCGCTGCCGCCTCTGCTCCACCCTAGTGCCACCTCCGTCGCCTCCCGTGCACCACCACCACCGCCCCAAGCTCTGCCACCGTTCACACCACCGCACCGCCACCCTCTGCGCCGCCGTGGTGCCTCCCTCTACGGTCATCACCACTATGCCGCTAGGGTTCCCGGCCGCAACGATTGTTGTGTCACCGTTCCGTGCACCCGACATCGTCGATCCACGACCTCAACCTCTCACTTGTCTCATCGCAATGGGTCGTGACAAGAAAGGAAAGGGCAAGGCCATTGCGGAGCCGGCCGCAAAGAAGAAAAAGTTGTCAAAGGAAGAAAAGAAGGCTTTGATGGCCGCTCGCGTCGCCGAGGAGCGAGAGCGTGGCCGAGGAGGATCATTGAGGATCCGCGAGGCCCGTTAGAGGCAGCCTCCCGTGCCAGATCAGTCCGAGGAAGAAGAAGAGTCTGAAGTGCCGCTTGTTTGTCGGTGCTCAGCCAGGACCCGTGGGGGTCATCCAGCGGCAGTACCACGATTGAGACCATCAGCTGCCGATCTTCGAGAGGACAGGGCGGCCCAGAGATCCGTCTACGAGATGGACACCAATGTCCGTGTTGGTGAGGGTGTCCGACTGACGGATTACAGAAAATTGAAGGCCAAGCAGCTCAGAAGACTCAGATGGAGCATCTTGCTTGAGGAGTGGTTCCCGCAGCCCAGAGAGGCCCTTGTGGATAGTCGCTTTTGGACCTTGACACAGGCGTCGCTGTACGAGACGTACAGACGTCAGGGCCATAAGCTCTTCCAGCACAATTTCTTGGACTGGGATCAGCTTGCACTGGCAGTCGAGACGGAGATACGCCCCTACTTTGTGAGATATAGAGGGCTGGTGGAGCTGATGTCCTACGAGAGGAGTGCATATGTGGAGGATTGGGTCCGTGTTTTCTACGCCACACTCTACGTCTATGAGGTCCGCAGATCCATAGACTTCATGTTCATGGGCCAGCACCATCACTTGACGAGACAGACTTTGGGACAGCTGCTAGTTGTGGATCTCCATGACACTTGTCTGCACGAGAGGGTGTATGGACAGGCTGACCCGCCGAGGAGGCCGCTCACTGGAGGAGTGGCACCACCACTGGTGGAGATACGTTCACTGTTTGCTCAGCCTTTCTCTCCAGACCAGCCGAGGGTACCGACACTGCTTACTCCAGCTGCGCACACTGTGCAGCTTGCCTTGCGCCGCACACTACTGGCGAGGTCCGAATACCTTGAGGGGTTCACTAGCTTGCAGCAGACTCTCCTGTTCTACATCATGAACGGGATGGAGTTCGACATTGTGGACATCCTCATATGTGAGATGGAGGACGTGATCACTGATGGAGTTGGGATGATGAGACAGCTCGTATTTGGTAACTGGATCAGCTACTTGCTCTACATGGTTGCTCCTGAGGGGACGGCCGTGCGTGACAGTCTCACCGACGAGAATGTCACACGGTTCAGCCACTACCGTCTCCAGCTCCTGGAGACCGCTGCCTTGGCCGTCCAGTTGAGTGTCAGGTCCGTGCTCGTCTATCCGAGGAAGACTAGTCTGACCTGGAGAAGGAAGAAGAGAGACTGGCTCAGGCAGAGGCTCAGGGTGAGGACCTTCAGCACATTTGGTTCGAGAGTGACACAGATGACAGCGTTGAGGAGTACTTCCCACCTCCTCCCTCACCCAGGCAGCACGACGCGGAGGTTGGAGGCTCGACTGTGCCCCCTCCTACTCCACCTCCTGTCACAGAGGCATAGGTCTCTCAGCCGTCCGAGCTCACCTCCCTCCTCCAGCAGATGGTTGAGCAGCAGCACCTGGATCGGCTTGCAGCTAAGCAGGCCCGAGCTGAGTAGGCAGCGCGTCTCTTGGAGCTTCAACAGCAGCAGCAGCAGGAGGTGCAATGACAGATCGCCCGCGAGAGGCGAGAGGATATCGACAGGCTGACTGGGCTAATTGATCAGATGCACCAGCGATCTCTTGACCAGCAGCAACACACACAGCAGGCGATGATGGGCATCCTGGGATTGATCACCAACCTCTAAACACAGAACGGGATTGCCCCGCCGTTGCAGCTTCCAGGACTTGCTCTAGCTCCTCTTGTTATGGCTCCAGCTGCAGCACCAGTGCCGACCACGCCGATCCCGACGATCAGCATGTCTCCCCTGCTTGCTCCAGGTGCCCCCATCCACTCTCCGCTGCCGGCCACGACGCTTTTCCAGCAGACGCCGGCATCCGTTGTCAGTGCCCCTCTTCCTGCAGTCCATTCCCAATAGGCACCGATAGCGGCTCCTACAGCTCCCTCCACTTCTACTCCAGCCTCAGTCGCAGCAGTAGGCAGCAGCTCCGACGACAGCACCCCTGACGGTGACCAGTTCGTCATCGCTCTGAGCACTCAGGGTTCTTAGGCACTCGGATTCCTTTTTGGTGTCTTGATGCCAAAGGGGGAGAAGAGTTAGAGAAGAGTCAGGGGGATGATAGCCCAGTCTCAGGGGGAGTCCTAGCTGTAGGGGGAGTCTCTATCTATATCTTTTGTAATTTGGTGTTTTTTGCTACTCATTTGCTATTCATTGAGTATTCATGTGCCACTTATTCTCTTGAGTTATTGATCGATTGAGCTTTCACGTTATTAATCTCTTTTGAGTCTTCAAGTTTAATATGCCATATCTTGTACTCATTGCATATCTTCTTGAGTATCGTACTATCAAATTCATTATTATTATGCTTCACTTGTTGTGTTGTCATCAATCACCAAAAAGGGGGAGATTGAAAGCATCTAGGCCCCCATGAGGTATGGTTTCGGTGATTAATGACAACCATTGGATTTTACTAATGAATTTGTGGATGCAAGGTCTCCCATATCACTCAATCAAATGAAATCTATATAAACATGAAGATCATCTACTGATCATTGGACATAATTGGAGACCCCTAAACAATCATTTGATGAGATTAATCAATGTTATGAAGATTAGAAGTAAAAGCTCATATGTCAAACTATTCAACCATAATCGACAGCACTCAATGCTTGATAATCATCAGAAGAATATTTACAACAAGTGTCTAAGAGGTCAATCGAGAAAACTCCAAAAGAATCACTTAGAACAACTCGAAGCAAACAAAATCAACTCACCGGATTAACCGATGTTTCCACAAAACAACACATCGGTCGAGTTGGTTCAGCAGAAGAAGAAGACCTCAGAACCAAGTACTCACCGGATCATCCGATGTCAAAGGACATGTTACATCGGTCCATCAGTGCAGTAAGCAATATCCCTGGATCAAGTGTAATATCGGATCCTCCGATGTACAGCAATATACACATCAGTCAATCACTCCAGTAAGCACCAAGTCTGAACCAATTCTGGAGGAAGTGCCACCGGATCATCCGATGAGAAGACAAGTGCAACATCGGTCTAACAACGGTCATATCTGACACAATGACATCAGCTAATTTGGATTTGACCGATGATAACTGAAGGGGAGACATCGGATCATCCGGTGTTCGCAGAACAGTGATGTCAGCCTACTTTTCCAACGGCTATTTCGTGGAGGCTGGCTATTTATACCCCTTCAACCAGTCTATTCGACAAGTCTTGACTACCATACATACTCTACACATTCTCAAGCATTCAAGATATTGAGCCATCACTTCTACATCATCTATACCACTTACACACCAAGAGATAGGCTAGAACTAGCTAGAGATAGTGCTTGTGTGCCTCCATTCTTGGTGATTGGAATCTCTAGTGTAGTGAGAGCTGTAAGGGAGTGTCCCTTGGTGATTGTAATTGAGAGAGACTTCCGGAGCTTGCCAAGACGATTGTGGAAGCCCGGAGGATCCAAGTTGTACAAGGATTGAGCTCCACCTTGCCGAGGTTGGCAAACGGAGAAGTATAGTGAAGATCCCTAGTCTCGGTGACTTGGGTGTGGCTATACCCTTTGGTGGGTGCCACAATGTGGATGTAGGAAGATCTTGACGATCTTGCCGAACCACGGGATAAATCCTCGTGTCTCCTCGGGAGTTTGCATTCTCTTCCTCTCACCTTACACTTATGCATTTCATATACCGCAAAGTTACTATTCACTTGAATGCATAGGTTGTTCGCATAGGGAATTGGGCTTTTAGTAATTAAGTTTTATTGCTTTAAATTTTTGAAAAGAAGCCCAATTCACCCCCCCTCTTGGGAATTCGATACTTACAATAGTTCCAAGGTGTGATGAAGAGATGTGGACGTCGGAAAGGTCCAACCGAGTAGGTTATGGACTCAGGTTGCGGCTGAGTCGGGTTTGACTCAAATATGGAAATATTTGAGTTGGTTATGATAGGATTTCGTGTGGGTCACGAAGTTGGATTGTTTTAGGAATGTGTGGATACATTCATAAGGTGTTTGGAAGTTTTAAGATTTCTTCTATCTCTGTATGAAAGAGTCTTGAGCAGTTATGGAATATATTGGTTAAATCTGTGTAGGATTTGAGTCCTAGTTAGGATTGGGTTGGCCTAAGGGCTGGTTATATAAGAAATGGAGGCCAGAGATCATGGTGCACGACTTTGGAGCTGTTCCTTTGAGTTTTGATCAATAAAATTAGTAGTCTAAAGGAGCTTTTGTGCCTTGTTCGTCTAACTTATTCCGGTCAAGTCTTTCTCGTCGAGTTTCTGTACAGCACAATCTTCCTTTGGTGGTTTTATCATAACTCGAGATTTTCATATACAATTGACGTGATTCTTTTTGGGTTGTCTTCAGAACTCTATTATATATCATCTGCAAAAATTTCACATTCATTGGACTTGTGGTTTTCGATCTACACGAGTTTATTTGCAGTGTTGCAGATCTGGTTTTTCTAGGGTAGAACAGATTGACCTTCGTTCAATCTTTCAATCATAACTTGAGTTTATCTCGACGAATTTTTGTGATTTTTGTTTTGACGTCTTCATAACTTGGTTCTCCACAATCTATACTGGTTTTGTCACTATTGGTCACGTTTAGATTAGTTGCACACAAGATTTTTTAACAGATTGATTTTCTACTGAGGGATTTTTGTTGCTTCCACTGGAAAGGTTTTAAATCTACCATTTACCCCCCCCCCTTGTATATTTTCACGTGCTCTTTGATCCTACAATTGGTATTAGAGCCACGGTGCTCTAATCTTTATGATTTGCATGTGTTTTTAATAATCATCATGGAGAAATACTCCGCCAGACCTTGTGTGTTTAATGGTATTGATTTTCAGGTTTGGAAGACACGCATGGAGGCTTTCATCCAGGTGCAAGGCTTTGCAATATGGGAAAAGGTGTATAAGCCTTACGAAGTTCCGTCAAATGATCAAGTGATAGCTATAAATATGAGAGATGTCGACAACAATACCAAGGCTCAGAACTTGATCATACAAGGATTAGCTCAAATCGACTTCGACCGTGTTGCTCACCTCCGATCTACTTATGATGTGTGGAAAGCACTCTGCGACTACCACGAAGGATCCAACATGATTAAGGAGGTAAGGCAAGACATGTTTCAAAAGGAGTACATGCGCTTTGAGATGCAACCAGGTGAGTCCATCGACGACCTCTTTGCTCGCTTTAATAAAATTCTCAACAACTTGTGTAGCATCAATGTTAATTTTTCAGATGCTGAGAATGCTAGGCAATTACTAAGTGCATTAAACATGTCAATTTGGGAGATGGAAGTTACATTTACTTTAGATTTTCTATATTCTAAATTGAAAACTCATGAAATTGACATAATCTCACATAAGAACCCCAGCAAGTCTCTTGCATTTGTTTGTTTCGCAACCTGACATGCCTAGCTTCGACCAATCTTCATCTTGTGGAACACTTGCTTTGTTGTCCACTCTAACCCTTGCATAGATTGAAGAGTTTCCAGAGGAAGAACTTGCACTCATCTTCTACTCGGTTCTCAAAAGCATTACAAAATGTGAGAACTAGAAGGATAGGAAGTGTCGGACCTCAACGATGTTTCAAATGTAGTAAGACAGGACATTTTCGTACAGATTATCCTAACCTTTCAGGTGCTACTTCCCGGGAAGAAAAACAAACAAGGAAACACTCATCTCCTAATGATAAAAAGAAGAAGGGTTTTACAGGTCGCCAACTGGTGAACAGTTTTATCTCCAAACTTCAGGAACTTGGCTCAGGTGACGTGGACATTCGAAGTGACGAAAATGAAGATGATTTGGCAAACTTGTGCTTCATGGCGGGCAAATCAAGATCAAGTATGGAGGAGGCAGAACACAACAGCGACAATGAAGAGGTATGTCCTACTTGCGAAGAAATGTGTGATGTTATTTCTCGTGTCACTGTTATAGTTAAGAAAAAGGACAAAAAGCTTAGGGACAATGCTATTAAAACTGAGTCAATAGAATCTAAAATTAATCATTTGAAATATTTGATTCCTAGTGATGATTCTTGTTCCTCATGCGATTTAATATATGAACAATTGTCCTCTCTAAGAAGTGCACACACCTCCACACTTGATAAATTTGAACTTGAAATAGAAAAGAACAAAAAGCTTGCTGCATTTAATGCTAAAAACTTGAAAGATGCTTGTTGTTCTATAATTGATTTGCATTGTTCTACTTGTGATGATCTTGATAAGAAACTACAAGATGTTGTTGACGGCTCCCAAGATATACTAACAAATCATCCCCGACAACGGCGCCAGAAATGCTTGTTGGTATTTCTTAACACCACAGATCATCTCCGGTAAAGAGATGAGATCCGCAAGCGCACGGAAGATAGCGTTGTAGCATTTCACACATGAGTATTCCCAAGGGTATCGTATTTATCCCAAAGGACGGCAATGGAGTAAAGTATATACTACTCTTATGGTCAAGCTATGAGATACTAATCAATTATCCGGACAGTGGTTAAGTTGATAATAGGGGTAGTGTGACACACACCTAGGCAATCTATTCTAAAGGGTAAATGGGTCCTAGAGGGAGATTGGATTAAGAGTTAGATAGTTGCTCCTACAATGCTCCTAATACATATACATAGCCTAAGGTAGATACTAATGGATATGTCAATGATGAATTCCTATGCAATGCTATTCAACACATCGGGCACGGGCTTACCCCTAGCAATACTAGGGCGACTCCCGCCAAGAGCCTGTGGCATAGCCGAACGTGGAGGATTACAAAGGACACATAGGGCTGTCACCACCTACTGCCTACCTCTTCAATCCGTGGGTCTACGAGACATCCAACGCTACTTAAATACCCTAGCACCATACTAGCATACTAAGCAAATACCTTAAGAGCTGCAGTACAAGCCATCTTAAGGAAATGAACTAAATCATCGTTGAACCAATGTTGATTGCATAGCATAGTTATTCATATTAACATAATCATATCATAACTACATATACTATAGTGGGGGTCTATAGTGTTTATGACCATAAGATGTGATCATGGGAGTACAATCATAAAGACTATACCTTCCACTTACATGGACTCCACAATCAAACAAGAAATGCTTTGTCCAAGTATACGTATAAAAGAAGGCTAAAGATAATATCTTTATTGAGCACAAAGTCACAAATACAAGAAGGAATACATGAGACATACCTTTCCCAATGTGGAATTGGGAAGAGAGACTCCTTCTACTCCTTTCCCAATTTGGACTTCAGACTAGAGGCTCTCCTCTCTACATCCTAACTCCTCTAAGGACTATGGAAGATAGTGTATACAATAGAATGATTCCCAAGTGGTGTGTGTTGAAGTGAGGGGTATGGGGTCCTATTTATACTAGTGTTGAGGTTGGTTCCCGCCACCAAAAGCACGCGAATCAGTCTTCATTGACTCCAGGGAGCCGGGAGGAGTCAACACGTGGAAGTTGACCGTGTTTGGCGCCAGGACCAGGTCGGCCGACCCCCTGGTTCGACCGACCTGGTTAGGGCTCCAAACGGCCCATACTTCCTCCAGGTGGCTGCCAGGTGGGTCCCATTGGCTAATATTGGTGCTACACCGTTAGATGGCCTCGGATACTTCTGTTTGTGGGCCATTTGATGAATGTGGCCACGTGGCCTGATTGGCTGGGATGATATTTTATAGGATTGCTCCCCATACTTTTCCTCAATTCCTGTATAAATATCTGCATACACATATTTCTCCAAGTACAAGTGGAAATAGGTCAAGTAGAAATGTGATGTGTGCAAGAAATGATCAATCCTTCACATAATTGAGTTACATTGACGGCCGAAATTGGTATATAACAGCCGTCAACAAACTCCCCCAAGCTTATCCTTTGCTCGTCTCGAGCAAAGTAAAGACTTTAGGTTGATGATCAGGAGTTGCTACAATGTTCTACCTTTTGAAAGTACCAAGTGCACAACAAAATACTCTACCTAGTATTGCAAAAAGTGGTTGTGGTACTTCACCCTTCTTACGTCATTATGGGAGTTATGCCTTCTCCTATTCATGGGTAATTGAAAGATAGAACAGCAAATGGAGCAAGCATAGCCTAGATATCCAGTTCCACTTAAATTCCGGAGAGATTCACATTAGATTATAAGTACCTCAATTGATTCTCTCAATCACTCCTTTGTGTATAGTGGAAATATGTCCTCACCAAGGCATTATGCCTATACTGTTCCTACTCTTTGAATATGGCTTGTATGTGGAGCTTGGTAGGGAAAGTAAGTAGGCATATTTGCAACACATAATATTGCTAAGTCAAAAGAGCAAGCCTTAGGAGAAATCAATTCAAACTTTTGAATCAAGACTTGTGCATGTGTGATGGAATGGAGGTGGATGTGGAAACATTGAGATGACTCCTTTTGATGTGGACTCTCTTTATTGCAAGGATGAAACATGGCTACTTTTTTTATGCTTATGGAGTAAGCATATTATTATTTCTTCTTTTTTCTCATGCTTATGATATAAGCATGCATTTTCTTTTTCTTTTTCTTTTTCTTGTAGCCATGTCTTCTACTCCTTTTTATGCAATAACTTGAAGAGAGTTCTAACTATGAATAGCATGGAGTTTCTCTTTTTATTGTGGAATGGTGAATATGATGGAACTTTGCTTCCTTCTAGTGTAGAAGTATAGCATGTGCAAGTGAAGTCTTGAATTCAAAAAGAATTGAATGATTTCTCACATAGGTCTATACTAGTTTGACTAGGCTCAATGTGAAAGCAAATAGCATATGCATAAGGTGTTGTCTATGTATGAATATCATATGGCTTTGGTAGGTATTTCCAATCAAATGAGGGAAACTTAAATCTTGATAGAATTTCTCCGGAAATCTAAGTTCCACTTTCAAAATAGGAATAGCAGCCCTATTACTAATTCAAATCTCCCAACAACCTAGAAGTAGATTAAGCTTTTGCTACCCACAATTTCTAAATCAAGGCAAAGTTAATTTTAGCCAATTTGAGCAATATTCAGAGAGTAACAAGTTGTAAACTAGGGACTTAGGAAAATAAAACAGAGCAACTATTCATCATTTCATCTATGTGAATTCTAAATCATTCTTACCGCACATCTTTATTTGATAAGCAAAGCAAATCTAAGTTCCTATTTTTATGTTTTTAGATGCATGGTGGATGGTGGATGAATGGAAAGTAAATATGCAATGGATGATTTGAAATAAAAATGCGATGGGTGTGATACAAGTTACCTCAAGTGGGGGTCCTCCCCCACGCTTATTCTTGATCAAGGTTTGTGATAGGGGTTGAAACCCTAACGACAGAGGTAGGCCATAAGTTGGCCTATCCTTGTTGCAGTGTGGCTTTGACAATGGAGGGTTGAGTGTTGATTGTTGTGTTGCCTCCCATGGACACCATGAGTGTGGTTGAATAGAGTGTTTTCGATGATGATTATCCGCACATCAGGGTTTCCATGTGTTGGGTGTGATTTGTCATTCCTTGGCTAGGATAATGATAACCTTTACATCCAAAGGAATGATGTGCACTCAACATACATTAAGTATGTTTCATCATTCTTTGGCTAAGGTGTATCATATCTTTTTGCCATAAGGGAGTGGCATGTGCCCAACATGCATTGGGTATGATCAGTTGTTCCCTGGGTAAGGTACAACATACCTTCTAGCCACATAGGAACAACTTGCACCCAATGATGGTGGCAAATCCCTTGAGCTTGAATGAGTTCTTAGAATAGTTGAGAGCATAATGCTCTCACCCATTTGTGGCAGCCCATTGGTTGCTCATGGAGGGTTCCCATTTCAAATCTCTAGCCTCGTATAGTTATGATTGACCTTCGGGCATAATTTCCGATAGGTAGCAACCATCCTCATTTACTCCTTAACCAAGAGATGTTGAAATGGGAACCTCTAGGGATCCGAACAATCAGCTTCTTGAATGCCTGCATAGTAATATTACTCCTGCAAACTTCCTCTCTTGAATAGAGAGGGATGGTTAGCTCCCGATACTTGTACAAATGAACGTTCAAGTTAGGTAACCGAACTTCCATTTGTACATACGGGGAAGAACAAAATCAAAGATACATTGGTTCCAATGTCAAGTGTATCCATGATCAATGTGTTATTCATTGATAAGAGTGGAGCTTTATGGATAATTCATGTTGCATATTTTCTAAAGCTCCTACTCATAGCAATGCATGTGATAGAAATATACTATATGGATCTGTCGGAGTCTGGTTCGGTAATTCTCCCGGTATTACTGTTAGTATCCTGCAGAGTTTCTTTGTTCGGTTAGGGCGCACGGAAATTCAGAACAAGATGGTGACTTGACACGAGGATTTGCGTGGTTCGGGCCGCCTGAGTGTAATACCCTACTCCACGGGTGTGTGTTCTTGTTGTATTGAGTGCATGAGCGCTAGTGTGGCAGACCAGAGTGTCTGGAAGCCTCTCCTGTGTATCGCTTGGCCAGTCCTTTTATAGTACAAGGGCTGGTCGTTACATCATTAGCCTGGCCCGACATGTGGCCCTGGCAGTTACTGATGTCTAATACACAGTTAATGTACTTAATTCCCCTTAACAGTGTGGTAACGCGCCTTGATGGTGGCGTTACTGGTATTAAGGGTCCCCCTATCGTGTGTCATTAAGATAGCATTAATGACACATAATCGGGTCTTGAAGCTTTAAATGTTCCTTGAAGGTCCGAGCCGTTGGAGGTCCACCAATTCGTCTGTTGCGGTTAAAGGTCCGACGGATGGACGCGTGGCAGCTTTGGAGCTTACCGTCTTGGACGAGTAGGTCCGGTGCTGTTGTACACGTGTCTATACCGGAGCTTCCCTCTGTCGGGGGTTAGGTTTGGGGTGCCACACAGGTATCTAGCCAGAGCATTCCCATGTAGGGATTGTAGCTCCGGTTTTATGATACACGTGGCGGCACTGGGACTAACCATAGGAGGGAGGCAGGTCCAGTTTCGAGTGACACGTGGAGCCTTCGGGGGTCTTCAACTCAGATAGGTGGAGTTCATTTGCACTCTTTCCAGTTCCAAGGGGTATCCGGTACGCAGGGTACCGACAGGATCCCTACATCTTTTAAAGTTTCTAACCATCTTAGCTTTCAAAAGCAAATTTATCATTTAGACCATGACAAACAAGATTCTCAATTTTATCCTCCTGAATTTCACTAGGAATTTAAAATTTAGTGACTCCTCTAAAATATACAATTCAATTTTAGAGTAAGGATATCACTTATTCCTAGGAGTTTGAAATCTAGTGACACCATCTATGCATGAAGCTCAATTAAAAATTATGGCTTTCACTATGCCCAAGTTTCTATATGCCAATTCACCAATTAAGTCATGCCTAAAAGTTTTATTTTCTAAACCTAGAAAAAAATAACTAAGTATACAAAAAAATGCTTAAAGGATTCTAGGTACTTGTTTTAGATTTTTCCAAGTAAGGTGGGATTTCCTTTTGGAGATCCAAAAGTCAATACCCACACTTACTCTTGTGAGGATGCATGAGAATTAAATGATTAGGAAGTGTCAACCTTCCTCACAAATGCAAGCAAATACATTCAATTCTATGGCAAACCAAACAATGAAAAATTCTAAACTCATACCTCATTTGAAGAGCAGTTGGTGACAAAGGTCTTTGTGTGAGAAACTCACAACCTTGATTTTCGGCGTAGGCTTGATGGTTGATGTCAAATGCCAAGTTGAGATTGGATTTGGCAATGAATTTGGTTCTGGCTCCTCCATTGGGTCATCATCTTGAACATTTAGCTTCCTCAAACTCAAAATGAGTTTGAAGGAGAGAAGTGTTATCAAATCCTCCCAATGGTGACTTGAGCTTGATGAAACCTTCCACTTTCTTGCCATACCACCTCTTCACAATTTTGACCTAGCTGCACTTTATTCAAGAACACACAAAACAACTCTAAAACGGGTTACGTTAGCCAAAAGCAAATTGAACCCAATTTTCAAATTTTCTTGCCCAGCTTGAAATAACTTGTAAATGCAATGAGGGTCAAAGCAAATCTTTTTGGTTTGAACTAGGAAGATAAATTCAAGTGGTCATGCACGTAGTTCATATCCAATAAAATTTCTCCCCTAATTCAAATTTTTTGTTTTATGATGCTTGGAAATTTTACTTTCCAATGTGCAAGTGTGGAATTTCAAACGTGCAAATGCAAGGGTTGATGCAATTTGGAAAACAAATATGAGATAACTACCAATTAACCTATTGGCAAGGACTCACCGAATTTTTGAAGTCCGAGAGTAGGACTTACCTCCGTTCTGTTCAGCGCGATGATTTGTTGTCCAATACCGGAGTAGAAGATGTGGACAATTTCTTCTGTTTTGACATGCCAAACCCATTTGGCTGTCATTTGGACATGTGGGCCACATGGTGGCCCTAGCCTTGCCCCGTTGTATTTATATAGACATGTTGTTGTAGCGACGGGTTCTCCCTCTTGAATGTATTCCTTCATGAGAATGGTGAGGCTTTGTCCTTCTTAGGGGTGCCACTCTGACCATATTGATATTCCATTGAATCAACCCATACCTTGATCATGGATCAAAGGCTTCCTTGGGCATGATGACATGTGGACTCCACAATCAAACAAGAAATGTTTCATTCACAATGTCACTTGCCCTAGGTTGAATGGGTTTGGTCAAAGTGTGGGAATCCCAACAAGTGACATGGGATATCTTGGACTTTGAATGCTCCTTAAGTTCTTGTCATTGGCCAAGATCTTCATGTGAATGTTGTCTTGATTTCTGCTTGGCCAAGATACTTCAAGGTAGGCTAGTTGAACTTAAATCCCTAGGAAAGCCATAGCCTCCTTGAATACAAGGGTGATGTTAATTCCACCTTTGACCTCCTTGTGAATGGTAGCCATTGGAGTTGTTGTTTGAAAAAGGTCCTCATGGGCCTTAGGGAAATAATTCCCACGCGTCCCATGATGACATGGATTTTCACAAATCATGTGAATATCCACGACTTGGATTATCCAAACAAATCTCCAATGACTTGGATATTCATGCCACTTCAATGGGAGGTGTAGTTCCATAACTAGCATATCCACCTTGTGAAGTGGTGTGCATGACAAGCTATGGCAACTCGAGCATTCTTCAATCCACCCCTTGAGTGGAGACCTTCTTCTCATCTATGATGAATGAGAATAGTACTCCTTCAGCTCCAGCATGAATGTGGTCATGGACTGGTGGAGCCAACCCATGACACAAGTGTTGGATGAAGAGCCAACTATCCACCGCATGGTGGAGGCAAACCAAGAAGAACTTCTTGGAGCCTTCCCCAAGCTTGGGTATGGATGACTTTGGCTCCTACTGAAAGCTGAAATTCTCCCGCAAAAGGCAATGGTGTTGCCTAGCGGACATTTGTTGAGGTACGCCTTGAATCATCTTGCAGTTTAGCACTTGCGTCCTCGTTGGCTATCCCATACAATGGGCTGGCCAACACTACCCCGTTTTCACCCAAAAGAGAAAACAAACAAGGGTAATCATGTCTAATAACTATTAGTACCTATAGCTTAATCACAAGTGATAGCTATCCTTCACTTTCTTTTGCCTTCCCCGGCAACGCCGCCAGAAATGCTTGTTGACGGCTCTTAAGATATACTAACAAATCAACCCCGGCAACGGCACCAAAAATGCTTGTTGGTATTTATTAACACCATAGATCACCTCCAGTAAAGAGATGAGATCCGCAAGCGCACGGAAGATACTGTTGTAGCATTTCACTCATGAGTATTCCCAAGGGTATCGTATTTATCCCAAAGGAAGGCAATGACTAACCAATTATCCGGACAGGGGGTAAGTTGATAATAGGGGTAGTGTGACACACACCTAGGCAATCTATTCTAAAGGGTAAATGGGTCCTAGAGGGAGATTGGATTAAGAGTTAGAGAGTTGATCCTACAATGCTCCAAATACATATACATAGCCTAAGGTAGATACTAATGGTCATGTCAATGATGAATTCCTATGCAATGCTATTCAACACATCGGGCACGGGCTTACCCCTAGCAATACTAGGGTAACCCCCGCCAAGAGCCTGTGGCATAGCCGAACGTGGAGGATTACAAAGGACAGATAGGGTTGTCACCACCTACTGCCTACCTCTTCAATCCGTGGGTCTGAGACATCCAACGCTACTTAAATACCCTAGCACCATGCTAGCATACTAAGCAAATACCTTAAGAGCTGCAGCACAAGCCATCCTAAGGAAATGAACTAAATCATCGTTGAACCAATGTTGATTGCATAGCATAGTTATTCATATTAACATAATCATATCATAACTACATAGACTATAGTGGGGGTCTATAGTGTTTATGACCATAAGATGTGATCATGAGAGTACAATCATAAAGACTATACCTTCCACTTACATGGACTCCACAATCAAACAAGAAACGCTTTGTCCAAGTATACGTATAAAATAAGACTAAAGATAATATCTTTATTGAGCACAAAGTCACAAATACAAGAAGGAATACATGAGATATACCTTTCCCAATGTGGAATTGGGAAGAGAGACTCCTTCTACTCCTTTCCCAATTTGAACTTGGGACTAGAGCCTCTCCTCTCTACATCCTAACTCCTCTAAGGACTATGGAAGATAGTGTATACAATAGAATGATGCCCAAGTGGTGTATGTTGAAGTGAGGGGTATGGGGTCCTATTTATACTAGTGTTGAGGTCGGTTCCCGCCACCAAAAGCGCGCGAATCAGTCGTCATTGACTCCATTGAGCCGGGAGGAGCCAACACATGAAAGTTGACCGCGTTTGGCGCCAGGACCAGGTTGGCCGACCTCCTGGTTCAGCCGACCTGGTCAGGGCTCCAAACGGCCCGTACTTCCTCCAGGTGGCTGCCAGGTGGGTCCCATTGACTAATATTGGTGCTACATCATTGGATGGCCTCGGATACTTCTGTTTGTGGGCCATTTGATCCATGTGGTGCCACGTGTCGTCGCCTGATTGGTTGGGATGATATTTTATAGGATTGCTCCCCATAC
The DNA here is from genome assembly GCA_036927565.1 of Tuctoria greenei. NCBI lineage: Eukaryota > Viridiplantae > Streptophyta > Magnoliopsida > Poales > Poaceae > Tuctoria > Tuctoria greenei. The sequence continues at coordinate 148,211,097 of JAYESD010000002.1, forward strand.
TTTTCCTCAATTCCTGTATAAATATCTGCATACACAAATTTCTCCAAGTACAAGTCGAAATAGGTCAAGTAGAAAGGTGATGTGTGCAAGAAATGATCAATCCTTTAGATAATTGAGTTATATTGATGGTTGAAATTGGTATATAACAGCCGTCAACAGATGCTATGAATGAAATTTATATATTGAACAATGCTTTACATTCTCATGAAGTTAAATATTGTTCCAGTTGCAAATTAAAAGGGAAAACTTCATGTGAAAATTGCCTTGATCTGTCAAATAAACTTGATGACATGCATAGGACATTGGATCAGTTTTGTAATGCAAATAAGAACCTAAACTTGCTGCTGAATTCCTCCAAATCTTGCAATGATAAATCTGGTTTAGGTTTTGATTCTCATGTTCCTGCTAAGGCACAAACGGTTTAGGTAACCGAATTTCATTGACAAAGTCGGGGTAATAAAATATTAAAGAGTCATCATGATCATTCTTAAGGGTATGTACTTACACTAGATAATCTTCATTATTAATTCTTGTTCAGTTTCAATATATTCAAATGAAGCATATTCTAGTGCTCTTACCCTAGTAGCAATACGGGTAATCAATGAAGTGCATTCAATTGGCTCTGTCCTTGAAATGTAATCTAACCATTGTGTCATCATGGCAATAGCTAGAGCAACTTTTATCTTTTTAACCATTGCAAATAAAATTTTCAGCTCATCATCACACACTACTCTAACATCTCCTCTAGGGAACATGGTCATAGCCACCCATCTATGCATGAAGCGTAAAGTAGGATTGTGCAAGTGGCTATTCCTAGGAGATCTACATCTGACCTCACTAGTCAATTCATGCCAAAAACTTTGTTTGTTAAAATTAGGCAAAGTGTCTAAATCTAGCAAACAACGTTTATGTAAGCCTAGGATTTCACTTAATTCTTTTCATAGGATGTTGTATTATTTTTGAAATAATCTAAAAGTAATACTCAAATCCTATTTTGCGGGTGCAAAGGAATTGTATAGTGAGAAGGCATGAACCTTTCTCCTCTACGCGAGCAAAATCTTCCCATCCTAATGCGCGCCAAATGGAAAAGAATTCGGAATCCATACTTATTTTGGAGATCAAATCCATATCATAAGCTTTAGTGTGATAAAACTCACGATCTTGGAGGAGCTTGTGTGCTTGGTCTTCAACTTCGCTTTGTGTGTCGAGGTCGCTATCATGGAGAAGTTATAGCGGGTTGCTCCTGTCACCCATGGGGGTGTCTTCACATACACTCCTCCTCCGTGGACTTGGTGTAGCAACGGAGGAGAGACGTGCACTTGAGCCTCCACCATGGCTTCAGCTTGCAGCCCTCTTCCTCTTCCCAAACAACCTTTTCATTCATTTTATGGTCACAACAAGCAAGAAAACAACAAGGCAAAAAACTCGAAAAGAAGTGATGTTAGTGAAAACAAAACCTTTGATGAATTTTCTCGTGAAGAACTTGAGAGAAAATTGCAAATGCAAACAAAACCAAATCTTTTTGAGTTGGATTTGAGCTAGAGTTCTTCAATGAAGACCAAGAAAAACAATGTGAGCAAAAGAGTGACTTGGGGAGGTGTAAAATGAGGTGAAGTGTAAAGAGGGATGCTCCGCACGACCACCATTTATAGTGTACACTCCCCAATGGTCATAAGAGGCTCAAATGTAGCCGTTGGAGGAGAGAGAGCCAAATTGGCTCTTTCCCCATGTCGGCTGAATAGGGGGGTCGGCTGCACTAAAATGTGGGCCCCCTGTTCCCTCTTTTGGCAAGTGGCTTCCCAACGGCTATAAAATTAGCACATTGGTGAAATGCCACATTTGCAGCTCAGAAAAATTATTTTCAAATAAAACCCTTTTTCAAAACTAACAATTTTCTTTTTATGAAAAATAAAAAAAAATAAAAATGGTGGTTGAGAATATAAGATTCCCATCTTTGTAAGAAAAACCAAATATGCACTGGGGAAAAAACAACTAAGTCGAAAAACCAAATGTAGAGAAAAGAAAAACCAAAGAAAAGATAACTTCCAATTTTCCCGTTGGCTAGGTCTCACCACAGTCCGATGAGATGGACTTTTTCTCCTTCTTCATCTCTTGACATCCGGGCCTGAGGGATGGTCTCGGACGGCTTGTCTTGCTTCTTCTGCCATTCCTTCTTTGGTGGCTTGGTGGAGTTGGGCCTCTGGGAGGCTCGGATTTCTCTGTCTTCTTGGGGTGTCGATGTGGACGATAAGACAGGTTCTCCACATAGATCAATTCCCTCATGAATGCAATGAACGGATCCACCTTTGGAGGTGTGACTTCGACCTCATGAATGTGTTTAAAATTTGATCCATACTTGATGCGAATCATGGAGCATTGCTCCGGCTTTGGGCGAAAGTTAAACTTCTCCTCCTTGCCATTTATATGGAAGTGGATTTCTCCACCTCCCACATCTATGCGAGCCTTTGCGGTGATAAGGAACGGGATCCTCAGAATGAGCGGCGTATCCTTCTCGACATCCATGTCGAGCACCACGAAATCCACGAATATGAAGCAATTTCATATTTTCACTAGAACGTCTTCAGCAATACCCGCTGGATAACGGACTGAAGAATCAGCCAGTGGAGCTGCATTGGTGTCGGACCAAGACCACCTAGGTCATCACACTCACAGTTGCCAAGATCACAAAGTGCCTTGTTAAAGTAGTGAGCCCCAATCGAGCAAGATATGAAGGCATATCCAGGGTCCTTTAGCCCGTTGCCTTTCCGTAGAGAAATCATGTTGACATTTTCCATGGGAGGTTCAAGCTGCCCTGGCATCTTGGCATTCTGCACTGATGGAACAACAGCTACCAGTTGAGTCAACTGAGTTTCCGACATCTTGTTGAAGCTTAATTGGTTCTTGAAGGCCGAGGATAGTCCTTCAATCTTGGCATTAATACTTTCTAGGGTCTTTTCATTAGTCGATAGCTTCTTTGATAATGCGTCATTGATCCTCAATTGGCTAATGGAAAGCTCTCTCAAGTTGGGTTGATTTCCATTTTTTTCATTGTTGTTGTACCCTCCTTGAAATAAAGGGCATGGTTGGCCCCACCCTTAACCTCATGGATGATAGCCATTGTTGTTCCCATTGATGGCTACGTATAGGGCATCCTCACGAGTATCCGGGCAGTCATTACCCATGTGACCCGTAGTGCCACAAATTTCACAAGTGATGTGAGAGTCTAAGGCATAGGCATTGCCACAAACTTCACCACCGGCTTGTCTATCAATCTTCTTCATGAGGAGGTCCAATTTAGCAGCGATCATGTCCAACTCTTTCAAGGTGTGCATGCCTCGCTGACGGGTTTGGAGACGCTTATCGCTCCAACCCATGTTGGACACCATCTTCTCAATTAAATCATTGGCTTTGGCACCATCAATGAGAGAAAGGCTCCTCCAGAAGTAGCATCCACATGGTCATGGGCGGAAGGGATCAACCCATTGTAGAAATTTTGAATAATGAGCAAGTCGTCCATCCCATGGTGGGGATAGGCCAAGATGTACTCCTGAAGCCTTTCCCATGCCTCGGGAATAGACTCTTTAGCGTCTTGCTGGAAGCTGGAAATTCTTCCATGCAGGACATTAGTCTTTCCCAATGGAAAGAACTTCGTGAGAAATGCTGTAGAAAACTTCTCTCAAGTGTCTACAACACTTCGGTTTGCATAGAACCACTCCTTGGCTCTCTCAAGAAGAGAGAACGGAAACAGCCTAAGAAGGACGGCATCAGGGGAAATGTTCTTGATCATAAAAGTGCTGCAGATCTCAAAGAACTATTGAAGGTGAGCACTTGCATCATCATTAGCCTTCCCACAAAATGGGTTGGCTTGCACCATAGTGATCAAGCAGTCTTGATTTCAAAGTTCACGTCTCCCGTGTTAACAGTGGGTCCAACAGGCACATTGTTAGCAGAGGGAGCCGAAAACTCACAAAGGGTCTTCTGGGCCATTCGCGTTTCGGTTGTTGGTGCAGTAGCGCTAGCTCACTTTGACGCACGAAGCTTCTAAGGAGTAATGAGACGAGTTCGATCTCTCAGAAGGGATTCGGGATCTTCAACAAAGTTTTTTGGCAAGAGGAAACCATACATACACTACCCTATTTTCACATAAATGCAAAAACAAAGAAGGGTTATCGTAAGAAAAAGATACCTAGGGTCCTGTCCTATTCACTCAATCATGCAATACTTCAGCTGCATTCACCGGCAGCGGTGCCAAAAATGCTTGTTGACTTTTCTTACATCACAGATAAAAATTCGCAAGTGCACGAAAACTATCGAAGTAGCATTTCTCCTTTAAAAGTATTACCAAAGGTGTCAGTTATATTTTATCAAAGGAAGGCTAAGTAGAAGCATAGCAATCATCAAATGGAAAGAGTATATTGGTCTAGGTAAGGTTCTAGTGAGGATGGGTAATAGATATGTAGAGGTAGTGTGATGCACACAAGAGCATTCTATTATCAGGTGGATAAATGGGTCAAAGAGGGATTAGGCTAAGAGTTAGGGAGTTGCTCCTACAATGCTTCTAATATACATATACAAAGCCTAGGTTAGATACTAATGAACATGTCAATGGTGAATTCTTATGCTAAGTTGTTCAACACATCGGGCACGGGTTTACCCCTAGCAATACTAGGACGACTCCCACAAAGGGCCTGTGGCATAGCTTAACGTGGAGGATTACAAGGACAGATAGGGTTGTCACCACCTACTGCCTACCTCTTCAATCAGTGGGTCTACGAGACATCCAACGCTAGTTAACTACCCTAGCACCATGCTAGCATATTAAGTAAATACCTTAGGAGCTTAGGCACAAGTCATCCTAAGGCAATGACTAACCTAAACATCATTGAACCAATGTTGAAACATAGCGTAAGTTATTTATATTAACAAGGCCATGTCATAACTAGTTAGACTATAATGGGTGTTTGTAGTGTTTATGATAATAGAATAAGATTGTTATGGCATAATCATAAAGACTACTCATACCACATACATGGACTCCACAATCAAACAAGAAACGCTTCATCCAAGTATATGAGTAAAAGAAGACTATGGATCACATCTTGATTAAGAACAAAGTGACAAATACAAAGAGGAATATATGAGCCATACCTTTCCCAATTTGGAACCAGTAAGAGAGAGACTCCTTCTACTCCTTCCTAATTTGGACTATGGACTACAGGATCTCCTCTCTACAGCCTAAACTCCTCTAAACCTATGGAGAATATTGGATACAATAGAATGAATACTCAAGTGGTGTGTGTGTGTGTGAAGTGAGGGTAGGGGGTCCTATTTATAGCTGGAGAAGGGTCGGTTCCGCCACCAAAAGCGTGGGAATTAGTCTTCATCGTGATCAGGGCACTAAAGGGAGTCGCCACGTGGAAGTTGGCCGCGTTTAGCACTAGGAACAAGTCGGCCGTACAGGTAGTTCGACTGACCTAGTCACTGCTACATGTGGGTCCCATTGATTGATACGGGTGATACACGGTTGGATGGCCTCGGATACTTCTGTTTGTGGGCCATTTGGTACATGTGATGCCACATGTCTGCGCTTGATTGGCTAGGAAGATATTTTATAGGTTTGCTCCCCCTCTTTTACATCATTTCCTATATAAAATGTTTGCATGCACTATTCTTCCAAGGACAAGTGTGAATAGGTTAAGTAGAAAGATGATGTATGCAAGAAATGGTATTTCCTTCACATAATTGAGTTATATTGACGGGTGAAATTGGTATATAACATCCGTTAATAGCAGCATAACCCCATTGTTCATCAACTGCACGCTCGAAAATGGTGCAGTGGAGAACATCAGAGTTATGCTGTTGAAATCTCGTCCGGATCCAAACCCGCGTCTCGTCACAAGCCATGCCCCCTCAGTCACTCACAGACTGTCAAAAAAAGGGACAATTCTGAACTTACACGCCTCACATGTGTAACGCATGTGAGACGGGCACATTCGAAACGGATAGCACATATTGTACAAGTTATGTTAATCTTTCATTTTCGAGACATTTAAAAGACAGAGGAAAGAACGAGAGATAGAAGGGGAAAAGAACGAGAGAGTGATAGGGAAGTGGGTCAGACGACTCAAGTTATGCCCCGTCCGGGCCGCCTTTAACTTACAATGGCGTTGGGGTTAGCCATCCTAATTGGGTGAAAGATGAGAACGCCTTGTCGAGCCCTGCCGTCCACACGCTAGAGATTGCATTCCTCGCCATCACTTTTTGCCAGTGTGCCCATCTCGACGAAAATGTGACCCCTAAATAGATCGTGATGTGCCCTAAATGGGTTGCCGTCCACACGCTAGAGATTGCAATCCTCGCCATCACTTTTTGCCAGTGTGCCCATCTCGACGAAAATGTGACCCCTAAATAGATCGTGATGTGCCCTAAATGGGTCGTGTCCAGTTGGGCCAGACTGAAGCCCGTTTATATATATAGTAATTAGTCACTCAATCAAAAAAATAATTAAAAAATTAATGAGAAATTATAATACAAACTGAACAATTCAATAAACAATCATCTACTAAATTAACAATTAACAACAAATTAACATTAAAACGGTATAATGTGTGGGCAGTGGCGGTAGCGTAGACGCCGGCAGCGCCGTGGGCAGGCCAGCAGCGTCGGCGGCAACGTGGGCAGCGGTGCTGGCGTGAGCAGCAGCGGCGGCGGCAGCGTGGGCATCACATGTCATGCTATACATTCACAAATAACATTGGCGGCGGTGTTTGCATACATCACATTGCAAATAACATTTATAAATAACATTTTGCAAATAACATTGCAAATAATGTTGCTAACATTGCAAACAACATTGCAAAAAAAATTGCTAACATTGCAAATAACATTGTAACTTTGCTCACATTTCAAATAACATTGAAAATAACATTTCTAACATTGTTAACATAGCTCAAATTTCACAACTAGAGAGAGGAAGGTAGGAGGAGGTGGGAGAGGAGACCTTGGGGTGCCGGGGGAGGCGACGCGGTGGGGCGCCAACAACGAGCAACGGTTGGGGAGTGCGATGGGGCGACGGGTGACGGGTAGTGGGGCAACGGGCGACGGCCAAGGTGCAGGCGACGGGCGATGGGCTATGGAGCGACGGTCGGGGAGCTCAGTGGCGGCCATGGGAGGCACGTGACTCGACGGCTCGATGGCAGCACCGGCGGCGCGGCGGCGGGAGAGGAGCCGTGAAGTGTGGTGGCTGCTGGTGTTAGGGTGAAATGGGAGTCGAGCCGTGTGGGCCGATTTATATCCCCTTTATTTGCAATGGCCCTAGGGTTTTCCGTCACAATTTACTTAACTTGCAACGGTATTAGGTTTGGTCGTTGCAAGTTGTCTTCAATTTTCAACGGTGAATTTATTCGCGACGGCGTCTAGGCCTGGCATCGTAAATAAACATCTGTTTGTGATGGTCGTTTACTTTTGTGACGGTCGAGTGCGGGCCATCGCAAGTTTCTCTATTTGCGACGATCGGCCTGTGACACTTGGTTCCAAAAATTGAACCAAGCGAATGCATATGTGTGCCCAGGATGTTCAGCACACATACACGAGTGCACCACAAATGATATACAGGAAAATACCACGGCACAAACTAGAAAATAGGTACCTTTATTACAATATTCAAATAGTTCTCAAATTGCAAATCTAATGATCACTATTACTAATGCTGCAACGGAAAATAAACTAAACTAAGCAAGTGAGGCAACACGGCTCCAAACATCCAGATGCAATCGATGGCGGCACACAACCTTGAACTCAACATTATTCTCGGGGTACTCCTAAACATCACCTGAAACTGTTGGTGGGGGAATTGCAAGGGTGAGCACATGTCATACTCAGCAAGTATGGGAAAATAATGACATGTTGCTTAAACAAGGAATGATAAATAATAGCTATTTGCTGAAAAGTACATTTAAAGTATGTAAAAAGCATCCTACAATGTCTATGTGTATGAATCCCATCATATCCCAAATAATTACCATCATTTACCATCACATCACATCCCTCCATATTTATCCATTCATATACCAGATTCTTACCATCATAACTATCCATACTCATATAACATAACCCAACCCATAACCATATCTGAACCATCCCAAATACCAAATCCAACTCTAATCATGTGAGGTTCCAGGTCGCTCATAACCGAAAGCATGACTATCATGATAGTTTTTTTTATACTCTTCAGAGGTTGTTCCACTTTACGCACACGTTTTTTGATTTCATCACCTTTCGGTAACTAAGAACCTCCCTTATGTCGTCTCACACTTCCTTTGTGTGTGGCCAAGAGACCACAAAATAGCTTTTACAAAGGGACTACTAGTATGTATGGATCCACTAAGGTTTTACTAGCAGGCTTAAATCTCCATTCCCCCCCCCCCCATGCCCCCCCCATGTGCCATGCGGTTCCAAGGGTAGCCCTCCTCGACTCCCATTCCCTGCACCATCTAATGGTCCATACAATACCATAATACACCTAATTATTCAGCTACACCGCACCCATACTTGGCCTTGTGGTGGCAATGTAAATCTTGGATGGTCGCTCTACGAACTGGTCCTTAGATTTAAATCAAGCGAAATCACCATAACATCCAAACCAGTCGACAATCCATGCTTGCTTAGATCTCTCAGGTCCCATGTTACCATTTGATCATATTCATCAATTCTCATCATGTACATGCTCATTAATTTATAGTTAAGCCATTAGGTTGTTTTTCCTATCCCGATTAATTAGAGCGACGCAAAAAGGTAAAATACCCTTCCCGACTCTCTACAATATATTCCAAGCGACAAGGATGGTCAAACAAGACTAGTAAACACCTATCATGGTTTTCCCATCAATTTGACACAAGCAAGCAGTTTCGCAAACAAAACATTTAAAAACGAGATCAAAATGTTCAAGGACACTTGCCTTGCTCTTGAGACTGGTTCGGATCAAAAGCTTCAAAATTCTGGTGCTAGAGGTCCTCAAAAGAACCCTCTAGAGCGTTACCTTCTATTCCTCACAACAAACATACAAAACAAATATTACAATCAATAAATGCTCATATATTACTCAATATGTCATGATATGCATGATTGATGCAATTATGTGGTAATGCATGTTATTAGGTTGCTGTTATTGCTTACTATCTAGTTACAATTAAGTCTTACATGTTAGAATAAGGTTTAAGTCATTTTGGGGAATATTAAAGAAGTTCCAGGAATTTCCAGATTTTAGGAGACCGGACTAGTCTGCACCTTGGGTCGGACATGTTCGTTTTGGACCAAAAAGTTGAACGGGCTAGTCAGCACTGGACCGGACAAGTCCGCTATGGCTAGGGTTTTGGCGAATTTTCAAGTAGAGCATAGTTTGATTAATCATGGAACCATAATTGACGTAGGAAAGATGGATCTAAGGTATTTATCGCAAATCCAAAGGTTCAAAGGTGGAAGACTTGAGAATTTGTCGTCTAGATCGATGGAGATGAAGAACTGACAAAGGGGGATGTTGACGTTGAGGAATTTGATGATGAAGTTCGCAGCAGCGATGACAATCTTGGTTGATCCTCCTTCTTCCTTCCTCTTCCTTCTTCTCCCTACGGTGGAGGCCTCTTGATGGCGGCTCTCACGTGAACAAGGGTTTAGAGTTTCTTCTGATGTAGCAAAGAGGTGAAAGGGTGGGTGGTGGGGTGTTTATATAGGGTAGAGGTGGTAGGGTTTGGGTGGGATTCAAGTAAAAGGCGGTGGAAACAAGTAGAGGTCATGGTAGAGTCCCTCTTGGGCTCCTCAGAGGTGAGATACGACATTCTTGGGCCCAATTAAGGTAATTACCCAATAACCCATCGTGGAGGAAAAATATAACCCGAGTCGAAACCCTACACACCGGACTAGTCCTTAGAGGGGCCGGACAAGTTCGATCGGGTACAGAATGTTGAACGGACAAGTTGGGAGCAAATACAGAGAAGTCTGATCAAGACTAGAAAGTAAAACGGACAAGTCTGGTACATGGCCGGACAAGTTCGGAAGTTTTTCCAGTTTCAAAACTGGACCAGGTTTGAGGAATTGCCGAACAACTCCGAAAAGTTCTAGTAACAAAGATCAGACTAGTCCGTTCGTGAGAATGGACAAGTCCGGAAAACAACAGAAACGTTTTTGGACTAATCCGTAGCAAATAACGGAAAAGTACGGGGGACAATAGTAGCTAAACTAGACTAGTCTGGGGTCCACTCTGGACAAGTCCGTATTGAGCCAGGTTTTTAATTGCTATTTTGGTTCTAATTCATTTTAGTCTTGTTCTTTTTTGTGTTGTATCGTGTTAGACATGTAAAAGAATGTATGTAATGCATGATGGATGAAAACGAGTGTGTTACACGATCGTCACAAATTTTTTTATCCATTGCAAATTATCGCTTTTCCTATTGTGCATTATAAAGGGCCAAGACGTAGATCTGGAGGAATTCTGTTAGGTGTCAACCTTGTGTATTTTGGTATAGGAGCCATATATGAGGGTGGCTACTATGTTAAGTTCCATTTGTGCAATAAAATTGATGGCTTCAAATGGACACTAGTAACTGTCTATGGCCCAGCGCAAGACGAGCACAAGCTGAATTTTCTTACTGAATTGGTCAATTTATGCTCGCGTGAAACAGCCCGGTTTTAACAGGAGGGGACTTTAATATACTTCAACGGCTAGAGCACAAGAATAAAGATAATTTTAGCTATAGATGGTCTTTTATATTATGCAGTAGTGGAAGGTCTTAATTTATGGGAGTTAGAGATCATAGGACGCAAATATGCGTGGGCTACTTCTATGCCAAATCTTACTTTTGAGAAATTGGATCGGGTGCTAATGTCTACTGAGTGAGAACACAAGTTTCCGTTATCCTCGCTACCAGCATTGACGAGAGAAATCTCGGATCACTCCTCTTCTACTTGACTCTGGGATCTACCATTCTGCTTTAATGTTTGAGCTGGGATGGTTACTGCGGGATGGTTTTCAGGAAATGGTTAGAGAGGTTTGGTCCGAAAAGCAGGGAGGTGTAACACCTATAGAGAAGTGGCAAGCAAAAATTAGTAGGCTTAGACAACATCTCAAGGGCTGGGCAAAAAATGTTAGTGGGGCTTATAAGAAAAGAAAGAAAGAACTGCAAGATAAATTGGATGCACTAGATAAAAAGGCAGAAAATGTGTTGATAACAACTGATGAGATGAACTTAAAAAACTATTTCAATAGACGTTTGGCTCAGCTTTTCAGAGAGGAAGAATTAAAATGGTACCAAAGGGCCAAGACAAAACATATACTAGAAGGGGGTTCAAATACTACATATTTTCATCTAGTGCAAATGGAAACCATAGAAAATCGAGAATATATCAATTACAAGAAGACGATAGGATAATTGAAGGGGACGAGGGCTAAAAAATACATCACCCGTTACTATCAAAATCTCTTCAACCCTCCAGGAGAGTTGCTTCCACCTGGATTCAGCCATTAGAGAAGATATACTAAATGGGATTGTAACAGAATAGTCCGGGACAGAGGAAGTGAAGAAAGTGGTTTTTGAAATGGAAAAAAAAAATATAGCTCCCGGGCTTGATGGTTTCCCCACGAAATTCTATCAGGCATTCTGGGATACTATTAAGGATGATCTGATGAATATGTTTTACAAATTTCATGAAGATAACTTACAAATCTTTAGACTAAATTTTGGTACTACTGTGTTCCTACCGAAAAGTGCTGATGCAAATAATGTACAACAATATAGGCCGATATGCCTATTGAATGTCAATTTCAAAATATTCACCAAGGTAGCAACCAACAGAATCATGCCGATAGCTCTCAAGGTGATTAATCCGACGCAAACAGAATGGGAGAAATATTATGGAAGGGGTGATAGTAATGCATGAAACGATACATGAACTACACAAGAGAAAACAGAATGGGGTAATTTTTAAAATAGACTATGAGAAAGCCTACGATAAAGTCAAATGGTCGTTTGTTAGGCAAACATTACAAATGAAAGGATTCTCAGAAAAATGGTGCAAATGGATAGACGCGTATATAAAAGGTGGTCATATCGGAATCAAATTAAATGATCTGATAGGAGAAAATTCATGACCAAAAAAGGCCTACGTCAAGACGATCTGTTTTCCCCAATTCTGTTTAATATAGTGGGTGATATGCTGGCTATACTAATAAATAGACAAAGTGAACTGGGCTAATATGGGGAGTTCTTCCCAATCTAGTTCAGGATGGGTTGTCTATATTACAGTATGCCGATGACACAATTTTTTTATGGATCATAACTTGGAGAGAGCAGCAAATCTCAAGCTTTTATTATATACATTTGAACAAATATAGGGCCTTAAAATTAATTTTAACAGGTGTGAGATTATGTGCTTTGGGGAAGCAAAAGATTGTGTTAGACAGTATTCTTGGCTGTTCGGGTGTAAGATGGGATCTTACCCGTTCAGATATCTAGGAATTCCTATGCACTATAAAAAACTAAACAATAAGGATTGGAAGATCATGGAGGAAAAAATTTAGAAAAACTAAGTTACTGAAAAGGTAAGAGTCTATCAGTGGGAGGAAGATTAGTATTAGTTAACTTGGTCCTGACAAGCATAGCCATATTTATGTTCTTTTTAAATCCCCAGAGGCATGTTAGAAAAACTTGATTATTTAGATCAAGATTTTTCTGGCGAGAGGGCGATCACAAAAAGAAATATAGATTGGCAAAGTGGAGTGTTGTCGGAGTGTTTTTCCGGCAATTCACCCGATACTACCGTTAGTAGCTCGCGGAGTTTGTAGTTCAGTATTGGGTTCGCAGAGATTCCAAAGAGTATGGCGAATGGACACAAGGATTTACGTGGTTCGGGCCGCCTGAGCGTAATACCCTACTCCACGGGGTGTGTAGCTGTTGTATGGAGCGTCTAAGAGCTTCAGCCAGAGATTGTGTATGTGTCAGAGAGCGTAAGAGTCCCCTTGTGTATCGTCGACCAGTCCTTTTATAGTACAAGGATTGGTCGTTACACAGTTAGACTGGCCCGACATGTGGCACCCGCGGTTAATAATGTTTAATACGTAATTAATGAGATTAATTACCCTTAATAGCGTGGTAACGGGACCTGACAGTGCTGTTACTTGTATTAAGGGCATTCTGATCGTGTGTCATTAATATGGTATTAATGACACTTAATCAGGTCTTGAAGTCTTTGATTGCCCCTTAGAGGTCCGAGTCGTTGGGGGTTCACCAGCTTGATAGCCAAGGTTGAAGGTCCGACAGTTCGGAGACGTGGCAGCTTCGGAGCTATTCGTCTAGGATGGGTAGGTCCGGTGTAGATGTACACGCATTGATACTGGAGCTTTCCTCTGTCGGAGGTTAGGTCCGGGGGTGCCCCACAAGTGTTTAGCTCGGAGCTATCCCATGTGAGGGATATATGTCTGGTTGTAGTGTACACGTGGCAGTATCGGGACTAACCATAGATGGGAGGCATGTCCAGTCCCGTATGACATGTGGGGCCTTCGCAGGTCTTCCACTCGGACAGGTGAAGTCCCTTTGGGCTTTTTGTAGTCCCAAGGGGTATACGGTACACAGGGTACCGACAGTGGCCCCCTAGGCCCACCTCTGGGAGAAACCTTTTGGATGGAGTCATTTTGCAGGAGGTGGGTCCATCCTTCGATTTTTGTGTCGTGTCTTCAAGGATCTTCGGATGTGATGTTGGCAGTAGTTCGTAGTTAAACCAACACCACGTGGCATATCATGGATGCGGCAGGTGAGATATTAGTGTGCGAATCTCACGCAATTGAAGGTCACCGGTTCTCGATACGAAAATTGTATCGGTTCCGCGCGCCTTGTCAGGCCGCCGCCTTTGGGTTTCCCACCTTTCATGATGACAACCGTTCGCCTGGGGTAAGGATCTCGACTTGATCGTCTGGGTGGCCCCGGGCCCCCTTGTCATTGGCAGGGTGATGTTTTTGACTTGTATCGTCGGCTCCTCTGCGGTTTCCATCCAAGCGTTGCGGGGGCTTACTTAAGAAGGAAAGCGTGCACCATTTAGGGGTTTTTTACACCTTCATTCGATCTTGCGCTGAAATCCTCCATACTTTTGCTTGCTTTTCGTCCCTAGCTCCGCTTGTGCTGCCATGGAGTTGGGTCTCTACAAGAGCCGACTCAAGATCGACAGCAACTTGAAGAAGGAACGGGCCCTCATGGGGTGGTCCAGTGACTTCTTCAACCACCAGGTCCGTGCCGGCAAGCTTCCATTCGAGAAGGAGCACGCCGGCGACAAGGTGTACTTCTTCGCGTACGCCATGGTGGGACTGATCCCACCCTTTTCTTCTTTTCTCTTGATGCTGCTGGACTTCTATGGTCTGCAGCTGTACCACATTGGCCCCCACTCCATTCTTTTGGTGTCGATATTTGTCCACTTCTGCGAGATGCGGGTGGGTATTCCTCCCTGCGTCGAGCTCTTCCGCACCTTCTTCACCATCCACACCACCGGCAAGAGTGACGAGTTCCTTGGCTTTTATTACTTTGTGAAGCGCAAGAAGTGCAAGTGCCCGTACAAGTACTTGCGGTCGTTCCCTTCTATCAAGTGGGACGACTGGAAGAAGGATTGGATCGTCATCAGGGCAGGGGAGCATGAGAGGCTGGAGTTGCCCGTAGGCCTCCCCAACGTCGACACTAAAGCTTGGAGTGAAGTTTCGGTGTTGTCGGACGCCTTCAACCCTGCTCTGACCAGGATCCGCCAGTGCGTGGAAGGAGGGGTGACTCCTCAGACGGTATTTTGCAACTTCCTGGCCAATAGGTGAGCTCCGCTAAAGAAGAGGGAGAAACTTGCTTGGGCCCTCAACAGTGTGATGGACGATGACTGGATCAAAACCGGTTTGAAGTCCAACCTGGAAGGCGCAACCTTGGAGCTTCACCTCAAGAAGTATTAGCACGACATCAACGTCAAGGGCGACTACTTGTCTCCGTCGGCGGCTTTCCTCCCTCTGAACATAGAGGCAGAGTTCAGCAGGGAGCTTCGGCAGAAGATGCCGGTGCTTGATGACCTTGGTGTCGTTGAGAGGCGTTCAACCACCGGGTTGGTGATCTCCGGAGCTTCCGAGGGTGGTCCCCCTTCCATCCCGGAATAGAGAGTTGAAGTCGCGGGCAAGGGCAAAGAGTTGGTCGAGCCCTCAAGCCAAAAAAGGAAGCTGGAGCACTCTGATGGGAGGTCCGTCATGCCTGCTCCTTCCCCAGCAGCTCCTTCTCCCCGGAGGGGGAGGTCTTCAACGGCGGCATCCACTCCATCATCGGCATCTCCTCGGGGTGCTAGTTCCGGCCGTGTGGCTACAGTACCAGGACCAGTTGGAGGCTCTGGGTCCAGAAGTTCTTCCTGATGGAGGGGGGCCTCGACCAAAGCAGCGCCGACGGTTGCGGCGAGCTCCGGGGAACCTTCCGGAACTGACATGCTAGTGGCGACAGGGTCCAGTCCTGAGCGTCCTGAGAAGAGGTCCCGTGCTAACTGGTGCGGAAGCCTTTCAAGGTAAATTTTGTTTTTTACCTCAATTGGTTGTTTTGTGTTGTAACTGTGTTTTGAGTGTCTTTGTCCTTCATCCACAGGGTACCCAAGAAAGGGGCTGAAGCTCCTGTTCCTACTACAACATCTGAAGCTGTGTAGGCGGAGGCTCCAGCTCCAATCCCAGTGCCGCCCCAAGGAGTGGATGAGGCTGCGACAGCTCCGGCGCCAGCTGTCGTAGTCTTGGACCTTGACTCATCCCCAGAAGCTCTCGTGGTAGCGTCGGACCATGGGAATGAAGATGCACTAGCGGCACATGCCCCGAAGGTTGAAGCTGATGGTTTGGACGCTGAAATGGTGGTCGCTCCGGCCCCAGAACCGGAGACATCTGCGATTCCGGTCCTAGAACCGGAAGTTGTTGGAGCCCTGGAAGTGGAGTCGGTGTTTGATGATGCCACGGCGGTAGAGCCGGTGGTTGATGAAGCTCCGGTGGTAGAGTCGGTGACTGATGAAGTTCCGGCGCCCGAGCCAGTCGTCGAAGAAGTTCCTGCGCCTGAGACGGTTACTGTAGAGGTTCCGGCGCCGAAACCCCTGATGGTCGAAGCTCCAGCGCCTGAGCCAGCGACGGAGGAGGCGCCAGCGTTGGAGCCGGAAGTGGCTTCAGCTCCGATAGGATCTTCAATGCTTGCCCCGGAGGCAGTGGTCCTGGAGGTGCCCACGCCTGAGCCAGGGTACAAAGATGAAGTTGCCGCCCCCCCGCCTGAGGGTCCATTTGTTGATGACCTGGCGGCGGGACCTTTGGAGCCAACTCCAGAGGTTGAAACTTCTATTGCAGGACCTTCCTCGGCTGCGGCCGAGGCTATCCCGGAGGACGGCCCTAGTGCCGTGGAAGCTCAGGAGAGCGCTCTTGTAGAGTGGGACCCGATTTTTGTCACGGAGAACCCGCTTGAGCCAGCGGAGAGGACCCCGACAGGTCCGGACCCGATCCCTCTGTCGTTGTCTATTGACAGCGCCTGCTCCAGTCTTTGCCAGGTTCAGCTGGCTTTTTACCACGACAGCAAGGCTCTCGAGGAGGAGCGTCAAACTCTTAGGAGGTGGTGCAACCAGCTCCAATTCGAGACCAAGATGGTGCAGTCGAGGCTGGCTGATGATAAGGAGTGGGTGAGGAAGGAGAAGATCCGCCTGGAGTATTGGGGTAAGCTGCTGGATGAGAGGGAAAGCATGACGCGATCCCTTGACAACCAGTCCTGGGCCATTTACGAACAGGTCAAAGCTGCTAATAGCGCAACAGATGATCACCAAGAGAGGCTCGACGCCATCCACGCCAGTCTCATCAAGCGCTGGGAGGCTCTTGAGGAGCAGGAGAGAAAGCTGGATGATGAAGAGCAAAAACTCCTGGAGCTGCGGGACGACGTCGTGAAGAGGGAAGAAGAGCTTACTCAGAGGCTAACTCTGGGTGACAACAGTCTCGAGGAGCGCACCAAAAAAATGGACGAGCGCTGCGAGAAAGAGGAGAAGAAGGCCTGGCAGCGAGGACAGGAACTCCACAGGAGGGAAACTGACGTTGCTGCCAGGGAGAAGAAGGTGCGGGGCCGAGAGAAGGACCATGTTAACCGCCGGAACGAGATCCACCTCCGGGAGGAAGAGCTCAGTAAACTCGAAAGGCAGGTTGCTGAAAAGATTCATCAGAACGCCAAAAAGGTGGAGCGTCTTGCTCGGGAGAACTCGGAGTTTGCGGCGGCCAGAAGATCCTTGGAGGAGATGCGAAGTGGCAGGGTTGCGGAGTCCCAACAAGTTTGGGACTTTCTGGGAAAAGCCAATGATGCACTGACGCCAATCGGTTTTAGTCCCGTGCGTCCGGATGATCCGGAACCGGAGCTGGACCAGGCGTTGCAGGCGCTGAGTTCAGCAGGAAACAAGCTCTCCAAGATGGGCAATGTCATTACGAACCAGCTGGAAACCGAGGGACAATCCCTGGCCAAGAGTGTTGCGGAATTTGTACCGTCGTGCTACACAAGCTGGGACCCCTAATTCCCTCTGGGCCCAGTGCTCAAAGGTCCCATCAACGGAGAGGGAGAAGCTGCCCACGCCAGCGTTTCTGAGGTTGCCCAGAAGGTTGCTTCGTTCTTCCATAGGGTCTAGGACCATCTCTTTGTAGCTCCCGCTTGTATCCTCTCTTCTTTTTCTCCAATTTTGTAATCTCTTGTCTCCAAATGAATGAAATCCAAGTTTATGAATGAAATCCAAGTTTTTTATGAATTTAATTTTTTTCTTCAACACCTTTGTCCCGCTTGGCCCCCTGATAGATGTACGCAATTTGATTTTGAACATGTACCAAGAGGATGTAACAGTTGTTGAAGACTCGCGTGCTTCAGACTTGTAGAGCATAGGTTCGAAGTCTTCGGTAGTGAAGGCTCCCTGAGGTTGTCGGAGCTTAAGGGCTCCGGCCTTGACCATCATTGGAGCTTGGTAGCTCCAGCAGTGGTCTCCATCAACACGTAGAGCGTCGACAGTTAGTCCCCTGAAGTCTTCCCACCATCTTTTGTTCACTTTGACGGCTAGCCCCATAACTTTACCGGAGCTGAGTAGCTCCAGCGATGCTAGCTAACAATGTTTAAAACATCGACTACAAGCCATCTAGGGGATGCCGGAGCTTTAATAGCTCCGGCTTAATTCACCATCATCATGAGATCTTTATTTTTCCTGCACACTGAAGTCAAGAAAAATAGTAAAATTTGTTTCCTATCTATAACTCAGTTGCGACTTACTATTCTCGTAAGAAATTTTTGGGTCGAGCGCAATTCTTCATACAATCAAGTGCACTGAGTTGTTTTCTCCAAGTCCAATTGTTTTCAGGACCCGCCTTACTTTGGCCTACCGGGGTGTAGGTAGAGTGGCGTACTTAGGGTGCAGGACCAGGCTATGTCGATAGCACACTCTGGACCTAGATTGGCTGGCGGCATTCAGGCGAGTGAGCCATTCAACAACATGAAAACCCGGAGGAATTAACAATATGACTCAAGTTGTACATGAACTAGTTGATCTAAAAAATTCTTGAGAATCGCACAACTTTGTTATAGACAAGAAAGGGAAAAATAAAAAATAATGAGCTTGTACAAAGTAAATGCACATGAAGTCTGTTTTCACACAAAGATAACTTTCATTATAGGTCCGGGGTACAGGGGAAAAAAGTACACCCTTAGGGTATGGCACTAGGCTAAGTGTGTTTTGTTTCTTGTTTGACCCAAGGTAGCTAGCTACACTTTTAGTTCTGAGACTGTGACAAGTGTTGCCTGAACTTTGCGGACCTTCCAGAGAAGGTCCGGCTGTTCTCCCGGAGGAGCTACCTGACTCTGTACAATGACTCTATAACATACATCACGTGTAATTACATACTCACCTCCGTGATATTAAGCGTAGAACTTACGGAGGTGCTCAATGTTCCAAAGATTAGGGAGAGGTGTCCCATCCTCGGTTGCCAAGCGAACGCATCCGGGACGGGTTACTTTAATCACTCGGAAGGGTACTTCCCAGCTAGGGGAGAGTTTGTTTAACCCTTCTTTGGATTGTATTCTCCGTAGCACCAGATCGCCTTCCTCGAGCTGTCGGTTGTGAACATGCCTTTGGTGATAGCGCCGGAGAGCTTGGCGGTATCGGGCATTCTGAATAGCTGCTCGGCACCTTCCCTCTTCAAGGAGGTCAAGGTCTTCACGCCGGAGCTGGTCCTGCGCGGCATCGTCGAAGGTCCGGACCCGGAGCGACCCCAAGGTGATTTCTGGAGGAAGGACTGCTTCAGCTCCATACACCAGGAAGAAGGGTGTCTCTCCAGTTGACCGGTTTGGAGTTGTCCTGTTGGCCCATAGAGTGGGCGGAAGCTCTTCGATCCAGTTGGATCCATGTTTTTTCAGACGCTCATATGTGCGCGTCTTGAGTCCTTTTAGGATTTTTGCATTTGCTCTCTTGGCTTGGCCATTGCTTGCCGGGTGAGCTACGGAAGCGTAGCTGACTTGAATGCCGAGATCTTCGCAATATCCTTGGAATGCAGAGCTTGTAAATTGGGTCCCATTATCGGTTATGATTTTGTTTGGGACTCCAAATCTGCATACGATGGACTGTAAGAAGTTGATGGCTGATTGCGTGTTTATTGTCACAACTGGAGTTGCTTCCGGCCATTTGGTGAATTTGTCAATGGCGATGTACAGGAACTTGTAACCTCCGACGGCTCTTGGGAAAGGTCCCAAGATATCCATCCCCCACACAGCAAAAGGCCATGTAGAAGGTATCATTTGTAGAGGCTAGGCCGGTGTGTGAATTTGTTTTGCATGAAACTAGCATGCTTCACATTTCTTCACCAGCTCAATTGCATCATGGAGCGCTGTAGGCCAGTAAAATCCATGTCGAAAGGCTTTACCGACCAGCGTGCGGGAAGACGCGTGGTTCCCACACTCGCCTCCATGGATTTCTGCGAGGAGCTCGCAGCCTTCTTCCCTTGTAATGCACCGCATTAGGACGCCATTAGCACTGCGCCGGTAGAGATCCCCTTCTACCAGCGTGTATCTTTTAGCCAATCTGACTATCCGGTCAGCGGATACATTATCTTCAGGAAGGAAGTTGTCTTTCAAGTAGCTCCGGATCTCCGAGATCCATGCATTGGAGCTAGCTTGAGCATTTGAGTCTTGCGTGAGGCTTGCTCGGAGCTTCCGGCGGCACCTACGACCCTTGATGGCTACCATGGTAATAGGGCCATCGGGACTGCCAGATTTGAGGTGTTGTTCTCGCCCCCTTCGCTCAGTTTGGCAGGCTGAGCTGTCGGTTTAGACAACCTCCAAACGAATGTTCTGTCGGGAGCCGAAGCTCTGGTTGACGCTTTCGTTGAGAGTTCATCAGCTTCAGCGTTATGGAGACGTTGTACATGGTGGAGGTCCAAGACTTCGAAGTCCTTCTAAAGCCTCGGTACTTCGAGGAGATAAGAAGCTAGTTGGGGATGGTTGTAGGAGCATTCACTCTTCACCTGTTTAATGATGAGCTGCGAATCTCCCTTGACCAACAGCTGCTTGACACCATATGATAGTGCCACCTTTACTCCATAAATGAGTGCTTCATATTCCGCCATGTTGTTGGTCGCCTTGAAGTCAAGGTGCACCATGTATTTAACCTTCTCCCCGGTCGGAGCGAGGACAAGGACTCCAGCTCCGGCCCCCTACTTCTTCATGGAGTCGTCGAAGTAGAGAGTCCAATGAGGCTCGGTGAAGACCGGAGCCTTGAGTTCCGGCTTCTGCTCACTAGGGCCCCCAGGATTTGATGGAGAGGGGGTCCATTTCGGCACAAAGTCCTCCAATGCTTGACTTTTGATTGCTTGTCTTGGGACGAATTCAAGGTCAAACTCGGCCAATTCCGCTGCCCACTTTGCAATGTTCCCAATGGAGTTGGGATTATGCAAAATCGCTCGCAGTGGATATGAAGTCACCACTGAGATCTTGTGAGCTTGGAAATAATGTCGGAGCTTCCCGGAAGCAATAAGAACTGCGTATAGCAGTTTATGTACTTCTAGGTACCGAGTTTTGGCGTCGTGGAGTACTTCACTGATGAAGTACACTGGGCGTTGGACTGTTCGGTCCCTCCAGGAGGGGCCCAGAGCTTCCTCCTCATCGACCCGGACCCTCCCGGAGGGGTCCGGACCTTCTTCGGGGATCGTCGGGTCCTTGTTGGAGGAACCCGGAGCTTCTTCAGGAGTGACCTGGACCCTCCCAGGGGGGTCCGGCTCTTCTTGCTCAACAAGAGTAACTCCTTGTTGACTCAAGTTTGGGGGCTAGGACCCAGGCTCGCCTTCAGGAACCTCCTGACTCTCCCGGAGGGGTCTGGATTCCTGAGCTTGTAGCGGTTCTAGTCTCTCCGCAACCAGGACCATGCTGACAAACTCGTCAGTTGCCGAAATGTAAAGCAGTAGAGGCTCACCAGGGTTCGGAGCTGCTTCAGCTCCTGAAACGCCTTTTCTGCTTCTTCAGACCATTGGAATGATCTGGACTTCCTCAATAGCTTGAAAAAGAGTAGTGCCCGTTCCGCCAGTCTTGAGATGAACCGGCTGAGGGCGGCTAGACATCAAGTCAGCTTCTGGACATCCTTGATGCGGGCTGGTGGCCGCATATCTTCAATGGCTTTAATCTTCGTCGGATTTGCCTCTATGCCTCGGTGGTTTACCAGGAAACCAAGAAGCTTTCCGGAGCTAACCCCGAAGACACATTTGTCCAGGTTTAGCTTTGTGCGAGTGACTCGCAACTTATCGAAGATAGCTTGCAAGGTGTCAAGAAGTGACTCCTTGTCCTTAATCTTGACGACGATGTCATCAACATACACTTCCACTACGTCTCTGATGAGATCTCTAAAGGTTTTATACATAGCTCGTACAAATGTTGAGGCTGCATTCTTGAGACCAAATGGCATGGCAGTATAACAATACAATCCATCTACTGTGATGAAAGAAGTATGCTCTTCATCTTCCCTATACATTCTGATTTGATGGTACCCAGAATATGCATCTAGAAAATACAGTAATTCACACCCAGAGGTGGAATCCACTATCTGATCTATTATAGGTAGTAGGAATGGATTTTTTGGACATGCCTTATTCAGTGTTGTGTAGTCGATACACATTCGAAGCTTCCCGCCGGCCTTGGGTACAATGACTGGGTTTGCCAGCCATTTTGGGTGGAAGACCTCTCGAATGAATCCAGCTTCAAGCAACTTCTTCACTTCTTGTTGTATGAAGTTCTGTCGCTCTACTGATTGCTTCTGAGGCTTCTGATGCCCAGGCCGAGCGTCAGGGTAGATCTTTAGATTATGCTCGATCACTTCCCTAGGGATACCAGGCATTTGTGAAGGTTGCCAAGCAAACACGTCGACATTAGCCCAGAGGAAAGTGATGAGCGCGAGTTCCTATTTGTCATTTGGACCTCCCAATATACGGGTGGTCTAAGCGGCGTCTGAACCGATTTGGACGACTTTGATGGGAATGTCGTGTCGTCGCTTGGTTGCACGCGAGGTGCAGAGGTTGAGCATCGATGACGAATGCTCGGTGGTTTCGGAGCTTGCTCCCTTCCAGATTCTTCTTCTTGCGATGTGGCAAGCACGTGAAGTTCTTCCAGAGCTGTCACTCCGGCGGTGCGATCTCCACGGATCTAGAGAACACCAGCTGGTGTTGGCATCTTCAACACCAAGTAGTCATAATGAGCAGCAGCCATGAACTTGTATAAGACTGGCCTGCCTAGAATGGCATTGAAGGGTAAGTTGATCTGAGCAATGTCAAAGACCAACTTCTCAGTGCGATAGTTCTCCCGAGTCCCAAAGGTTATGGGGAGAATAATGGCACCAAGTGGGGTTATGGGCCCCGGACCTACTCTAGAGAAAGGTCGGGAGGGGCGAAGGTCCGAAGGTCGGAGCTGAAGCTTGACGAAAGCTTCGAAGCTTATGAGGTTCATCCCTGAACCTCCGTCTACCATTACGTGGTGGAGTTGGATGTTGTTGATGGTCGGAGATACTATCAATGGGAGTTGACCAGCTCCAATCATATTTCGAGGGCAGTCTGACGCGTCGAAAGTGATGGTTGTATCCATCCACTTTCGGTGCTGCTCCGCCCTGGCGGTGGGAGCCACCGAAGCCATGTCCCGCCGCATGGTCTTGAGGACACGGCGGGAGGTAATGTCCCACGAACCACCAAAAATGGTGTTCATGGTTTTCCGACGTTCATTGTCGGAGACGTTGAAGTCGTCATCAACGGAGGTGTAAACAGCCTTCAAGACCTTTTTAGGGTCCTGAAAGCCTAACTCCTCTTCAGCTGGAGCTTCATCGACTTTTTGTTTTCCTTCCCTTTGCCGGAAAGGAACTTCTTCCCGGCGCTTGTTGTAGCGCTCGGCAAGGTTCTGGACCTCTCGGTAGTCTTCCAAATTGTGGTTGTTCGACTTATGAATAGGACACCACACTTTGGAGTTGCCGCCATCTTATGATGATGGCCGAGGTCGTTTCTCGGGGTGTGGCCCCCGGCCACCCGGAGCTGCGGCAGCTGCAGCAGTAGGTGTGCCGGCCGACGGCTTTTTCTTGCCGTTGGACTTTTTCTTCTTTTTGCCACTCCCGGAGGTAATGGCCTCGCCCTTGGAGGATTTTTTATTATCCTCCGAAGGTGGTTTGGAGTGCATTTCACGGCCCTCCGCAGCTTTGGCACACTTGTCTGCCAAGCTGAAGAGCTCCGTGACGCCGGTGATCTCCTTGACTGCCAGCTTCTCCAGCATCTTCTTATCTCGTACGCTCTGTCTAAATGCCACAATAACAGAGGCACTGGAGATAGAAGGAATAGTGTTTCGTACCTGGGAGAACCTCTGGATGAAGGAACGCAGGGATTCTCCCCCCTTCTGTGTGAGAGCAAAAAGGTCCAGTTCGGTGCCTGGTCGGGTGTATGAACTGCCGAAATTGGCGGTGAACTGTTGGCACAAGTCTGCCCAACTATTGATGGAGTTGAGCGGAAGGCTCATGAACCAGGACCTGACGGTCCCAATTAGAACCATGGGGAAGTAGTTGGCCATTACGGCCTCGTTACCTCCGGCCGCGAGGATTGCAGTGGAGTAAATTTGGAGAAACTCAGCGGGATTGACAGTCCCGTCAAATTTCTCCGGCATGTGAGGCCGGAACTTTTGTTGCCATCTGACCATGCGTAGGTGCATGGCTAGGGCAGAACAGCCTCCTCCTACTCCCTCGGGAGCAGGACTGTCTCGAGCCTCTCGCCTTTCACGAGCACGCTCGATATGGACGCGGTCGTCCTGCTGACGGTAACGGCGATCAAGCTCCGCCCGGAGGTCATGAGTTGAAAGCCTGGTTACTGTATGGGTGCATCGCGCCCCGGCAGGCAGCGACGTTACTTGTTGAGATGTAGCACGCCTCCTATTTTGGGAAGTGTGCAGACCAAGTCTGCCCGACGAAATCCGATGCTGCGATGGGGCCCGTCCCGAGGGGGAGGACCTTGGTTGCTGATGCGATTGGCTGCTGCTGCAACCAAATGTTCCACATCAGCCATTCACTACTCCATTGCACCCTGGGATGCACCCGGAGGTGGTGGGCATTGGATGAGAGCACGTGCTGCATGGAGCGCATGTTCAAGATTGTTGTTATTCGCCGATGCTGTGACCAACGCAGATGCCACGTCCCATTGTACAGCTTGATTTGCTGGTGCAGACGGTGGCGGCGGAGGCATGACTCCTGCTGGAGCCGCGGCACCTGCTGGTTGTTGCATGTTGGAGGGATTGCCTCCAGCAGGTTGCGCAGTGGGGTTGCCATTGAATGATCCAGTAGATGAGTTCACCATTCTTGAAATCTCGGGCACCCCTTCCTGGCGCGCCAACTGTCGAAGTGTTTTTCTGGCTATTCTCCCGATACTACCGTTGGTAGCTCGCGGAGTTTGTAATTCGGTATTGGGTGCGCAGAGATTCCAAAGAGTATGGCGAATGGACACAAGGATTTACGTGGTTCGGGCCGCCTGAGCGTAATACCCTACTCCACGGGGTGTGTAGCTGTTGTATTGAGCGTCTAAGAGCTTCAGCCCACAGACTGTGTATGTGTCAGAGAGCGTAAGAGTCCCCCTGTGTATCGTCGACCAGTCCTTTTATAGTACAAGGACTGGTCGTTACACATGTGACCCCGGCGGTTACTAATGTTTAATACATAATTAATGAGATTAATTACCCTTAATAGCGTGGTAACGGGACCTGACAGTGCCGTTACTAGTATTAAGGGCCTTCTGATCGTGTGTTATTAATATGATATTAATAACACTTAATCTGGTCCTGAAGTCTTTGATTGCCCCTTGGAGCTCCGACTCGTTGGGGGTTCACCAGTTTGATTGCCAAGGTTGAAGGTCCGGCGGTTCGGACACGTGGCAGCTTTAGAGCTATTCGTCTGGGGCGGGTAGGTCCGCTGTAGATGTACACGTGTCGATACTGGAGCTTCCCTCTGTCGGAGGTTAGGTCCGGAGGTACCGCACAAGTGTTTAGCCCGGAGTTATCCCATGTGAGGGATATACGTTCGGCTGCAGTGCACACGTGGCACTACTAGGACTAACCATAGATGAGAGGCATGTCCAGTCCCGTATGACATGTGGGGCCTTTGTGGGTCTTCAACTCAGACAGGTGAAGTCCCTTTGGGCTTTTTGTAGTCCCAAGGGGTATACGGTACTCAGGGTACCGACAAGTGTGGTGTGTCAACTGAAGGATCAGTGTGGAATGGGAAATATAAATATTGACGTGGCAAATAAATGCTTATTGAGT
This sequence comes from Tuctoria greenei, assembly GCA_036927565.1. NCBI lineage: Eukaryota > Viridiplantae > Streptophyta > Magnoliopsida > Poales > Poaceae > Tuctoria > Tuctoria greenei. Next base: position 148,236,935 of record JAYESD010000002.1, read on the forward strand.
AAATGGTTATTTAAAGGGGCAATTGTGTTTCAACCAAGAGCTCAATTGTGATATAGACCCTGATTTTCAAATTTTGCATTTTAGCCATAACTTTTGAAGTCCAAAACTCCTGATTACCACAAGTCCGTTTAGTGCTGCTAACGATGTTAACTTTGACGTGGAAAGACAAATATATGCTTTGTGATTTTACCACGGTTTTTATGTACTATAATTTTGACAATTGACATTGGAACTTTTAGTAACAATTTTGCAACATAATATGAACAAATCCAATTTTTTTCTTGCCGAATTTCAAATTCTGAACATATTTTTAAAAAGTTTCATTAAAATTAAACATAATTTTGACAACAATTGCTCCATCCATTCTGGAGATGTTGTCTGGTCAGCGAGCGCCAGAAAAAGCTTGCTCGTCTCGTGGATCACCAGCTTGAGGCCAGTAGAGTTCCAAACAGGCTCTTCAGTGGCACAGCTGACACTGAACTGCCTTGCTGTTGCTGGTGAGCACAAACGCAAACCCTCAATGAAAGGAGTTGTCGAGACACTTGAGCAGATTGAATTGATGAAGATCAGGGCAAGAAGGAGTGGGTCAGCACCAGACCGGCAGCCGGTGCACCAGCGCTCGTCGCCTCGCAATGAAGTGCATCCTGGGTCAAGTACCGCAAGGATTTGGACACAGGGGCCTGGGGATTGAGGAGATAGGCGGCACTGCTAGGTTTCGGTACCTGGGCTGCGCAGCCACGCGCCGCCGGACTGCCGCGGCTGCGCCCGACTCCTGACGCATCCGCTAAACGCAGCTGAACCGCGCCAAGCCTGAGTGTTGCCGCCGCGCCTTGCCCGCCTCCGCCCCGTGCTCGCCGGCCTCCGTGCCCACCTCTGCTCCGCGCCTCGATGCCAACCACGGCTGGCTCCACGCTCGCTGCCGTGCCTTGCTGGCCTTCGCCCACGCTTGCCGGCCGCCGCGCCTTTCTCGCCGCCGCGCCACGCACGCCGGCCGCCGCGTCTCGCTCGTCGGCCGCCGCCTCCGCAAGGGTTCGGTTGCGCCCGCCTCTGCTGGGGAGAAATGTGTCGGTGTGTGGGTGCAATGGGTAGACTGACTCGACTTAGGGGCATCTTGGTAACTTTATGATTTCCAAGCTTTTTTACATTTTTTTATGCTCTTTATTCCAAGAGTTCTAACTGTGTTATAAAGTTATGGTTAATGGCGGGTTGAAGTTAAAAAAGTTATGGCAAAAACACAAAATTTCAAAATCTGGATCTAAATCACAATTAAGCTTCAAAATTGTGGTCAAAACACAATTGTTCCTTATTTAAATTAGCAAATGAGGAACGACTTTGGCGAAATCTGCTGAGAAATAAATATTTGAAGAGTAGAACACTGGTTCAGGTGAAAAGAAAGTCGGGGATTCTCAGTTTTGGTCGAGTCTTATGTCAGTGAAGGAGGAATTTATGAAATGGGATATTTCCATATTAATAGTGGAAGAAGCATTATATTATGGAAGCATGTGTGGTTAGGAAAACTTGCCTTAAAACAAAGATTTCTGTCATTATACAATATTGTACGGAAAAAAGATGCTACGGTGGATACAGAGATCAACTCAATTCCAGTGAATGTGTCTTTCCGTCGAGGATTGGTAGGCTATAATTTGAACTGTTGGAATAGATTAGTTGCCGAAGTGGCATTCGCAAACTTAAATGACAGGAAAGATGTGTTCAGGTGGAAGATGAAGCAAAATGGAGTATTCACTGCCCATTCCATGTACAACTTTTTGATAACAAATACAAATGTGTGCAACGATAGACCGATATGGAGAACAAGTATACCATTGAAAATTAAAATTTGCTTGTGGTATATGAAAAAAAGGATAGTATTAGCAAACAAATAATCTAGCAAGATGTAATTGAAAAGGAGATAAAAAAATGTGTATTCTGTTCAAGGAACGAGTCTATTCAACATCTTTTTTTTTATTATTGTCATTTTGCTAGATTCATTTGAAGGGCTATTCAGGTTACACTTAACATTACCCCACATTCAGTTAATCATTTGTTTCAACGCTCAGATCAAAAACGTTATGCTTGTGGCTATTGGAGCGATGATTTGGGTTATATGGCTTTACAAGAATGATATGGTATTTACTAGTTGTTCGGTAAAAACATATGTGCAGGTCTTTTCAGGATAACACACTGATATCGCGCATGGATAGTCTTACAAAAGTGTGAGAAGGCAAAGACCATGTTGATGAGGGCTTGTCGGGCGGTGGAATCTACAGTCATGCAGGGTCGGCTCAGGGTCTAGGCGGGAGGGGCGACCGCCTAGGGCCCAGGCCAGTGGGGGCTCAAATTTGTTGTAAACGTGTACATGTATATAATTGAGTTTTAAAAAATATATGAACAAGTCTAAAATTGGAGGCAGACCCAAACAGTGTCCGAAGGAAAGGCAGCACCGCAGCAGTACCGAGCCCGTGCCCAGCTAACTTTTTTTTTGCATGATGGGGTTTGCGCCCTGCAGTAGGGTTACGGTTAGGTTCTTACTTCCTAATTTCCTATTCCGTTAGGCGCTAAGGGCAGAAGTACCGAGTACCGAGCTGCGGCCACCATCCGATTCCGCTATTCCTGATTGTCTCGCCGGACGTCGATCAAATTGCGGAGACGAGCGGGTCACAGTCAGCTGGAGGGAGGCTGCGTCGTGGCATCACATTGTGAGTGCAGGTGAGGCCGCAAAGCAACGTGCAAGGCAAAAGATGCAAGATGATCCAAGGATCACGGTTGAGTACAAAAGGAAATAAAAGGTAAAAGAATTTGGTTTCATATTGGGAATCTCTTAATTACATTTGTGAGACATTTTCTTCATAAATTTGTATATGTCATATGCTATCTGCAGTGATAATTATTTGTTTATAATTATAGGTGTTACAATATTGCCTAAAAAATATCCATCCAGTGCTGCAAAAAGGAATAAATTAAAGAGAGAATCATTTTATTGAATCACATAAATGTTTTTAAATAAATATTTCACGTAATATATATTACTACTCAATTTAATATTTTTTTATTAGATATCTCAAACTAAGAATATATATTTTAATGCTCTATGGGCCCATGTCTTGATTTCGCCCAAGGACCCCTAAAACTTAGAGCCGGCCCTGTGGTCATGCAAGTCTTCACTCACAATGGATGTATCGCAAGGTATAGAATTGTCGTTTGAATAAATCGCCCACCAGGATTGTTGGTGGTATTTGCTTTTTTCAGTTTAGCGGACTCTACACTTTACTATTATGTTATTCACAACATTGTAATAAGTAGGTCATAATCTCTTGGGAGGGGAAGACCGGAACTCCTGTTTACATTATCTAAAAAAGAGCCTAGTAACATCATCTCTTTTTAGTCAAGAGGTACAATTCTACAAAAAACATTAATAATAGCCCGACAGAAACAATGCAGAGATTCACGAGACGTGGCTAGTCAATAGCGTCATGAGGTAGCCCTAATACAAGGATACGGATTGAAACAACACACTTTCGAAGGGCCGAAAGTTCTAACTTGCCCACCTATGCTAGAAGTAAGGGTCCGCAGCTTCAACAGCTGAGACAATTCTTTCGAAAACATGGCTACGCATACAGAATCTGCGTACACATGAATACTAGTTAACTTCACACGAGCAAGAAGGAAGAAACTTAATTCCAGGGAAGAGGTTCGTACCGTGGACGAAATTGCCGGCTTAGGAACGAATTTGTACACAATTGTAATAAACACAAGAACTGTTAGTGAATGGAGAACAGAGCTTACTTGTAGCACAGACAGTTGGTGAGCATCTGCAAAGCATCAGCAGAGAAATTGTTCTCATCATAAAGAACATGGTAGTAAGCCGGTGTCTTTGTCCCCTGAAAAACCAGCAATTTACATTCTACAAATCCATTAATAGCCTAATATCAAAAATTCATGAGAGAAACACCAATTATCGCATAGGTACCTTGATTCCAGCATGGCTGCAGAGGTAGAAATCAAACTCACTAGCATGTCAAATGATACCACAGTTCCTGCAGCTTCAAGGGTTTGCAAAAAAGAATTCATTATATACATTGACAGTCAAAACAAATATATTAATTCTGCATTGGACATAAACAAGGAAGATGAATGTATACCGTAACGAAAATTCTCCCTTCGGATCAATGACTTCATTAACGATGAGCCTTCATTGGACATCCTCAAATTTAATAAAATCACTAAAATGCACGTTCTGAGGGCGGGGTCGAGGTGGCGATGTGCTCCGGAGATAGGAGACGAGCTGGCGAAGGCGCTGGAGTGGCAGTTCCTGAACTCTCTGATGACAGCAGGTCAGCGTGCTCCGGGGACAGGGAGAACATTTCCACTTATGTGAAGGCGGTGGCATGCTCATACCGATTACTGAGGCCAGGGTTGAGGCAGTGGCGTGCTCCGGGGACAGGGGACGAGTCGGCGTGTTCCAGCGTCCTCAACTCTCTGATGACGAAGGTCAGGGTCGACGGGGGGGTTGAGGTCGACGGCGATAGCGCGACATTAACGAAGAGCGAGTTGAGGAAGAGGGACAGCAGTGGCGTGCTCAGGAGTTGCGTTTCTAGGTCGAGAGAGCACACGAGAGCTAAAAATTATCGCCAACTGTTGAGAGAGAGCGCGAGAGATAAAAATAGCAAAACTCGAAGACGAGCCTCTATAACACTCGTCTCTCATTTCACCATCTCCCTTTGGTCGAGAGAGCGCGCGAGAGCTAAAAATAGATCAAAAATCGGAGATGCACATATATAACGCTCGTCTCGCATTATTTTGTGGCCAAACGGGCACGCCATATGCCAAAGATGTGTCACGGTGTGCTGAAGCCAGAAACAACTTCTTTTGCATCCAGGCATGTCCATTGGGCAACTGTGCGCAATGCCTTATAAGATCGTTGCAATGTGCTCAGCTTTCTGTAGTGGGACAAAAGATCTTTGGCATGGATCGGATATATGTCCAATAAGGCATGTCTCCCTTTTGCCGGAGGTAAAAAATTGGAGATGCACCTTTTTAAAGTGCGTTTCTCATGCGCTCGTCTCCCTTTTGCCACTCGCACGACATCGTGAGCGTCCGTTGCCACTCGCACAGAGTTAACATCATCACGTCCTAATTTCAGGGATAAACTCATAAAAAGCAAGACATTGCAACTTAGGAATATATAACGCTCGTCTCACATTCTTTTGTGGCTGAACGGGCACGCCTTATGCGAAAGATGTTATTTGCAGGGTGCGATGCCATCTTTCGCATGCGAATATGTCGAACTGGCAACTGTGTGCAATGCCTTATATGATCGTTGCATTGCGCTCAGCCTTCCGTGGTGATACAAAAGATCTTCGGCTTGAATCGGAGATGGGCCCAGGTAAGGCACATCTCGCATTAGCTCTTCTCCCACAGGTCTTAATACAACTCGTCTCTCATTCGCCCGTCTCCCTTTTGCCGGAGGTCAAAAATCAGAGATGCTCCTATTTAAAGTTCATCTCTCATGTGCTTGTCTCCCTTTTGCCACTCGCACGACATCGTGAGCGTCCGTTGACACTCGCGCGCAGAGTTAACATCGTGAGCGTCCGTTGCAGGGATAAACAAACGCAATGACATTATAATTGAGGGATATAATTGGAATTCAAGGATAAACAAACGCAATGACATTGCAATTCAAAGATAATTGGCAACTCAATTAATTTCATAGTTCATACACATTGTGTGCCCTCTAAACTATACATTTCGATTCTAAACTTATTCCTATGAAGATCCCATCGATCAATATAAATTGTACCATCCAGTTTGCTCCCAAACACATCTCTTATATTCCCTTGGATCTTGAATATATTGACATTCTTTAAGTTAACAAATGTCGAATGAGGAATGAATAACCTACGCTAGTCACAAAGACAAAGTTACTAACCTTGATAAGTAGATTATAGCAATCATTTTCAACATCGGGCGCATTTGGCTGATGAAGCAAACGCTGAACTTCAAGTAGTATAGTTTTGATTGTAAAACTAGACAACCATCCCTACGACATATCAATTTAAGCAATATAAGAAACCAATTAAAATAAGTTTGGAAACAATTACTAATTACTTGAGCAAAATAAGTCTATCTTACAATCTATTGATCAAGAACCCAAAGGCAGAGTGCTCTTTAGCGATGGACATTTGGGTGGAAGAAACCACGTGGAAAGGCGCATCTTGGAGGCACCAACGGATAGTCCTTCGAGAAGGAGATTGTCAGGGGGTAGTAACCACCTTCCCAGTCAGTCTACAAAGGACATTCATTAATAAAAGGACGATGGTTATACTCATATGATTGTGCTTGTTCTTCATGATTTTACCCCTTCTTTACCAGGGACAATGCGCTGCCACTTCAATAAATCTCCCGACTCAGGCTTCGCAGAGAAACCCTATGCAGATAAATTGGAAATACCAAAAACAAACAAGACGAAAAAACAAAACTACAGTTAAGTTCATCAGTCCATTGCAAACCTACATATATACAACCATGCAACATGTGTGCCATGTGTACGTACATGGGGTGGTTCTTGCGCCACACCAAGCGCTCCTCCTTCAGTGGGCTACGCGCCAGACCGATATCTAACCTAGCCATAAACAGTTATGAAGACGACGACGAGGACGGCGACAACGACAACGATGAGGACGGCGACGACGACAACGACGATGGAGAATAGAGGCGGCGGTCGCACTGGAGTTGGTCGATTAGTAAAGGAGCGTTGGTCAATTAATAAAGTAGCACCGAAGGTGAAGAGACGAGCGAGATAAACCCGAGATGCGCGATACTAAAGTGAGATGCACGAGATATGAAAGCGCGCCTTCCATTGTTGAAAGAGAGACGTGCGACACGAGGACTGCGAAGAACTTAATTTCGGCGGCGGTGGTGCAGAGGTGCGTGCGATCGGCATGCGCGACCTTTCATTTCCCCATGGTGGTATCAATGAGTCCCATCCTTTCGTCAATGCACGGAAAACTAACCACTCTATCATCGACTCTGCACAAACCTTATATAAGATGTGCCATCACCTTTCAGTTCTCCACAAGAGCGTCGCTCATTTTGCATCTGTTTCTTCTTCTTCATCTTCTCCGCGCCGACGACCCAACACCACCATGGCCAACGTTTCGCCTCCAAGCCCACTGAGGGAGCCACCCTGCAAGAAACCGTGTTGCAGCTCCCCCGAGAGGCTCAACACCGTGCAACGCATCCTTATGGCGCAAGAGGCGTACAACAATATGTCTCGTGTCATGAGTTCCTTGGGTCTGGGTACCCTTCCAGAGTTTACTGGAATGGGTACCTTCGGTCACTACCTCTACGCCCCCACGGAAGTGGCCGATCGTCTTGACATTCTGTTCGAGACGATGACCCAGGTGCTCGACGGCGAGGGCCGCAGAAACCTGGTGGCGGTGACGAAGAGGAACCTCGCTCGCGGGGTTGCACCGCCGATGTAGCCGGGGCAACTGACGCGGCTGGCCCAGGCTCCTGTTGCACCAGCACTGGAGTTGCCGCCCCGGAGGAGGAAGAGGATTTAGTTTTTCTTTATTATTTTTAGTTGATGTTTTTTGTGTCTTCTTGTACTTTTTTCTTGTGTTTTGTAATATTAATGAATGAAATTTATCTATGTTCACCTGTGTGTTCTACTGTTGTGAATGAATGAATGTGTGGTGTGTTCATCATGTTCCTCAGGAATCATAAGGAAGGATTTGATTATTTTTTGTACAAATGAATGATTTAGTTTTCAAGTGAATGTGCTCTGTTGAGTGATGTGTGATATCAACAGTGAACCAAAGCAAAATAGAGAAAATTACGAAGCTAATGGAGACATGGGGGAATAGGAGACACACTTTTCATAAAGTGTGTCTCTCTTTTAGCAGAGAAGAGGGAGACATCGAGCATAGGAGGCGCACTTCGCTGCTAAGCGCTTCTGCATTTTGCGTCTTTGCACATACCTTATATAAGTCGTCATCAGTGTCTCCTCTTCTCTTCGTTTGTCTTCTCGGCGAAGACAACCCACCATGGCCAACGTTCCGCTGCCAAGCCCACCGAGGGAGCCACCCTGCAAGAAACAGTTTTGCCGCTCTCTTGAGAGGCTCAACAATAAGCTGCTCGAGATGTTGTTCGACAGGCTGTTCGACCGGTTCTAGATGCTACTCAGCACCGAGGGCCACAGTAACCTGGTTGCGGCGATGGCGAGGAACCTCGATCGCGAGGTTGCACCGTCAGATCCGGACCAGTCGGAGCAACCGACGGAGCAGCCGACCAGGGCTCCTGTTGCACCTGCGCCGGATGGCCACCGGAGGAGGAGTAGGATTTATGTTTTCTTTTGTTGTTTTTAGTTGATGTTATTTTTCTTTTCTGATGTCTTGTACTTTTTTCTTGTGTTTTGTAATATATTGTTAATGAATGAATGTGTTATCTATGTTTATCTGTGCGATGAATATTATCTTGTGTGTTCAACTGTGAATGAATAAATGTGTACATCGTTCAGCGATGTGTTCATGTCTGTTTGTAACCGAAGAAAAAGGAGACATGCTTTCTGTAAAGTTTGTCTCATTTCTATCGCAAATAGGAGACGCGCTTTGTTAGACGCGCGTCTCCCATTTGTCATGGAGAAGGCACGTCTCGGATACTACTTAACTGAGACGGGCTGTATAGTAACGTGTCTCCTTGTACTTTCAACCGAGCCATGTCAGATTCTTACTGAAGCGGGCTCGTCTCGCTTAACCTTATCAGAGACGATTGTCTTTGAGCACGTCGCCCATCTTTGTCTCCTATTTTAGTTTCTTACGTAGTGTTCCTATATAAGTTTGATGTGTAAGTTTACATAAGTGCCAAAATGTTTGACAAACTTCAAGCCTAAAAAGCTCTTTAGTTCCTCTAGATTTGCAGGAGTTGACCAATCAGTAATAGCAGTGATTCTTTCAGGGTCTATAGAAACTCCTTTTGAACTAGCAGTATGACCAGGATATGATAGTTTCTCTTGAGCAAAAGAGCATTTGGAGAGTTTAATTTTCCACTCATCTTTATGTAGTAATTCTAGAAATCTTCTAAGGTCAATTAGATAGGCTTCATATGATGGGCTATAAACCAAAATATCATTACACACTGCTGTAACCCGACAAATTTCCAAAGGAAGTCACCGTTCCCTTCCACCGTCAGCTAAGCACAACCACCTTTAATTATCAAAATTAGTTGGTAAACAAACCCACAATTAATGACAAATTAATATTTTTAATTTTCCAGATTGCTAGCTATTTTAAACAACGAGATTCAAAAGTTGAAGAAAAGAATGTAATAAAGTACAATATATGTGGTAGTAATTGATATAGAGAATGAGTGGAGAGAATGACTGCCGCGAGATAAAATGTAAATTAGAAGGAGAAATTTTTAAGAGAAAACTGGAAATAGGTGAAAATATTCTGGTAGATGATGGATTTAGAGGATTACTGCTGCTTACAGCCTTATGATCACAAAACAAAACGTGAGGTGTATAAAAAGCTTTAGGTCAGATCATGTTCACTGGGTCGGTTGACATAGTGTCTATAGATTCTTGATAATCCATTTGCAAATTTCCATGGAAAAAAAATTCTTGCCAATGTCCTTGTTAAATTCATTGTTGCCATATGGTGTCAGGTACATGCATGCACATGCGTCACTGTTTTCATAGCATTAATCGGATTGTAAAAAGTTGCTGAATGAATATGAAATGATAGACCGAATCCAGAATACATAATGTTTGAACTTACTGCCAATGCATAATGCAGCTGAACATTTAGGCTGTGTGCACCAGCATATTCTAAATCATACTCTATGTCTCTATACACTATTCTCCTTTTTATTTTTACAGTGCATACTCTAAAATTCTATTGCGCTACAGCGTATACAGTATGTTTTACAACATGCCACTACGAACGGTCTAAGACAGCTCTGTTGGGTTCAATATTGTTCATATATAAAATTTTCGTGGTCCAAATCATAGGCTGGTTAAATGGTTAATCCCCCAAAATTGAACAATTGTACCCCAAAATCAGTGGGATGTTCCACTCAAAATCACAACTGATATTTAGTTGTATGTCGTTTCACATAAAATTTGTTCGGTGCATATCCTTCTGTATTCCGAACTTGCTTAAAAAAAGGTCCGTCTTAAAACATGTAGAAGCGGAAGGATGTCAGACAGTGCAAATGAAAGGTAATAAGGCGATTATCACTAGTTTCCATTAATAATTCATGACAAATAAATACACATAGAACAGTTATTTACATTATTCAGACTTGACATCAATAATGCATTTTTGCCATCAGCCTGAAGAAAGAATTTCAGAGGACCGAAGACAACAGAACTATCATTTGTCAGATCCAGGTCCCAGATAGCCTGGACTATAGACACCAAGTTCGCAGTGAATAGCTCCGTGTAATTTACAAAATTGGAATTTCCTTTGTAGAATGCTGATCCAGCTAAGATATTATATCATTGAGAACTTGGAAAATTGTCTTGTCTGGTTCACCTTCCAAGATAGAATGGTATGAGTCTTTGTAAAGGCAAAGCTTTTTATCCGAGCTCCTTGATTTTTCATACAGAGCTTTACTCACGGCTGGGTCCGTAACCAAGTCAGCCTCACCGTGTAAAATGATCATGGGCAAAGAGACCTGTGAGACGATACGGGCCACAACCATGAATGTACTGAAACAGTATGGGACAGAAAATTACCCTCAACGACTATAGACAGCAAAAAAATTGTCTTTCCAGAGAGCAGTTCTTTAAATGAAATCTCATGAAGGTCCATCTATTAGATTAAACTCATCTGTTTTAGTTTAATGCACGAAAGTGTGATGCTCAAGATGAATTAATTTGAAACAAGCACCCACTTTGTTCCTAAAATTATGTACCCATTGGACCTGTGCAGTCAAAAATTAAACACTTGGCCAATGGTATATAGAAAATACTTGGAACGCCACAGTTAGTACGTTTTCAAAGTACAAAATCACCTATAGTTCGAAACAGATGAATTAATAGTACCTATGGTATGCATGGCATAGCTAACTAGAGCAAAAAAATATGGCTACCTACTTCTTCGAGATGCCTTTCGATCTCTTGTGTCGTCTTAAGCATCTCCAAAGCTGTTCGGAGACGTGGTTTATCCTTGTAGGCAATCACGTTGTAAGAACACTGCATTGGGTACCAAACAAATAATTGCATTCCATTGCGAAGCAGAAGCTAAGTATTAGCAATAACTGAGCAGATATATCTTCAGCTATCTAACTGATTTCTTTCAACAAAAACAATTGCACAAGATCACATGTAACTTTTAATATATACATCTGAGTAAGCACTATACAATAAACCTAGGCTACCAGCAATATCCACTGATCAGTGAAAACAGATGAGAATGTCCGTTCTTTTAAAGTGAGAACACAAAGCGATATAAAATGGATCCTATTGCCTATACTCTTGAGGTGGGCACATAAAGCAATGTTAAATGGAGCATATTGGCTTTTCCAGTTAATTTTCAGCAGCTAAAATTGACTCCTGAATAGTTGTGTCTAATAATGTGCAAGGCAGTTAAAAGGGAAGAAAATTAACAAAATATTGTAGTGAAATGAAAGTATTTCAATATTGGATTTAGTGCAACAGACACTAACCTGCTCTTGTTTCTTCTTCTCCTTGAATCCCAACTCAGCTAAATCCTTTTGAGGAACAAGCTTTTGTTTCGGAAAAAGCCTGGCCAAAAATATTAGGACTTGTCGAACAGGCCAAGGTGGGACCACATCGTCTGCTATCTACAAAAAGAATTTGTGAATACATGTTTACAAATAACTTACACAGAAAGGATTCCACATAGATAAAAACTACCTTGCACATGGGTGCAACAAGTATTGCACCATTCCAATCATTTGGTTGCTTGAAATGAACTTTTAATTCAACAGCTCCACCATAGATTGACCAAGGAGGAAGCTTGGTAGACTTCTATGTTCAGGTTTTCCTTAAAAAAATATTTTACACTGCCACGGTATAATAATATCTGACTTGAGCGCGGGGGGGGGGGGGGTACAATGGACGAATGTAATACATATGGCCACATAGCTGGTCCCAAAGAGCTCGGGTGAAGGAGGGATTGTAATACGCTTGACAAGCCTGCAGCTATAACTAACCATTCTTATGGAGATGGGTCAAGCCGCTGCCACCTTACTGGCACACTACATCATCCTTGGGATATAGTGATAAGTGAGCAAGGGTTTTTGTATCTCAGCCTATAGATGGAAGGGGTAAGCAGGGTTGTAAATCAACACCTATGGGATAATAATCAATTATAAGGACAGGGGTAAGTTGATAATATATGGGTAGTGTGACACACACCTAAGCAATCTATTCTAAAGGGTAGATGTGTCCTAAGAGTTAGGGAGTTGCTCCTACAATGCTTCTAGTATACATGTACATAGCCTAGGTTAGGTACTAATGAGCATGTCAATAGTGAATGCTTATGCTAAGTTGTTCAACACATAGGGCACGGGGTTTACCCCTAGAAATACTAGGACGACTCCCATCAAGCGCATGTGGCATAGCCAAACGTGGAGGATTACAAAGGACGGATAGGACTTTCACCACCTACTGCCTACCTCTTCAATCTGTGGGTCTACGAGACATCCAACACTACTTAACTATCCTAGCACCATGCTAGAATATTAAGTAAATACCTTAAGAGCTGCGGCACAAGCCATCCTAAGGCAATGAACTAAATCATCGTTGAACCAATGTTGAGACATAACATAAGTTATTCATATTAACATGATCATATCGTAACTACTTAGACTATAGTGGGGGTTTATAGTGTTTATGATGATAGTATAATGACATCAAGGCATGATCATAAAGACTGATCCTACCACATACATGGAATCCACAATCAAACAAGAAACGCTTCATCAAAGTGAATAAAAGAAGACTAAAGGTAATATATGTATTATGTATAAAGTCACAAATATAAGAAAAGATACATGAGCCATACCTTTCCCAACATGGACTTGGGACTAGAGACTCTACTCTCTATAGCCTAACTCCACTAAGGACTAAGAGAACTAGTGTATGCAATAGAATGATACTCAAGTGGTGTGTGGTGAAGTGAGGGGTGAGGGGTCCTATTTATAGGTGGAGAAGGGTCGGTTCCCACCACCAAAAGTTAGCGACTCATTCACCACTGACTTCTTCAAGCCAGGAGCAGCCAACACATGGAAGTTAACTGAGTTTGGTGCCAGAAGCACTTCGGCCGAACCACCACTTCAGCCGAGCAGAAAAGTGGACCAATTCGATTATGATTTCTCGAGGTGACTTTTAGGTGGGTCCCATTGACTGTTATAGGGTGTATACCGTTGGATGGCCTCGGATACTTCTGTTTGTGGGCCATTTGATCCATGTGGTGCCACATGTCGTTGCTTGATTAGGTGGAATGATATATTATAGGATGCATCCCCTTGTTTCACTTCAAATTCTGCATAAAATGTCTTCATGCACTACTTTCTCGAAGGACAAGTGGAAATAGGTTAAATAGAAAGGTGATGTGTGCATGAAATGATATTTGCTTCACATAATTGAGTTATATTGATGGGTGAAATTTGTATATAACAAATGTCAACAATGTCAATGGTAAATTTACCCCTAGCAATACTAGGACGACTCCCGCAAAGAGCATGTGGCATAGCTGAACGTGGAGGATTACAAGGATAGATAGGGTTGTCACCACCTACTGCTTACCTCTTCAATTTGTGGGTCTACGAGACATCCAATGCTACTTAACTATCCTAGCACCATGCTAGCATATTAAGTAAATACCTTAGGAGCCTAGGCACAAGCCATCCTAAGGCAATGACTAACCTAAACATCATTTGTGAGACCTATGTGTGATGAATACATTGGCTTTGACGATAAAAGTTTTGAATACTTCCAAAACATCTTTTTTAACAAGGTTCGAGTCTAGGTCTGAGCTCCAGCAAGGTCTGACAATAGGTCCGACTTGTTTTGGGTAGCTCCGGCAAGGTCCGACGTAAGGTCTGACTTGCTTTGTCTAGGTCCGACTTGCTTTGGCTAGGTCTGACTTCTTTGTCTAGGTCCGACATGTTCTGACGCTAGGTCCGACTAAGCTTTAGTATGCTCCGGTGCTAGGTCCAACTAGCTTTGGTAAGCTTCGGTGCTAGGTCCTGCTAGCTTTGGTAAGTTCCGGCTCAAGGTCCGGTTAGTTTTGGCAAGGTCCGGAGCTAGATTGCAATGGTTCTTCTTTTACCTTGCAATGTTTCAAATTTGTTTTACACTTATGAAAAGTTTGCTTAGTATTCTTTTACTAAGTTTTTGATGCGTTTTGGCTTATCATGGTGGTTAATGTTTTGCTATGGTTTGCAACATAAGGTGCTCACGTAAGGTGTTGTTGTTATCGGACTAACGAGAGTCAAGTCGAGGACTTGAGCTCGCATAGGATGGTTGTTTATTCATGTGCATGTGTTTCTTGAGTTCAAGACATAGCTGGTGACGGGATCTATTGAACTTGTCTTAGGGAGAAGATGAGGTTCAACAATCAAGTTTGGGAGGAATTGTGGTTGAGTTGATTGGGAGGTCGCACAGCATGTTTGAATCAAGAACAATGCATATGAAGGTATTGTGGACGTCATTGGAAGATGTTTTCATGTTTGCAAGGAGTGCATGGACGTGGATATATGGTTCCAAGGTGTGATGATGAGATGTGGACGTAAAGAATAGGTCGGAAAGGTCCAACCGACTAGGTTATGGACTCAGGCTGCGGCTGAGTCGGGTTTGACTCAAATATCGAAAGATTTGAGTTGGTTATGATAGGATTTCGTGTGGATCAAGAAGTTGGGTTGTTTTAGGAATGTGGGATACATTCCTAAGGTGTTTGGAAGTTTTAAAATTGCTTCTATCTCCGTATGGAAGAGTCTTGAGCAGTTATGGAATGTTTCGGTTAAATCTGTGTAGGATTTGAGTCCTAGTTAGGATTGGGTTGGCCTAAGGGCTAGTTATATAAGAAAGGGATGCCAGAGATCATGGTGCACGACTTTGGAGCTGTTCCTTTTGAGTTTTGATCAATAAAATTAGTAGTCTAAAGGAGCTTTTGTTCCTTGTTCGTCTGACTTATTTCTGTCAAGTCTTTCTCGTCGAGTTTCTGTACAACACAATCTTGCTTTGGTGGTTTTATCATAACTCGAGTTTTACAGATAAAATTGATGTGATTCTTTTTGGATTGTCTTCAGAACTCTATTATATATCATCTGCAAAAATTTCACGGTCATTCTTTGGCTAGAAGTAGATTAATCTTTTGCTACCCAAGATTTCTAAATCAAGGCAAAATTAATTTTAGCCAATTTAAGCAATATTCGGAGAGTAGCAAGTTTTAAACTAGGGACCTAGGAAAAATAAAACAGAGCAATTGTCAGTACCCTGCGTACTCGGTACCCCTTGGAAGTTCAAAGAGTGCAAAGGAACTCCACCTATCTGAGTTGATGACCTCCGAAGGCCCCACGTGTTGCTCGTAACCAGACCTGCCTCCCTCATATGGTTAGTCCCAGTGCCGCCACGTGTATCATAAAACTGGAGCTACAATCCCTACATGGGAATGCTCCGGACTAGATACCTGTGTGGCACCCCCGGACCTAACCCCCGACAGAGGGAAGCTCCGATACCGACACGTGTACCACGGCACCGGATCTACTCGTCCAAGACGGTAAGCTGCTCCAAAGCTGCCACGCGTCCAACCGCCAGACCTTCAACCTCAACAGGCAGATTGGTGGACCTCCAACGGCTCAGACCTTCGAGGGACATTAAATGCTTCAAGACCTGATTATGTGTCATTAATGCTACCTTAATGACACACGATCGGAGGACCCTTAATACTAGTAACACCACCATTAAGGTGCGTTACCACGCTATTAAGGGAAATTAAGTACATTAAACTGTGTATTAGGCATCAATAACCGCCAGGGCCACATGTCGGGCCAGGCTAACGATGTAATGCCTAGCCCTTGTACTATAAAAGGACTGGCCGAGCGATACACGGGGGGGACTCTGGTCGGAGACTCTCCAAGGACTCCAGACTGGCTAGAGGCTCTAGAGGCGGAGACACACGCTCAAGGGGCTCTCTCTGGCTCAGGCTCTCACACGCGTGGAGTAGGGTATTACGCTTAGGCGGCCCGAACCATGTAAATCCTCGTGTAAAGTCACCATCTTGTTCTGAATCTCCGTGCACCCTAACCGAACTAAGAAACTCCGTGGGCTGCCAACGGTAGTACCATGGGAATTGCCGGAACCAGACTCCAACATTTGGCGCGCCAGGAAGGGGCGTCTGAGATTCCAAGATGGTGAATTATGCTGCTAGATCATCCAACGGTAATCACGCTGAGCAACCTGTTGGAGGTAATCCCTCCAACATGCAACATCCAGCAGGTGCTGTAGCCCCAGCAGGAGTCATGCCACCGTCCGCTCCGATGAATCAACCCGGACATCGAGATGGGGCATCTGCGTCGATCACTGCATCGGCGAACAACAACCCCGAACACGTGCTTATTGATGCGCGTGCTCTTCTCCAACGTCCACCACCTCCAGGAGCACCTTAGGGTGCGATGGAGCAGTGGAGAGCTTGTGTGGATCATCAGGTTGCAGCATCAGCCGATGGCATCAACAATCAAGGTCCTCCCCCCTCGGGGCGGGCCCCATCGCAATGTCGGACCTTGTCAGGTAGACTTGTTCTGCAAGCTTCGCAGCACAGGAGACGTGATACATCTCAACAGGCGATGTCGCCGCCTTTCAGGGCGTGACGTACTCACACGGTAACAAGTCTTTTGACTCACGACCTCCGGGCAGAACTCGATCGTCGTTACCGGCAACAGGACGACCGCGTCCACATCGAGCGTGCTCGCGAGAGGCGAGAGGCTCGAGACAGTACTGCTCCTGAGGGAGTAGGAGGAGGTTGTTCTGCCTTGGCCATGCACCTACACATGGTCAAATAGCCGCAGAAGTTCCGGCCTCACTTGCCGGAGAAATTTCACGGGACTGTCAACCCCGTCGAATTTCTTCAAATCTACTCCACCGCTATCCTTGTGGCTGGGGAAATGAGGCCGTGATGGCCAATTATTTCCCTGTGGCTCTGACTGGGACCCCCAGGTCTTGGTTCATGAGCCTTCCGCTTGACTCCATCAACAGTTGGGCAGAGTTGTGCCAACAGTTCACCGCCAATTTCGGGAGCTCATACACCCGACCATGCACAAAACCGGATCTTTTTGCTATCAAGCAAAAAGGGGAGAGTCCTTGCGATCCTTCATCCAGAGGTTCTCCCAGGTACGAAATACCATTCCTTCTATCTCAAGCGCTTCTGTTGTTGTAGCATTCAGACAGGGCGTTCGAGATAAAAAAATGATGGAGAAGCTGGCGACCAAGGAAGTCACTAGCGTCACAGAACTCTTCAGCTTGGCAGACAAGTGCGCCAAGGCCGCGGAGGGCCGTGAAATGCACTCCCAACCACCTCCGTAGGCCAACAAAAAATCCTCCAAGGGTGAAGCCACTACCTCCAGGAGTGGCAATAAGAACAAAAAGTCCAACGACAAGAAGAATCTGTCGGCCAGCACACCTACTGCTGCAGCTGCCGAAGCTCCGGGTGGCCGGGGGCCACGCCCGGAGAAACAACCTCGGTTGTCGTCTAAAGACGGTGATAGCACCAAGATGTGGTGTCCCATACACAAGATGGACAGGCACAACCTGGAAGACTGCTGAGAGGTCCAGAACCTCGCCGAGCGCTACAACAAGCGCCGGGAAAAAGCTCCTTTCCGTCAAAGGGAAGGAAAATAAAAAGTCGACGAAGCTCCGGCTGAAGAGGAGTTAGGATTTCAGGACCCCAAGAAGGTCTTGAAGGCTATTTACACCTCCGTTGACGACGACTCAGACGTTTCCAACAACGAGCGTTGAAAGACCATGAACACCATTTTTGGTGGTTCGTGGGACATCACTTCCTGCCGTGTCCTCAAGACAATGCGTCGAGATATGGCCTCTGTAGCTCCCACTGCCAGGGCAGAGCCTCATCGGAAATGGATGGATACTGCCATCACCTTTGATGCTTTGGACTGCCCTCAGAACATGATCGGAGCTGATCAACTTCCGCTGATGGTATCTTCGACCATCAATAATGTCCAGCTCCACCACGTAATGGTGAACGGAGGTTCGGGGCTGAACCTCATAAGCTTTGAAGCCTTCGTCAAGCTTCAACTCCGACCTTCGGACCTTCGTCCCTCCCGACCTTTCTTAGGAGTAGGTCCGGGGCCATAACCCCACTCGGTGCCATTACTCTCCCGATGACCTTCGGAACTTGAGAGAATTACAGGACTGAGAAGTTGGTCTTCGATGTGGCACATATCAGCTTGCCATTCAACGCCATCTTGGGCAGGCCAGCTTTATACAAATTCATGGCTGCTGCTCATTATGGTTACTTGGTGTTTAAGATGCCAACACCCTCAGGCGTTCTTCGGGGCCGCAGAGATCACATCACCGGAGTTATGGCTCTGGAAGAACTCCACGTGCTTGCTACACCGCAAGAGGAAGAATTCGGAAAGGAGCAAGCTCCGAAGCCCCCGAGCATTCGTCATCGAGGCTCAACTTCCGCACCTCGTGTACAACCAAGCGGCGATACCGACATTCCTGTAAAAGTCGTCCAAATTGGTTCCAACGCTGCTCAGACCACCCGTATATCAGGAGGTCTGAATGACAAATAGGAACTCGCCCTCATCACTTTCCTTCGGGCTAACGTCGACGTGTTTGCCTGGCAACCGTCACAAATGTCTGGAATCCCTAGGGAGGTGATTGAGCACAATCTGAAGATTTATCTTGACGCTCGGCCTGTACATCAGAAGCCTCAGAAGCAATCAGTAGAGCGACAGAACTTCATACATCAAGAAGTGAAGAAGTTGCTCAAAGTTGGATTCATCCGGGAAGTCTTCCACCCAAAATGGCTGGCAAACCCAGTCGTTGTACCCAAGGCCGGCGGGAAGCTTTGGATGTGTATCGACTACACAACACTGAATAAGGCATGTCCAAAGGATCCATTTCCACTACCTAGAATAGATCAGATAGTGGATTCCACCTCCGAGTGTGAACTACTGTGTTTCCTAGACGCATATTCTGGGTATCATCAAATCAGAATGTCTAGGGAAGATGAAGAGCATACTGCCTTCATCACAGTAGATGGATTATATTGTTACACTGCCTTGCCATTCGGTCTCAAAAACGCTGCTTCAACGTTTGTGCGAGCTATGTACAAAACTTTTGGAGAGCTCATTAGAGATGTTGTGGAAGATTACGTCGATGTAACACCATCATTTTCATGCATCATGCCCTACATACATTCATATACATGTTTAACATTAATCCACACAAAGAGGAATGAGTTTAAAATTGATTTGGAACAAAACCACACTTAAAATGCTGAAAAGTGCGGACTAGTCCGATTTTGGTGAGGATTAGTCCGATTTCTCTCTGACCTCGATCAGACTTGTCCATTTTTGCTGCGGACTAGTCCGTTTTTTCCTCTGGACACTTTCGGACTTGTCCAATTTTGTGCGGACTAGTCCGGTGTTCCAAGAATCCTTAAAAATTTGCTAAGTCACTAGACTTGTACTGACTAGTCCGGCGTTCCAGCAGACTTGTCCATTTTCCTCTCTGACTAAAGTCGGAATTGTCTGATTTTTGGCCAGACTTGTCCGATTTCTTTCTGACGGACTAGTCCGGTCCTTTTTTGACTTGTCCGATATTTCGCGACTCAGAGTTGATCTTTTGTTTTATGACTTGTTTCTTGGGTTTTACGTTAAGTGGGCCTAGGGGCGTCGTGCCTAACTCTTTTCGAGCCCATGTGGGACTCTGAACCGACCCCTACTCATCTCAAATTCGAAATCCATCTAACCCTAGCCTCCACCTCTAGATAAACAACCCCACCCCTTGGCTTGACATCTATTTGCCACTTTTACACCCCACCCAAACGCTAGTTCGTGGAGAGGCACCACCAAGGAGGGAGGAGGAGATCCCAAGAAAGAAGAAGAAGAGGAGGAAACGAAAGAGGATCAAGATCTCCATCAAGTTTCGTTCTTCATCACCAATTCATCTCCAAGTTCATCATCAACCTTAGATCATCAAGATCCAAGTATTACCTCCAAGTTTCTTGATTCGTTGGAGTTCTAAACACATGGTATACCTTCTATTCTCTTTTCCTTACGTAAATTCAACCCCTAATCTTAAAATTTACGTCGCTCTAGAAACCCTAGTTCGCTAGTTCTGCGAAGTGCGGACTAGTCCGGCCTTCTGCAGACTAGTCCAATTTTCCTGGTTAAATTATGTTGAATTGATTCTAAAATTTCATCTAATCACATCCAAACCTATATAAACATGTTAAAATCTATTAAAACTAGTTAGTGATCATTAAAAGCAATCTATTAACAAGTTCTACCTTGCATTTGCATCAATCATGCATGTCATGTCATATTGAGTAATATTTGTGCCATCTTTGATTGTGTTTCTTGTCTTGTATGTTTATTGTACGAATTAGACGGATTTGCGCTAGAGAGTGCCACAGAGGATCTACAACACCAAGATTTTGAAGGCTTTGACCCTAATCAACCGCAAGAGCAAGGCAAGTGTCCTTGAAGCATATTGATCCTGTTTTCAAATAAATGTTTTGTTTGCAAAACTGCATGCTTGTGTCAATTTGATGGGAATCCTATGATAGGAAGTTTACTAGCTTTGTTTAACCACCCTTGTCACCTGGGATATATGGTAGAGAGTCGAGATGAGATTTTTACCTTTTTGCTTCGCTTAATTAATTGGGATGGAAGAACAACTATACCACTCAACATAATTATGCATTTATGAGATTATGGTTAACATGAACTGGTTAATATGATATGGTAATGGGTGATATAAGCAAGACTGGTATGTGGATGGGTTGGATGTATATTTGTTTTGCTTGCTTTAGATCTAAGGACCGGTTCGTGGAGCGGCCATCCAGGATTTACAGTGCCACCACGAGGCCAAGTATGGGTGCGGCGTAGCTGATTAACTAGGGCTTGGCCAGTTCTATTTAGACCATTAAGGATGCTCGGGGAAGGGGTAGTCAGATTGGGTTTGTTGATGATTGGTGGTACTACCTTGGGATCCGAATAGCTCAAGATGGGGCCCTTGGTTGAAGATGTGCTCCGTTGGAGACATCACCACCGGTGAAACCTCGGTAGGGTCTAAATAGGCTAGTAATCCCTTTGTAAAGGCTATTTTGTGATCTCTTGGCCACACACCTACGGAAGTGTGAGACGGCATAATTGAGATTCGATAGTCATCGAAAGGTGATGAAATCACAAACACGTGGGTAAAGCAGTACAACCTCTGTAGAGTGTGTCTAAAACTATCATGATAGTCGTGCTCCCGGTTATGAGCAACCTGGACCCTCACATGATTAGAAGGAATTTGGTATTGGGATGGTTATGGTTCGGTAATGGTTATGGCTGGTTATGGTTAAATTTCTGGTATTGAATATGGTTATTGGCAAATGGTGAAATTTGGAATTATTGATGATGGTAATGAATTTCAGACTGGTATTATAATATTACTTATGATTATGATGTGTTTACTTAACATACATATAATATAATGTTTTTCAAATGTTTTAATGTACTTTTCAGCACTCAACCATTATTATATTCGTCATTTGAATCATCCACATGTCATATCTTCCACACTTGCTGAGTACGACATGTACTCACTCTTGAAATCCCCCCAAACAATTGCAGGTCAGGATTGGGAGTTTAATAGTGATAATGCGGAGTTCTAGGCCGTGCTTACCGTTAGCTTTGCCTGTGGTGTTTTGGAGCTGCGCTATACCCTATTGCTTATGCTGCCTAGCTGTTTAGTTTGCTTAACTAGTTTATTTCCACTGCATTAGTTGAAATTTTTATTAATATTCACTAGAGCTCGTATTTGAGGATAATATAGTTTGTTTAATAAAATTTGGTTAATTAATCTTGTTCTGTGGTAATTTTCTATATAGTCTTTTGTGAATGCACTCGTGTATGTGTGTTGAACATCATGGGCACACATATGCGTTCACTTGGTTCATTTTTCGAAACCGGGTGTCACAGATTGGTATCAGAGCCACAGGTTGACCGTAGGACACAGCCTAGATAGAATGGACACTTTAAAGCACATAGAAACACTGAGGAATCGATGTGTTCTTGCTTGGTGTGCTGCTTGCTATATATATTGCTTGCTTGTGTGCTTAATTGAGGATTTTGAAATGCTTTAGCATTGCCATGTCCACGTAGGCTAGTTAGTTGTCTAGTTTCATATCCCTTGATGCATATAGTTGGGGATGTTAACTAATTCTTACCTATTGCTTTTCTTCAGATGGTGAGGACTCGCAACCAGAGGGATGTCAATGATGAGGAGGAGAACCATGGAGGACCTCAGAACAATAATGGACAAGGACCTGCTCATGGAGCTATCAATATCGAGCAGCTTTTGGCTATGCAAAACTAGCTCATGCAGACCATGATACAGACTATAGGATAGCTGCAAGCTGGCAACATCAACAATCAGCCCCACATGCCCCCACCGCCACCCCCGCCTCCTCATAACCAATTTGGAGAGTTTATGAGGACTAGGCTGCCAACCTTTGCTCAAGCCGCTAACCCTATGGATGCCGATGATTGGCTCAAGTCCGTGGAGAAGAAACTTGCTATTGTCCAATGCAGTGACCGGGAGAAGGTGCTATTTGCTTCTCATCAACTTGTTGGAGCAGTTGCGGATTGGTGGGATGCTTATTGCAATGCTCATGAGAATCAAGAGAGGATCACTTGGGCGGAATTCAAGGAGAACTTCCGTTCTCATTATGTGTCGGAAGGTGTCATGATCTTGAAGAGGCAAGAATTTGAGAACTTAACGCAAGGAAGATCAAGCGTGAGTGAATATCTAAAAAAATTCACTCAACTCTCAAGGTATGCCCCTGAGGATGTTAGTTGGGACAGCCGGAAGCAATATTTTTTCATGAGAGGCCTCAACAATGAGATCAAAGTGCAATTGCTCAACTGCAATTATGCCAACTTCCAGAAGCTTGTGGACAAAGCAATTGTGGTGGAGAACAAGGTTCGTGAGATGGAGCAAGATAACAAGAGGAAAGCACCATATCAAGGACAGCCGCAAGGAAGTAATGTGCGCCGTCGCTTTGCATCGCCCAATGCGCCATATTTTAGCTCTTCTATTCTTGGTCAACGCCCTGGATTTGCACCGCGCCCAGCTCAGTTTGTGCAGTAGCGTCCTGTTATGCAAGCACCTAGGCCTCCAATGTCTTCGGCACCTCGTGCTAACTATCCTGGTGCCAATGCTCAAAACCAAGCTCTTCCCAATAATTCTAGTGGAGTTAATAAGTGCTATACTTGTAGAGAAGCTGGACACTTTGCGCATCAATGTCCTAAGTCAGGCCTTGGTCAAGGAAGCAATGCGCTGAGGCAAAACCCGAGACTCAATGGAGGACAACCACAAGGGAAAGGGGGACAGCAGAATTTTGCTCGTGGCAACGTGAACCATGTCTCTACGAAGGATGCTCAACAAGCGGATGACGTGGTCATTGGTATGTTTCCCGCCAACTCCAACCCCGCGACTATGTTGTTTGATTCTGGAGCATCGCATTCATTCATTGCATGGAAGTATGTTGCCAAGTATAGTTTGTCTATCTCTCATATGAAGTTTACTCTATTGGTTAAGTCTCCTGGAGGAGAGATGAGGACAAATATAGTATGTCCAAAAGTAAGCCTTAGAATAAGGGGGGGGTAGACTTCTCCACCAACCTCATTGTTTTGACTCTCAAGGATTGGACATTATACATGGTATGGACTGGTTGAGGAAGCACAATGGAGTTATTGAGTGTGCCACAAAGACGGTGAAGTTGACAAATGAGAAAGGGATCACCTTAGAATTTGAAGCATCTCAAAATGCACCGAAGCAATTGGAGCTGAATCACATGGATGGTACTGCAATTGAGGAAATTCTGGTGGTGTGTGAATTTTTGGATGTTTTTCCGGACGAGTTGTCAGGTATGCCACCTGATCGAGACATTGAGTTTATTATTGATTTAATACCTGGAACTGCACCTATAGCTAAGAGGCCATATAGGATGCCTCCTATGGAATTAGCGGAGCTCAAGAAGCAAATTCAAGAGCAACTAGAGAAGGGTTTCATTCGACCCAACTCTTCACCTTGCGGAGCGCCCGTTCTATTTGTGGACAAGAAGGATGGATCACAAAGGATGTGCGTATATTACCGAGCTCTCAACGAGGTAACAATCAAGAACAAGTACACCTTGCCACGCATAGAAGACTTGTTTGATCAAATGAAGGGTGCTTGTATCTTATCTAAGATTGATTTGAGGTCGGGATATCTTCAAATGAAGATTAGACCATCGGACATACCCAAGACAACTTTTAGGACACGGTATGGATCGTATGAGTACACCGTGATGTCTTTTGGATTGACAAATGCGCCTACCTATTTTATGTACCTCATGAATAAGCTCTTCATGGAGTACTTGGATAGGTTCGTTGTGGTGTTTATTGATGACATTATGATCTACTCGAAGGATGAGAAGGAACATGAAGAACACTTGAGGCTTACGTTGCAAAAATTGAGGGAGCATCAATTGTATGCCAAGTTCAACAAGTGTCAGTTTTGGTTAAGAGAGGTGTCGTTTTTGGGTCATATCATCTCAGGAGGAGGAGTATCGGTTGACCCCAGAAAAGTGAGAGACGTGTTGAAGTGGGAACAACCGCAAAATGTAAAGGAAATAAGGAGTTTTCTTGGAATGGCTGGATATTACCGTTGATTCATCAAGGACTTTTCCAAGATAGCCAAGCCAATGACAGAATTGCTAATAAAGGGAAAGGATTTCCAATGGACTCAAGCTTGTCAAAACAGTTTTGAGGAGTTGAAGAAGAGGTTGACAACAGCCCTAGTTTTGGTATTGCCGAATGTAAGCAAGAGTTTCGATATTTATTGTGACGCATCGAGACAAGGACTTGGATGCGTGCTTATGCAAGAAGGTCAAGTGGTCGCCTATGCATCAAGACAATTGAAAAAACATGAGAAGAATTACCCAACACATGATCTAGAACTTGCAGCCGTGGTTCATGCACTAAAAATTTTGAGACATTATGTCCTTGGACATAGGAGTGAGATTTATACGGATCACAAGAGTTTGAAGTATATTTTCACATAAACGAATCTGAATTTGAGGCAACGAAGATGGTTGGAGCTTATCAAAGATTATGATTTGGCGATCAACTATCATCCGGGAAAATCCAATGTAGTGGCTGATGCTTTGAGTAGAAAGGGAGTAAGTCATCAACTCACAGCTCGAGAATTACCATCCGAGTTATGTAAGGAGTTTGAACGGTTGAACCTCGGATTTGTGAATGAGATGGGAATGATGGAGTTAAACCCAACATTGGACCAAGAAATTCGGGAAGGCCAAACTAAGGATGAAGAAATTCAAGAAATCAAGGAAAGGACCTAAGATGGGAGAGAATTTAGATTTGATGAGGAGGAACATGGTACCCTATGGCTTGGTAAGAGGATTGTTGTGCCTAATGTGAAGCATATTCGAGAGACAGTAATAAAAGAGGCACATGACTCACCATACTCAATTCATCCTGGTTGTACAAAGATGTACAAAGACTTGAAGACCTGCTATTGGTGGGCTAGCATGAAGAAGGACATAACTGAATATGTAGCATTGTGTGATGTGTGCCAACGATTCAAGGCGGAACATCAAAGGCCAGCTAGATTATTGCAACCATTGAAGATTCCGGAATGGAAGTGGGAAGAGATCGGTATGGACATCATAGTTGGTTTACCACGTACTCAGTCTGGTTACGACTCAATTTGGGTAATTGTGGATCGGTTAACTAAGTCAGCCCACTTTATTCCCATCAAGATCACCTATAATGGAGAGAGATTGACAAAACTGTATATGGGAAGAATAGTATGTTTGCATGGAGTTCCGAAGAAGATAGTCTCGGATAGAGGTTCACAATTCACTTCCAGGTTTTGGCAAAAACTGCATGAAGCTTTGAGAACAAGGTTGAATTTTTGTTCAGCATATCACCCTCAAATGGATGGACAAACCGAGAGGACCAATCAGATTTTAGAGGACATGTTAAGAGCTTGTGCTTTAAGGCATGGGAAAAGTTGGGACAAAAGCTTGCCATATGCAGAATTTTCATACAACAATAGCTACCAAGCAAGTTTGAAGATGTCACCTTATGAAGCGCTTTATGGAAGGAAGTGTAGGACACCTTTATTTTGGAACGGGGTGGGAGAAACTCAAGTATTTGGTCTGGATGTGTTGCAAGAAGCCAAAAAGCAAGTCCAAATAATTCGTGAAAACTTGAGGGCTGCCCAATCAAGACAAAAGGGCTATGCGTACAATAAGAGAAGGAAATTAGCCTTTGAAGTGGGAGATTTTGTTTACCTCAAGGTGTCACCAATGAGGGGTCATAAGGGGTTTAACATAAGAGGCAAGCTAGCACCTCGCTACATTGGACCATTCAATATTGTGGACAAAAGAGGAGAAGTAGCGTATAAGTTGGAGATGCCAACTCATCTTTCATATGTACATGATGTCTTTCATGTCCCCCAGCTCAAAAAGTGTTTGAGAGTACCAGAAGAACAAGTGCCCATGGAAGGATTGGAACTAGAGGAAGATTTGACTTATGCCGAGCAACCGGTCAAAATCTTGGAAACCAAGGAGAGAGTCACAAGGAACAAGGTCATTAGATGGTGTAAAGTGCTATGGAAGCATCACACAGAATCGGAAGAAACTTGGGAGTTAGAAGATGATCTCAAGAAGGAATTTCCCTATCTCTTCTCTTCCGCGTCGAATCTCGAGGGCGAGATTCATTTTAAGGGGGGTAGGTTTGTAACACCCTCATTTTCATGCATCATGCCCTACATACTTTCATATACATGTTTAACATTAATCCACATAAAGAGGAATGAGTTTAAATTGATTTGGAACAAAACCACACTTAAAATGCTGAAAACTGCGGACTAGTCTGATTTTGGTGAGGACTAGTCCGATTTCTCTCTGACCTCGATCAGACTTGTCCGTTTTTGCTGCGGACTAGTCCGTTTTTGCCTCTGGACACTTTCGAACTTGTCCGATTTTGTGCGGACTAGTCTGATGTTCCAAGAATGCTTGAAAATTTGCTAAGTCACTGGACTTGTCCGGTGTTCCAGCGGACTTGTCCGTTTTCCTCTCCGACTAAAGTCGGACTTATCCAATTTTTGGCCAGACTTGTCTGATTTCTTTCTGACTAACTTCGGATTAGTCCGGTCCTTTTCGGACTTGTCCGATATTTCGCGACTCCGAGTTGATCTTTTGTTTTACGACTTGTTTATTGGGTTTTATGTTAAGTGGGCCTAGGGACGTCGTGCCTAACTCTTTTCGAGCCCATGTGGGACTCTGAACCGACCCCTACTCATCTCAAACTCAAAATCCATCTAACCCTAGCCTCCACCTCTATATAAACAACCCCACCCCTTGGCTTGACATCTATTTGCCACTTTTCCACCCTACTTAAACCCTAGTTCGTGGAGAGGCACCACCAAGGATGGAGGAGGAGATCCCAAGCAAGAAGAAGAAGAGGAGAAAATGAAAGAGTATCAAGATCTCCATAAATTTTCGTTCTTCATCACCAATTCATCTCCTAGTCCATCATCAACCTTAGATCATCAAGACCCAATTGTTACCTCCAAGTTTCTTGATTCATTAGAGTTCTAAACACTTGGTATACCTTCTATTCTCTTTTCCCTACGTAAATTCAACCCCTAATCTAAAAATTTACGTCGATCTAGAAAACCCTAGTTCGCTAGTTCTGCAAAGTGCGGACTAGTCCGGCCTTCTGCAGACTAGTCCGATTTTCCTGGTTAAATTGTGCTGAATTGATTCTAAAATTTGATCTAATCACATCCAAACCTGTATAAACTTGTTAAAATCTATTAGAACTAGTTAAAGCAATCTATTAACAAGTTCTACCTTGCATTTGCATCAATCATGCATGTCATCTCATATTGAGTAATATTTGTGCACTCTTTGATTGTGTTTGTTGTCTTGTATGTTTATTGTGCGGATTAGACGGATTTGCACTAGAGAGTGCCGCGGAGGATCTACAGCATCAAGAGTTTGAAGTCTTTGACCCTAATCAACCGCAAGAGAAAGGCAAGTGTCCTTGAAGCATATTGATCCTGTTTTCAAATAAATGTTTTGTTTGCAAAACTGCATGCTTGTGTCAATTTGATGGGAATCCTATCATAGGAAGTTTACTAGCTTTGTTTAACCACCCTTGTCACCTGGGATATATGGTAGAGAGTCGAGATGGGATTTTTACCTTTTTGCTTCGCTTAATTAATTGGGATGGAAGAACAACTATACCACTCAACATAATTATGCATTTATGAGATTATGGTTAACATGAACTGGTTAATATGATATGGTAATGGGTGATCTAAGCAAGCCTGGTATGTGGATGGGTTGGATGTCTGATGTTTTTGCTTGCTTTAGATCTAAGGACCGGTTCGTGGAGCGACCATCCAAGATTTATAGTGCCACCACGAGGCCAAGTATGAGTGCGGCGTAGCTGATTAATTAGGGCTTTACAAGTTCTATTTGGACCATTAAGGATGCTCGGGGAAGGGGTAGTCAGATTGGGTTTGTTGATGATTGGTGGGACTACCCTGGGATCCGAATGGCTCAAGAGGGGGCCCTTGGTTGAAGATGTGCTCAGTTGGAGACATCGCCACCGGTGAAACCTCAGTGGGGTCCAAATAGGCTAGTAATCCCTTGTAAAGGCTATTTTGTGATCTCTTGGCCACACACCTACGGAACTGTGAGACGACATAATTGAGATTCTATAGTCATCGAAAGGTGATGAAATCACAAACACGTAGGTAAAGTGGTACAACCTCTACAGAGTGTGTCTAAAACTATCATGATAGTCGTGCTCCCAGTTATGAGCAACCTGGACCCTCATATGATTATAAGGAACTTGGTATTGGGATTGTTATGGTTCAGTAATGGTTATGGCTGGTTATGGTTAAATTTCTGGTATTGAATATGGTTATTGACAAATGGTGAAATCTGGAATTATTGATGATGGTAATGAATTTCAGACTGGTATTATGATATTACTTATGATTATGATGGGTTTACTTCACATACATATAATATAATGCTTTCAAATGTTTTAATGTACTTTCCAGCACTCAACCATTATTATATTCATCATTTGAATCAGCCACATGTCATACCTTCCACACTTGCTGAGTACGACATGTACTCACTCTTGCAATCCCCCCCCCCAAACAGTTCCAGGTATGGATTGGGAGTTTAATGGTGATAATGCGGAGTTCTAGGTCGTGTCTACCGTCAGCTTTGCCTGTGGTGTTTTGGAGCTGCGCTATACCCTATTGCTTATGATGCCTAGCTGTTTAGTTTGCTTAATTAGTTTACTTCCGCTGCAATAGTTGAACTTGTTATTAATATTCATTAGAGCTTGTATTCGAGGATAATATTGTTTGTTTAATAAATTTGGTTAATTAATCTTGTTCTGTGGTAATTTTCTGTATACTCTTTCGTGAATGCACTCGTGTATGTGTGTTGAACATCCTGGGCACACATATGCGTTCACTTGGTTCATTTTTCGGAACCGGGTGTCACTGTCGATGACATCGTCGTCAAGATCAAGAACAAGGAGTCATTTCTTGACACCTTGCAAGCTGTCTTCGACAAGTTGCGAATCACACGCACAAAGCTGAACCCAGACAATTGTGTCTTTGGGGTTAGCTCCGAAAAGCTCCTTGGATTTTTGGTGAACCACCTAGGAATAGAAGCGAATCCGACGAAGATTAAATCTATTGAAGACATGCGGCCACCAGCTCACATAAAGGATGTCCAGAAGCTGACTGGGTGTCTAACTGCCCTCATCCGGTTCATCTCAAGACTGGCGGAACGGGTGATACCCTTCTTCAAATTATTGAGGAAGTCCGGACCATTCCAATGGTCTGAAGAAGCAGAAAAGGCATTCCAAGAGCTGAAGCAGCTCCTCACCACTCTACCAACTTTGGTAGCTCCGAATCCTAGTGAGCCACTTCTGCTTTACATTTCAGCAACTGACAAAGTTGTTAGCATGGTCCTGGTTGCGGAAAGACCAGAACCATCTCCGGTTCAGGAATCTAGACCCCTGTGGGAAGGTCCAGAGCTACTTGAAGGCGAGTCTGGGTCCCAGCTCCTAGACCCGGATCCTCGAGGTGAGATGCCAGAGGATCAACCTCCTTCAAATGAAGGAGTTACTATTGCTGAACAAGAAGATCTGGATCCTTCTGGGAGGGTCCAGAACACTTCAGAACAAGCTTCGGGTTCCTCTAGTAGAAACTGGGAAGTCCCCGAAAAAGGTCCGGACCCCTCCGGGAGGGTTCAAGTTGATGAGGAGGAAGCTTCGGGCCCCTCCGAGAGGGTCCGGACAGTTCAGCGCCCAGTGTACTTCAAAAGTGAAGTACTTCACGGTGCAAAGACTCGGTGCCTAGAGGTGCATAAACTACTCTACGCAGTTCTTATCGCCTCTAGGAAGCTTCATCCCTACTTCCAAGCTCACAAGATTTTAGTGGTAACCTCTTATCCACTGCGTGCAATCTTGCATAACCCCAATTCTACTAGGAACATTGCAAAGTGGGCAGAGGAATTGGCCGAGTTCGATCTTGAATTCGTCCCATAACAAGCAATCAAGAGTCAAGCATTGGCAGACTTTATGGCAAATGGACCCCCTCTCCATCAAATCCTGGGGGCTCCAGTGAGCAGAAGCCTGAACCTAAGGTTTCGGTCTTCACCGAGCCTCACTGGACTCTCTACTTCGACGGCTCCGTGCAGAAGCAGGGGCCAGAGCTGGAATCCTTCTCCTTGCTCCGACCGGGGAGATGGTCAAATACATGGTTCACCTTGACTTCAAGGCGACCAACAACATGGCGGATTATGAAGCACTAATCTATGGGCTCAAGGTGGCACTATCATATGGTGTCAAGCAGCTATTGGTAAAGGGACTCAAGACGCGCACATATGAGCTCTTGAAAAAACATGGAGCCAACTGGATTGAGGAGCTTCCGCCCACCTTGTGGGCAAACAGGACAACTCCAAACCGGTCAACTGGAGAGACACCCTTCTTCCTGGTGTACGGAGCTGAAGCAGTCCTTCCTCTGGAAATCACCTTGGGGTCGCTCCTGGTCCGGACCTTCGACGCAGCCACGCAGGACCAGCTCTGGCATGAAGACCTTGACCTCGTTGAAGAGGGAAGGTGTCGAGCACCTTATCGAAATTCACGATACCGCCAAGCGCTCCGGCGTTATCACCAAAGGCATGTGCATAGCCGACAGTTCAAGGAAGGTGATCTGGTGCTACAGAGAATACAAACTCGAGAAGGGTTAAACAAACATTCCCCCAGCTGGGAAGGACCCTTTTGAGTGACCAAAGTATCCCGTCCCGGATGCGTTCGCTTGGCAACCGAGGATGGGACACCACTCCCTAATCCTTGGTACATTGAGCACCTCTGTAAGTTTTACGCTTAATATCACGGAGGTGAGTCTGCAATTACATATGATGTATGTTATAGCGTCATTGTACAGAGACGAGTAGCTCCTTCGGGAGGACAACCGGACCTTTCCAGGAAGGTCCGCAAAGTTCAAGCAACACTTGACACAGTCTCAGAACTAAAAGTGTAGCTAGCTACCCTAGGTCGAACAAGAAATGTAACACACTTAGCTTGGTTCCGTACCCTAAGAGTGTACTTGTCTCCCCTATACCCCGGAGCTATAGTGAAGGACATCGATATGTGAAAACTGACTCCATGTGCATTTATTTTGTACAGGCTCATTTTTTTCTCTTTCTTGTCTATAACAAAGTTGTGCAATTCTTAATAAGCTTCAGCTCGAACAATTCATATATAATTCAAGTTGCATTGTTATTTCTTTTGGGTCTTAACATCGTTGAATAGCCTACTCGCCTGAACGCCAAGCCAATCTAGGTCCGGAGTGTGCTATCGACTTAGCCTGGTCCTGCACCCTAAGTATGCCACTCTACCTACACCCCGACAGGCCTAAGTAAGGTGAGTCCAGAAAACGATTGGACCTGGAGAAAATAAACAAACACGCTTGATTGTATATAGAATTGCTGTCGACCTAAAATTTCATATGGGAATAGTAAGTCGCAAACGACTTATAGATAAGAAATGGATTTTACTGTTTTTCTTGACTTCAGTGTGCAGGAAAAATGAGAATCCCATGATGATGGTGGACAATGCTGGAGCTATCAAAGCTTCGACATCCCCCAAG
This sequence comes from Tuctoria greenei, assembly GCA_036927565.1. Classification (NCBI taxonomy): domain Eukaryota; kingdom Viridiplantae; phylum Streptophyta; class Magnoliopsida; order Poales; family Poaceae; genus Tuctoria; species Tuctoria greenei. The sequence continues at coordinate 148,269,414 of JAYESD010000002.1, forward strand.
GGGGCCCGCCGTTGATGTTTTAAACATTGATAGTGATCGTTGCCGGAGCTATCAAGTTCCAACAAATCTAGGGGGCCAGCCGTCAACGTGAAGAAATAAAAGGAGTTCAAGAAAAGATGGTAGAAGGACACCTTAACAGGGTCTACTGTCGATGCTCTTAGTGTTGACGGTGGTCGCTACTGGAGCTACTAAGCTCCCACAACCCAGAGGGCCAGCCGTCAACGCTCTACGTGTTGACAGTGGTCGCTGCTGGAGCTACTAAGCTCTGACAACCCCAGGGGCCCCCTGTTGTTGATGCAACAAAACTTCGGACCTATACTCTTCAAGTTCGAAGCACTCAAGTCTTCAACAAAATGCTACATCATTTTTGGTACATGTTCACAATCAAATTGTGTACATCTACCAGGGGGTCCAAGTAAGACAAAGGCTGAAGACAAAAAATGAAATTCATAAATTTTTTGGATTTCATTCATCTGAAGACAAGAGATTACAAAATTGGAGAAAAGAAGAGAAGATACAAGCGGGAGCTAAAAGGAGAAAGTCCTAAGTTCTATGGAAGAACGAGGCGACCTTCTGGGCAACCTCCAACACGCTGGTCTTGGCGGTGTCTCCCTCTCCGTCGATGGGACCTTCAAGCACCGGGTTTAGTGGGAAGTGAGGATCTCGGCTTGTGTAGCACGTCAGCATGTATTCTACGATGTTCTACGCAAGGGATTTTCCTTCAATTTCCAACTGATCCGCGATGACATCGCCCATCGCGCTGAGTTTGTTGCCAACCGAGCTCAGCACCCCCAACGCATGGTCCAGCTTCGGCTCCAGATTGCCCGGATGCACGGGGCTAAAGCCTAGCGGCGCCAGTGCGACATCGGCTTTGCCCACGAAGTCCCATACATGTTGAGACTCTGCAGTCCTTGAGCCTCGAATCTCCTCCAAGGACCTCTTGGCCGCCTCAAGCTTCAAACCCTCCTGGGCAAGACGCTCGACCTCCTTAGCGTGCTGCTGAATCCTCTCAGCAACTTTCTTTTCAAGGTCACCAAGCTCTTTCTCCTGGACGTGGATCCGATTCCAGCGATGAACCAGGTCTTTCTCCCAGCCTCGCACCTTCTTCTCCCTGGCAGCGACTTCGACCTCCCTTTTGGTAAGGTCCTGTCCCCGCTGCCAGACCTTCTCCTCTTCACTCTTACAGAGCTCCTACAGCTTTTTGGTGCGCTCTGCAAGGCTCTTGTCACCCAGAGCCAGCCTTTGGGCGAGCTCCTCCTCCCTCTTCATGAGGTCATCCCTCAGATCCAGGAATTTTTGCTCTTCCTCTTTGATCTTTTTCTCTCGCTCGTCGAGACGCTCCCGACGCTTGACGAGGCTTTCGTGGATGGTATTGAGCTTCTCTTGGCGATAATTCACCGCTTCATTAGCAGCCAGGGTTTGTTAGTATATAGCCCGAGACTGGTTGTCGAGGGATCGCACCATGCTTTCCCTCTCATCCAGCAACTGGCCCCAGTACTCCATCCGGGCCTTCTCCCTCTTAACCCACTCCTTGTCGTCGGCCAGCCTTGTTTGCGCTAGCTTGGTCTCGAATTGGAGTCGGTTGCGCCACCTCCTAAGGGCTTGGCGCTCCACCTCGAGGGTCTTGCTGTCGTGATAAAATGCAAGCTGGACCTGACCAAGGCTGGAGCAGGCATTGTCGATGGATACCGACAGGGGGATTGGCTCTGGATCTGTCGGGGTCCTCTCCGCTTACTCCAACGGGTCCTCCAGAACAAAAATTGGGTCCCACACTAAAAGAGCGATCCCCTGAGCTTCCGTGACACTAGGGCCGCCCTTCGGGAGTGCCTCGGTCGCCGCCGAGGTAGGTCCTGCCACGGGAGTTTCTACCTCCGGGGTCAGCTCCGAAGGTCCCGCCGCCAGGTCATCATCAACTGGTCCCTCGGGCAAGGGACCGACCGCTTCGTCTTGGCACCCTGGCTCAGGAACGGGTACCTCCGGAACTACCACCTCTGGGGCAGGCAGTGAAGATCCAGCCAGAGCTAAGGCCATCTTTGGGCCCGATGCTGGTGCTTCCTCCACTGCCGGTTCAGGCACCAGCGCTTCGACCTCCATGGCGCATGCCGGTTCAGGCACCAGCGTTTCGACCTCCACTGGTTCGGGTGCCGGCACCCCCACGTCAATCGGCTCAGGCACCAGAACTTCATCAACTGTCGGCTCTGCTGCCGGGGTTTCAGTAACATCCGGCTCGAAGGCCGGAACTGCAGCTACCTCCGACTCTGAAGCCAGAGCGTCCATCGTCACAGCATCCAAAACCGAAGCTTCAGCCTCCGGAGCTGGTGCCGCTGGTACATCTTCATTCCCATGGTCCGGTGCTCCCACGAGAGCTTCGGGAGATGAGTTGAGGTCTAGAACCATGACAGCTAGCACCGGAGCTGCCGCGACCTCAGCCACCACCTGGGGCGGCGCTGGAATTGGAGCCGGAGCCTCCGCCTGCACAGCATCAGCTGCCAACACAGGAACCAGAGCTTCAGCCCCTTTTTTGGATACCCTGTGGATGAAGGACAAAGAAACTCAAAATATGGTTACAACAAAAATAACAAATTGAGGTAAAAAAACAAATTTACCTTGGAAGGCTTCTGCTCCAACTAGCTCGGAACCTCTTGGCCGGACGCTCAGAGCCCGACCCAGTCGCAACTAGTGTAGTAACTCTGAAAGGCTCTTCGGAGCTTGCTGTCGCCGTCAGCGACGTCTTGGTTGGGGCCCCCCTCGACTGAGAAGGACCCTCGGACCTAGGGCCCTTAGCTGGCCCTGGTGCCGGAGTCACCTGGTCAGAGCTGGCGTTCTGGGGAGACGCCGATGCTGGAGTTGGTGTCGCTGTCGACGACCTTCCCCGCCAGGGAGAAGGAGCTGTTGTGGAAGGAGCAGGTCTGACGGGCCTCCCGTCAAAGTGCTTCAACTTCCTCTTTTGGCTGGAGGGCTCAGCCAACTCTTTGCCCTTGCCTATGAATTCAGCTCTTTGTCTCAGGGCGGAAGCAAGGCCACCCTCGGAAGCTTCGGGGATCACCAATCTGGTGGTCGGACGCCTCCCTACCTCACCGAGGTCGTCAAGCACCGGCATGCTCCTCCGGAGCTCCCTGCTGAACTTTGCCTCCATGTTCAGAGGGATGAAAGCCGTCGGCAGAGTTAAGTCGTCGTCCTCGACGTCAATGCCATGCTGGAACTTCTTGAGATGAAGCTCCAAAGTAGCACCATCCAAATTGGACTTCAGACTGGTTTCAATCCAGTCATCATCCATCACGCTGTTGAGGGCCCAGGCAAGCTTCTCCCTCTTCTTTAGCGGAGCCCACCTGTTGACTAGGAAGTTGCAGAATACCATCTGGGGGGTCACCCCTCCTTCCACACATTCGCGGATCCTGGTCAAGGCAGGGTTGAAGGCCTCTGACAGCACCGGAACCACACTCCAGGCGTCAGTGTCAACATTGGGAAGACCTTCGGGCAGCTCCAACTTCTCGTGCTCCTCTGCTGTGATGATAATCCAATCCTTCTTCCAGTCATCCCACTTGCCAGAAGGAAACAACCTCAAGTACTTGTAGGGGCATTTCTTGCGCTTCACAAAATAGTAGAAGCCAAGATACTCGAAACTCTTGTCGGTGGTGTGGATGGTGAAGAAGGTACGGAAAAGCTCGACACAGGGGGGAATACCCACCCACATCTCACAGAAGTGGACGAATGTTGACACAAGAAGAATAGAGTGGGGGCCAAGGTGGTACAGCTGCAGACCATAGAAGTCTAACAGCATCAAGAGGAAAGTTGAGAAAGGTGGGATCAGTCCCACCATGGCGTATGCAGAGAAGTACACCATGTCGTCGCCGCGCTCCTTCTTGAACGGGAGCTTGCCAGCGTGGACCAGGTGATTGAAGGAGTCGCTGTACCACCCCATGTCGGTCCGAACCTTCTTCAGATTGTCATCGCTTGTGAGACGGCTCTTGCGGAGTCCCAATTCCATCGCAGCACGGCGGGGCGAGAGAGAAAAAGCAAGCGACGGTTTGGAGGATTCAAGCGCAAGTTCAAATGAAAGCGTAAGAAATCCCCAAACCACGCGTGCTTTCCCTCTTAAGTAAGCCCCCACAACGCTTGGATGCAAACCGCAAAATGGCCAAGGATACATTTCAAAAATCACACCCTGCCAATGACAAAGGGGGCCCGGGGCCACCCAGACGATCAACTCGAGGCCCTTACCGCAGGCGAACAGTTGTCATGATGAGAGGCGGGAAACCCAAGGGCGGCGGCTTGACAGAGCGCACGGAACCTGTCGGTACGCTGAGTACCGTATACCCCTTGAGATTGCAAAGATCTCAAGGAAATGTCATCTACTTGATTTGAAGACCTTCGGAGGCCCACATGTCAGACATAACCGGACCCACTTCCCCAACATCGTTAGTCGCAGGGTCGCCACGTGTACCATCAAACCGGAGCTACCGCCCACAAGGGGGTAGCTCCGGGCTATATACCATAACGGCACCCCCAGACCTAAGCCCAGACCGAGGGAAGCTCCAGAACTGACACGTGTCTGGTGGCACCGGACCTATCTGTTCCCCACAGTATGCTCCGGAGCTGCCACGTGTTCGACCTTCGGATCTTCAGCCTCAAACCTCCGGTAGACTCCACAACGGCTCCGGATCTTCAAAGGGGAATCAAGGACTTCAAGACCCAATTAAGTGTCATTAATACTATGTTAATGACACACGATCGGATGACCATTATTACCAGTAACGGCGCTGTCAAAGCCCGTAACTCGGTCATTAAGGGTAATTAATCGCATCAAATGTGTATCAATATTAGTAGCCGTCGGGGCCACATGTCGGGTCAGGCCAACTTGTAACGGCATGTCCTTGTACGATACATAGGGGGCTGATATCATATGATCTGATCTGATCTGATCTGGTCTGATGGGCTCACACACGCTCTCAACTCACATCACCTGAGTTGAGTTCATACATCCAATACAACACCAACACACCCCGTAGAGTAGGGTATTACGCTCAGGCGGCCCGAACCACGTAAATCTTTGTGTCTCCTGTGTCATTTTACATTTCACCTTCTTGAATCTCCGCGCACCCACACCGAACTTCAAACTCCACAAACACTTTTAGTAGTGTCGGGAGATCTGCCGGATCAAAACCACCGACAGTTGGCGCGCCAGGTAGGGGGCACCTGAGATTTCAAGAATGGTGAACTCAGCTGCTGAATCATCCAATGGTCATCCCGTTGTTCAAGCTGCTGGGGGCAATCCCTCTAATATGCAGCCACCAGCAGGAACCTCAATTCCAGCAGGAGTCACACTTCCACCACCGCCGCCTCCACCAGCAAATCAAGCTGGGCAGCGCGATGGTGCACCGGCGTCAATCACTGCGTCGGCGAATCATGACAACCCGGAACACGCGCTCCATGCAGCACGTTCTCTCCTTCAGCGCCCACCACCTCCGGATGCATCCTGGGATGCAATGGAGCAGTGGAGGGCCGATGTGGAACACTTGGTTGTAGCAGCAGCCGACCGCATTAGTAACCAGGGTCGTCCTCCTTCAGGACGGGCCCCGTCGCAGCGACGGACCTTGTCTGGCAAACTTGGTCCGCACGTTTCCAACAACCGGAGACGTGATGTGTCACAGCAAGTGACGTCGTTGCCCTCCGGGGCGCGACGCACTCACACGGTATCAAGGCTTTCAACTCATGACCTCCGGGCGGAGCTTAATCGCCGATACCGTCAACAAGACGGCCGAGTCCATATCGAGCGTGCTCGTGAAAGACGAGAAGCTCAGGACATTCCTGCTCCTGAAGGAGTAGGAGGAGGCTGTTCAACCCTGGCCATGCATCTGCGTATGGTCAGGTGGCCACAGAAATTCCGGCCTCACCTGCCAGAGAAGTTTGACGGGACCATTAATCCAGTCAAATTTCTTCAGATTTACTCCACTGCTATCCTAGCAACTGGAGGAAATGAGGCCATAATGGCCAACTATTTTCCAATGGCTTTAACTGGGACCGTCCGGTCCTGGTTTATGAGCCTTCCACCCAACTCCATCAACAGTTGGGAGGAGTTGTGCCGACAGTTCACCGCCAACTTCGGGAGTTCATACACCCGACCAGGCACCGAACTGGACCTTTTTGCAGTCGTGCAAAAAGGGGGAGAATCCCTGCGATCATTCATCCATAGATTCTCTCAGGTACGAAACACTATCCCTTCTATCTCTAGCACTTCTGTCATTGTGGCATTTAGACAGGGTGTACGGGATAATAAGATGTTGGAGAAACTGGCGATCAAGGAGATCACCAGTGTCACGGAACTCTTCAACTTGGCCGACAAATGTGCCAGAGCTGCGGAGGGCCGTGAAATGCACTCCAAACCACCTCCGGAGGATCGCAAGAAATCCTCCAAAGGCGAAGCCACTACCTCCGGGAGGGCAAAAAGAAGAAAAATACCAACGGCAAGAAGAAGCTGTCGGCCGACGCATCTAATGTTGCAGCTGCTGCAGCTCCGGGTGGCCGGGGGCCACGCCCCGAGAAGCGACCTCGACCGTCTTCTGAAGACGGTGGCAAACCCAAGGTGTGGTGTCCAATTCATAAGACGGACAGCCACAGTTTGGAAGACTGCCGGGAGGTCCAAAACCATGCCGAGCGCTACAACAAGCGCTGGGAAGAAGTTCCTTTCCGACAGAGGGAAGGAAAACAAAAAGTTGACGAAGCTCCGGCTGAAGAGGAGTTAGGTTTTCAGGATCCTAAAAAGGTCTTGAAGGCCGTCTACACCTCCGTCGACGACGATTCTGACGTCTCTGACAACGAGCGTCGGAAGACCATGAACACCATTTTTGGTGGATCATGGGACATCACCTCCCGCTGCGTCCTCAAGACAATGCATCGGGACATGGCCACTGTAGCTCCTACAGCCAGGTCGAAGCCTCATCGGAAGTGGATGGACACAACCATCACTTTTGATGCTTCGGACTGCCCTCGAAGTATGGTTGGAGCAGGACAGTTACCTTTGATGGTATCACCTACCATCAATAACATTCAGCTCCACCATGTTATGGTAGACGGAGGTTCGGGGCTGAACCTCATAAGCTTTGAAGCTTTTACCAAGCTTCAGCTCCGACCTTCGGATCTTCACCCCTCCCGACCTTTCTCTGGAGTAGGTCTGGGAGCCATTACCCCACTCGGTGCTATTACTCTACCCGTTACCTTCAGGACCCGAGACAAGTATCGCACTGAGAAGTTGGTCTTTGACGTTGCTGAGATCAACTTACATTTCAACGCCATCTTGGGTAGGCCTGCCTTGTACAAATTCATGGAAGCCGCTCATTATGGCTACCTGGTGTTAAATATGCCAACACCAGTAGGCGTTCTCCGGATTCGTGGAGATCGCACTGCCGGAGTAACCGCTCTAGAAGAACTTCATGCATTTACTACAGCGCAAGAGGAGGATTCCAGGCAGGAGTAAGCTCCAAAACCCCCGAGCATTCGTCAACTAGGCTCGACTTCTGCACCTCGTGTGCAGCCAAGCGACGACATCGGCATTCTCGTCAAAGTCAATCAAATCGGTTCTGATGCCGCTCAGACCACCTGTATATCGGGGGGACTGAATGACAAATAGGAACTCGCGCTCATCGCTTTCCTCCAGGCTAATGTCAACGTGTTTGCCTGGTGTAAGGATCGAAACGCCCAAGAGGGGGGGTGAATTGGGCTTTCTTTCAAATTTTAAGGCAATTAAAAACTAACAACCTAAAGCCCAATTCCCTATGCGATTAAACTATGCAATCAATGTAAATTAAAGTTGCGGAATGAAGATTGCATAAGTGTAAAAAGGGAGAGGGATGCAAACGCTCAAGGGACACGGAGTTTATCCCGTGGTTCGGTAAGATCACAAGGATCTTCCTACATCCACGTTGTGGCACCCACAGAGGGGTTTTGCCACTCCCAAGTCACCAAGACAAGGGGGTCTTCACTATTCTTCTCTGTTCGCCAACCTTGGCAAGGTGGAGCTCAAGCCTTGTACACTTTGGAATCCTCCGGGCTTCCACAATCCTCTTGGCAAGCTCCGGAAGTCACACACACCAAGGGACACTCCCTTATTGCTCTCACTACACTAGAGACTCCAATCACCAAGAGTGGAGGCACCCAAGCACTGTCTCTAGCTAGTTCTAGCCTATCTCTTGGTGTACAGATGATGATCAAATGATGTGAAAGTGGTAGCTCTATTGCTTGAATGCTCTAGGATGTGTAGAGTATGTCTGGTCTTCAAGTCTTATCGATTTGACAGGTTGAAGGGGTATAAATAGCCAGCCTCCACGAGATAGCCGTTGGAAAAGTAGGCTGACATCACTTCTCTGCGAACACCGGATGATCCGATGTCTCCCCTTCAGTTAACATCGGTCAAAGCCAAATTAGCTGATGTCACTGTGTCAGATATGACTGTTGTTAGACCGATGTTGATCTGTCTTCTCATCGGATGATCCGGTGGCTCTTCGTCCAGAATTTTGCTTGATCTTGAAGCTTACTGGAGTGATCGACCGATGTGTGTAAGTCTGCACATCAGATGATCCGGTGCTACACTTGGTCCAATGGTGTTGCAATCTGTGATGATGGACCGATGTCACTGAGCCACTCACATCGGATGATCCGGTGAGTTCTTTGCTCTGAGGTCTTCTTTTTCTGTTGACACAACTTGACCGATGAAGTCAACTCAAAAACCATCGGATGATCCGGTGTGTTCAACTTGTTGACTTCGAGTTGTTTTGAGTTGTTCTTTTGGAATTTGAACTTGTGACCTCTTTGACACTTGTTTGAAATGTTGTTCTGATAGTCTTCATGTATTGAGTGATGTCAAGTTAGAGCTTTCACTTCTTGTCTTCATATGATTCGATTTGATCTCATTAGTTGATTTTATATGGGTCTCCAATGTAATTTTGATTTCATTTGATTGAGTGACTATTGGGACCTTGCACTCACAAATTCATTAGTAATATCAAATGGTTGTCATTAATCACCAAAACCGTACCTCATGGGGCCTAGATGCTTTCACCTGGCAACCGTCAAAAATGTCTGGGATCCCCAGGGAAGTGATTGAGCACAATCTGAAGATCTACCCTGACGCCCGGCCTGTGCATGAGAAGCCTCGGAAGCAATCCGTGGAGCGATAGAACTTCATTCGACAAGAAGTGAAGAAGTTGCTCGAAGCTGGATTCATACGAGAAGTCTTCCATCCAAAATGGCTGGCAAACCCAATTGCTGTGCCCAAGGCCGGCGGGAAGCTTCGGATGTGTATTGACTACACAACACTAAACAAGTCGTGCCAAAAGATCTATTCCCACTACCTAGAATAGATCAGATAGTGGATTCCACATCCGGGTGTGAATTACTGTGTTTCCTAGACGCATATTCTGGGTATCATCAAATCAGAATGTCTAGGGAAGATGAAGAGCATACCTCTTTCATCACAGTAGATGGATTGTACTATTATACAGCCATGCCATTTGGTCTCAAGAATGCAGCTTCAACCTTTGTACGATCTATGTACAAAACTTTTGAAGAACTCATTAGAGACATAGTGGAAGTGTACGTCGATGACATCGTGGTCAAGGTCAAGAACAAGGAGTCACTCATTGACACCTTACAGGCTGTCTTTGACAAGCTGCGAGTCACCCGCACAAAGCTAAACCCAGACAAGTGTGTCTTCGGGGTTAGCTCCGGAAAACTTCTTGGTTTCCTGGTAAATCACTGGGGCATAGAGGCTAATCCGGCGAAGATCAAAGCCATTGAAGACATGCGGCCACCAGCCCGCATCAAGGATGTCCAAAAGCTGACTGGGTGTCTAGCAGCCCTTAGCCAGTTCATTTCAAGACTGGCAGAATGGGCACTTCCCTTCTTCAAGTTATTGAGGAAGTCCAGACCATTACAATGGTCTGAAGAAGCAGAAAAGGTGTTCCAGGAGCTAAAACAGCTCCTCACCACCCTACCAACTCTGGTAGCTTCGAACCCTAGTGAGCCTTTGTTGCTTTACATTTCAGCAACTGATGAAGTCGTCAGTATGGTCCTGGTGGTGGAGAGACCAGAACCATCCCATGCTCAGGAATCCAAACCCCTCCGGGAGGGTCCGGAGGTTCCTGAAAGCGAGTTTGGGTCCCAGTTCCCAGACTTGAGTCCATAGGAAGTTACTTCAGAAGACCCAGACCCCTCCGGGAGGGTCCAGGTCGCTTCTGAAGAAGCTCCGGGTCCCTCCAGCAAGGACCCAGAGGTCCCCGAAGAAGGTTCGGATCCCTCTGGGAGGATCCGGGTCAATGAAGAGGAAGCTCCGGGCCCCTCCGGGAGGGTCCGGACCATCCAGCGCCCAGTGTACTTCATCAGTGAAGTACTTCATGACGCCAAGACTCGATACCTAGAGGTGCATAAGCTGCTTTATGCAGTTCTTATCGCCTCGAGGAAGCTTCGCCATTACTTCCAAGCTCACAAGATTTAAGTGGTGACTTCTTACCCACTTCGAGCAATCTTGCATAATCCCAATTCAACTGGGAATATTGCAAAGTGGGCAGCTGAATTGGCCGAATTCAATCTTGAATTCATTCCAAGACAAGCAATCAAGAGTCAAGCATTGGCAGATTTTGTGGCGGAATGGACTCCCTCTACATCAAACCCTGGGGGCCCCAGTGAGCTGAAGCCGGAAAACAAGGCTCCGGTCTTCACCGAGCCTCACTGGACCCTCTACTTCGACGGCTCCATGCAAAAGCAGGGGGCCGGAGCTGGAATCCTTCTCCTCGCACCAACTGGGGAGAAGGTAAAATACATGGTACACCTTGACTTCAAGGCGACCAACAACATGGCGGAGTACGAAGCACTCATCTACGGACTAAAGGTGGCACTGTCATACGGTGTCAAGCAGCTGCTGGTCAAGGGAGATTCACAACTCATCATTAAACAAGTGAAGGGTGAATGTTCCTGCAACAATCTCCAGCTAGCTGCTTACCTCCTTGAAGTCCAAAGGCTTCAGAAGGACTTCGAAGTCCTAGACCTCCACCACGTCCAGCGTGTCCACAACGCTGAAGCCGACAAACTCTCGATAAAAGCGTCAACCGGAGCTACAGCTCCTGACGGAACTTTTGTCCGGAGGTTGTCAAAACACACAGCTCAGCCTGCCGAACTGAGCGAAGGGGGCGAGATCAGCATCCCGAAGCTGACGGTCTCGATGGCCCTGTTACCATGGCAGCCATCAAGGGTCGTAGGTGCTGCCGGAAGCTCCGAGCAACCCAGCACGCAAGACTCAAATGCTCAAGTTAGCTCCGATGCATGGATCTCGGAGATCCGGAGCTACTTGAAAGACTACATCCTTCTTGACGATGATGTATCCGCTGAGCAGATAGTCAGATTGGCTAAAAGATACACATTGGTAGAAGGGGATCTCTACTGGCGCGGTGCCAACGGCGTCCCAATGCGGTGGGTGCATCACAAGGGAAGAAGGCTGTGAGCTCCTTGCAGAAATCCATGGAGGCGAGTGTGGGAACCACGTGTCTTCCCGCACGCTGGTCGGTAAAGCCTTCCGGCATGGCTTCTACTGGCCTACAGCACTCCAGGATGCAACTGAGCTGGTGAAGAAATGCGAAGCATGCCAATTTCATGCAAAGCAAATTCACATTCCGGCTCAGCCTCTACAAATGATACCTCCTACATGGCCCTTCGCTATGTGGGGGATGGACATCTTGGGACCTTTCCCAAGAGCCGTTGGAGGTTACAAGTTCCTGTATGTCGCCATTGACAAGTTCACCAAGAGGCCGGAAGCAACTCCAGTTGTGACAATAAACAAGCAATCTTCTATCAACTTTTTGCAGTCCATTGTATGCAGATTTGGAGTCCCAAACAAAATCATTACTGATAATGGGACCCAATTCACAAGCGCTGCATTTCAAGGATATTGCGAAGACCTCAGCATTCAAGTTTGCTACGCCTCCGTAGCTCACCCGGCAAGCAATGGCCAGGCCGAGAGAGCAAATGCTGAAATCCTGAAAGGACTCAAAACGTGCACCTATGAGCGCTTGAAAAAACATGGAGCCAACTGGATTGAAGAGCTTCCGCCCACTCTATGGGCCAACAGGACAACTCCAAACCGGTCAACTGGAGAAACACCCTTCTTCCTGGTGTATGGAGCTGAAGCAATCCTTCCTCCGGAAATCACCTTGGGGTCACTCCGGGTTCGGACCTTCGATGAAGCCGCGCAGGACCAGCTCCGGCGTGAAGACCTAGACCTCCTTGAGGAGGGAAGGTGCCAAGCAGCTGTTCGGAATGCCCGATACCGCCAAGCCCTTCAGCGCTATCATCAGCGGCATGTACACAACCGACAGCTCGAGGAAGGCGATCTGGTGCTACGGAGAATACAATCCAGATAAGGGTTAAACAAACTCTCCCCCAGCTGGGAGGGACCCTTCCGAGTGATTAAAGTATCCCGTCCCGAAAGCGTTCACTTGGCTACCGAGGATGGGAAACCTCTCCCAAATCCTTGGAATATTGAGCACCTCCGTAAGTTCTACACTTAATATCACGGAGGTGAGTCTGTACTAACTTGAGGTGTATGTTATAGAGTCGTTGTACAGAGTCGGGTAGTTCCTCCGGGAGAACAGCCGGACCTTTCCCGGAAGGTCCGCAAAGTTCATGCAACACTTGTCACAGTCTCAGGACTAAAAGTGTGGCTAGCTACCCTGGGTAAAACGAGAAATGAAACACGCTTAGCCTGGTTCCGTACCCTAAGAGTGTACTTGTTTCCCCTGTACCCCGGACCTATAATGAAAGACATCTTCATGTGAAACAGACTCCACGTGCATTTATTTTGTACAGGCTCAACATTTTTTATTTTTCTCTTTCTTATCTATAACAAAGTTGTGCAATTCTTAAGAAATTTTAGTTCGACCAGTTCATGTACAATTCGAGTTGTATTGTCAACTCTTTTGGATTCAAATATTGTTCATGGCCCACTCGCCTGAATGCCGCCAAGCCAATCTAGGGCCGGAGTGTGCTATCGACTTAGCCTGGTCAAGCACCCTAAGTACGCCACTATACCTACACCCCGGCAGGCCGAAGTAAGGCGGGTCCAAGTACAATTGGATCTGGAAGAAATAAGGCAACGCATTCGGTTGTATTCAGAATTGTGTTTGACCTAAAACTTTCTTGGGAATCGTAAGCCAGGACGAAGTTATAGGCAAGGAGCGAATTTTACTATTTTTCTTGGCTTCAGTGTGCAAGAAAAATAAAGAATCCATGTTGATGGAGAAAAGCCGGAGCTAACAAAGCTCTGATGTGACGCCCGGTTCCGAAAATGAACCAAGCTAACGCATATGTGTGCCCAGGATGTTCATCACACATATACGAGTGCAATCACAAAAGAGTATACAGAAAATTACCACAAGACAAGATTAATTATCCAGATTTTGTTGCACAAGCTATATTATCCTCGAATACAAGCCCTAATGAATATTAATGACAAGTTCAACTAATGCAGCGGAAATAAACTAATTAAGCAACTAAGCAACTATGCAACATAAGCGACAGGGTATGTATGTGCAGCTCCAATCAACACCACAGGCAAAGCTGACGGTAGACACGGCCTAGAACTCCGCATTATCGCCATTAGACTCCCAGTCCTGACCTGCAACTGTTGGGGTGGGGGATTGCAAGAGTGAGTACATGTCGTACTCAGCAAGTGTGGAAAGTATGACATGTGGCTGATTCAAATGACGACAATAATAATGGTAAAGTGCTGAAAAGTACATTAAAACATTTGAAAGGCAATATAGTATAAGTATGTGAACTAATCCCAACATAATCGTAAGTAATACCATAATACCAAACTGAATTCATTACCATCATCAATAAGTCCAGATTTCACCATTACCAATAACCATATTCAATACCAGAGATTAATCCATAACCATCCCAAATTCCAATTTCCCTCTAATCATGGAAGTTGTCCAGGTGCTCATAACCGGGAGCACGGCTATCATGATAGTTTTAATTAACACTCTGCAGAGTTTGTACCTCTTTACCCACGTGTTCGTGATTTCATCACCCTTCGGCGACTAAGAACCTCCCTTATGCCCATGACCCGTCGGTCACATTACACACTTCCGTTGGTGTGTGGCCAAGAGATCACAAAATAGCCTTTACAAAGGGATTACTAGCCTATTTAGACCCCACTGAGGTTTCACCGGTGGCGATGTCTCCCGCAGAGCACATCTTCAACCAAGGGCCCCCTCTTGAGCCATTCGGATCCCAGGGTAGTCCCACCAATCATCAACAAACCCAAACCGACTACCCCTTCCCCGAGCATCCACAATGGTCCAAACAGCACTAGCAAAGCCCTAATTAATCAGCTACGCTGCACCCATACTTGGCCTCGTGGTGGCACTGTAGTCCTGGCTTATTCTCGCATGAACCGGTCCTTAGATCTAAAGCAAGCAAACCACCATAACATCCAACCCATCCACATACCAGGCTTGCTTAGATCATCCATTACCATACCATGTTTAACCAGTTCATGTTAACCATAATCTCATCCATGCATAATTAAATTGAGTGATATAGTTGGTTCCCATCCCAGTTGATTAAGCGAAGCAAAAAGGTAAAAAAAAACCATTCCTGACTCTCTACCATAAATTCTAGGTGACAAGGGTGGTTTAGCAATTCTAGTAAACTTCCTACCATAGGATTTCCCATCAATTTGACACAAGCATGCAGTTTTGCAAACAAAACATTTATTTTAAAACAGGATCAATATGCTTCAAGGACACTTGCCTTGCTCTTGCTGTTGATTAGGGTCAAAGCCTTCAAACTCCTGATGTTGTAGATCCTCCGTGGCACTTTCTAGCGCAAATCCGTCTAATCCACACAATAAACATACAAGACAAGAAACACAATCAAAGAGTGCACAATTATTACTCAATATGACATGACATGCATGATTGATGCAAATGCAAGGTAGAACTTGTTAATTGATTGCTTTTAATGATAACTAACTAGTTCTAATAGCTTTTAACAAGTTTATACAGGTTTGGGGTCGATTAGATCAAATTTTAGAATTAATTCAACACAATTTAACCAGAAAGATCGGACTAGTCCGCTAGGGACCGGACAAGTCCGCCCTCTGCGAGATCAGCAGATTAGGGTTTTCTGGATCGACGTAAATTCGGATATTAGGGGTTGAATTCACATAAGGAAAAGAGAATAGAAGGTATACCAGGTGTTTAGAACTCCAATGAACCAAAAAACTTGGAGGTAACACTTGGATCTTGATGATCTAGGGTTGGTGATGAACTTGGAGATGAATTGGTGGTGAAGGACGAAACTTGGTGGAGATCTTGATCCTCCTTCGTTTCCTCCTCTTCTTCCTCTTGCTTGGGATCTTCTCCTACCTCCTTGATGGTGGCTCCCCACGAACTAGGGTTTGGGTGGGTGGAAAAGTGGCAAATAGATGTCAAACCAAGGGGTGGGGCTGTTTATATAGAGGTGGAGGCTAGGGTTAGATGGATTTCGAGTTTTGGGATGAGTAGAGGCCAGTTTAGAGTCCCACATGGGCTCCAAAAGAATTAGGCACGACGTACCTAGGCCCACTTAACGTGAAACCCAAGAAACAAGTCGTAAAACAAAAGATCAACTCGGAGTCGCGAAATATCGGACAAGTCCGGACAGGACCGGACTAGTCCGAAGTCGTCCAGACAGAAAATCGGACAAGTCTGGCCAAAAATCGGACAAGTCCGAATTTGAACAGAGAGGAAAAACGGACAAGTCTGCTGGAACACCGGACTAGTCCGAAAAAGTCCAGGGACTTAGCAAATTTCCAAGGATTCATGGAATATCGGACTAGTCCGCACAAAATCGGACAAGTCCGTTTTTAGTCAGAGAGAAATCGGACTAGTCCTCAGTAAAATCGGACTAGTCCGCACTTTCCTGCGTTTTAAGTGCGGTTTTGCTCCAAATCAATTTTAAACTCGTTCCTCTTGTTGTGGGCTAATGTTAAACATGTATATGAGTGCATGTAGGGCATGATGCATGAAAATGAGGGTGTTACAAACCTACCCCCCTTAAAATGAATCTCGCCCTCGAGATTCGACGCGGAAGAGAAGAGATAGGGAAATTCCTTCTTGAGATCATCCTCTAACTCCCAAGTTGCTTCTTTTTCGGTATGGTGCTTCCATTGGAATTTACACCATCAAATCACCTTGTTCCTTGTGACTCTCTCCTTGGTTTCCAAGATTTTGACCGGTTGCTCGGCATACGTCAAATCTTCCTCTAGTTCCAATTCTTCCATTGGCACTTGTTCTTCCGGCACTCTCAAACACTTCTTGAGCTGGGAAACATGAAACACATCATGTAAGTCTGAAAGATGGGCTGGCATCTCCAACTTATAGGCTACTTCTCCTCTTTTGTCCAAAATCTTGAATGGTCCAATATAACGAGGTGCGAGCTTGCCCCTTATGTTAAACCTCTTATGACCTCTCATTGGTGACACCTTGAGGTAAACAAAATCGCCTATTTCAAAGGCTAATTTCCTTCTCCTATTATCCGCATAGCCTTTTTGCCTTGATTGGGCAGCCCTCAAGTTTCCACGAATTATTTGGACTTGCTTTTCGGCTTCTTGCAACACGTCCGGACCAAATACTTGAGTTTCTCCTGCCTCATTCCAGAATAAAGGTGTCCTACACTTACTCCCATAAAGCGCTTCATATGGTGACATTTTCAAGCTTGCTTGGTAACTATTGTTGTATGAAAATTATGCGTATGGCAAGCTTTTGTCCCAACTTTTCCCATGCTTTAAAGCACAAGCTCTTAACATGTCCTCCAAAATCTGATTGGTCCTCTCGGTTTGTCCATCCGTTTGAGGATGATATGCTGAACTAAAATTCAACCTCGTTCCCAAAGCTTCATGCAATTTTTGCCAAAATCTGGAGGTAAATTGAGAACCTCTATCCGAGACTATCTTCTTAGGGACTCCATGTCGACACACAATATTCTCTATGTATATTTCGGCCAATCGTGCAGCTGTATACTTGGTCTTCACAGGGACAAAATGAGCTGACTTAGTTAAGTGATCCACAATTACCCAAATTGAGTCATACCCGGACTGAGTACGTGGTAACCCAACTATGAAGTCCATACCAATTTCTTCCCACTTCCATTCCGGAATCTTCAACGGTTGCAATAGTCCGGCCGGCCTTTGATGTTCCGCCTTGACTCGTTGACACACATCACATAACGCTACATATTCAGCTATGTCCTTTTTCATGCTATCCCACCAATAGCAAGCCTTCAAGTCCTTGTACATCTTCGTACAACCGGGGTGAATCGAGTAAGGCGAGTCATGTGCCTCCTTTAATATTGTCTCCCGGATATGCTTTACATTAGGCACAACGATTCTCTTTCCAAGCCATAAGGTACCATGTTCGTCTTCATCAAATCTGAATTCTCTTCCTTCTTTGATTCTTTCCTTGATTTCCTTGATCTCCTCATCCGTGGTTTGTGCTTCTCGAATTTCTTGCTCCAAGGTTGGGTTTAACTCCATCATCTCCATCTCATTTACAAACCCAAGGTTCAACCGCTCAAACTCCTTGCATAACTCGGACGGTAACTCTCGAACTGTAAGTTGATGGCTTACTCCCTTTCTACTCAAAGCATCGGCCACTACATTGGCTTTTCCCGGATGATAGTTCCCCAAATCATAATCTTTGATGAGTTCCAACCATCTTCGTTGCCTCAAGTTCAGATCCATTTGTTTGAAAATATACTTCAAACTCTTATGATCCATGTAAATTTCACACCTATGTCCAAGAATATAGTGTCTCCAAATCTTCAATGCATGTACCACGGCTGCTAGTTCAAGATCATGCGTGGGGTAATTCTGCTCATGTTTCTTCAATTGTCTTGACGCATAGGCGACCACTTGACCTTCTTGCATCAATACACATCCAAGCCCTTGTCTTGATGCATCGCAATAAATGTCAAAACTCTTGCTTACATCCGGCAATACCAAAACTGGGGCTGTTGTCAACCGCTTCTTCAACTCCTCAAAACTCTCTTGACAAGCTTGAGTCCATTGGAATGCCTTTCCCTTCATTAGCAACTCCGTCATAGGCTTGGCTATCTTGGAAAAATCCTTGATGAATCTACGGTAATATCCAGCCATCCCAAGAAAACTCCTTATTTCCTTGACGTTTTGCGGTGGTTCCCACTTCAACGCGTCCCTCACTTTTCCGGTGTCAACCGATACTCCTCCTCCTGAGATTATATGACCCAAAAATGGCACCTCTTTCAACCAAAACTGGCACTTGTTGAACTTGGCATACAATTGATGCTCCCTCAATTTTTGCAGCGTAAGCCTCAAGTGTTCCTCATGTTCCTTCTCATCCTTCGAGTAGATCATAATATCATCAATAAACACCACAACGAACTTATCTAAGTACTCCATGAAGACTTTATTCATGAGGTACATAAAGTAGGCAGATGCATTTGTCAATCCAAAAGACATCACAGTGTACTCATAAGATCCATACCTTGTCCTAAAAGCTGTCTTGGGTATGTCCGATGGTCTAATCTTCATTTGAAAGTAACCTGACCTCAAATCAATCTTGGAAAACACACAGGCACCTTTCATCTGATCAAACAAATCCTCTATGCGGGGCAAGGTGTACTTGTTCTTGATTGTTACCTCGTTGAGAGCTCGGTAATCCACGCACATCCTTTGGGATCCGTCCTTCTTGTCCACGAATAGAACGGGCGCTCCCCAAGGTGAAGAGCTAGGGCGAATAAAACCCTTCTCTAATTGCTCTTGAATTTGTTTCTTGAGCTCCGCTAATTCCATAGGAGGCATCCTATACGGCCTCTTAGCTATATGTGCAGCTCCAGGTATTAAATCAATAACAAACTCAATATCTCGATCAGGTGGCATACCTGGCAACTCGTCCGGAAAAACATCCAAAAATTCACACACCACCGGAATCTCCTCAATTGCGACACCGTCCATATGATTCAGCTCTAATTGCTTCGGTGCATGTTGGGTTGCTTCAAATTCTATGGTGATTCCTTCTTCATTAGTCAACTTCACCGTCTTTGTGGCACATTCAATAACTCCATTGTGCTTCCTCAACCAGTCCATACCAAGTATAATATCCAACCCTTGAGAATCTAAAACAATGAGGTTGGCGGAGAAGTCTACCCCCCTTATTCTAAGGCTTACTTTTGGACATACTATATTTTTCCTCATCTCTCCTCCAGGAGACTTAACCAACAGAGTAAACTTCATATGAGAGATAGGCAAACTATACTTGGCAACATACTTCGATGCAATGAATGAATGCGATACTCCAGAATCAAATAACATAGTCGCGGGGTTGGAGTTGGCGAGAAACATACCAATGACCACGTCATCCGCTTGTTGAGCATCCTCCGTAGAGACATGGTTCACGTTGCCACGAGCAAAGTTCTGCTGTCCACGGCTTCCTTGTGGCTGTCCTCCATTAGGTCTTGGGTTTTGCCTCGATGCATTGCTTCCTTGACCAAGGCCCGACTTAGGACATTGATGTGCAAAGTGTCCAGCTTCTCCACAAGTATAGCACTTCTTAACTCCACCAGAATTATTGGGACGAGCTTGGTTTTGAGCATTGGCTCCAGGAAAATCAGCACGAGGTGCATAAGGCGTCGGAGGCCTAGGTGCTTGCATGACAGGGCGCTGCTGCACAAACTGAGTTGGGCGCGGTGCATATCCAGGGCGCTGAGCAGGAATAGAGGAGCTGTAATGAGGCGCATTGGGTGGCGCAAAGCGAGGGCGCACATTACTTCCTTGTTGCTGTCCTTGATATGGCGCCTTCCTCTTGATTTCTTGCTCCATCTCACGGATCTTGTTCTCAACCACAATTGCTTTGTCCACAAGCTTCTGGAAATTGACATAATCACAGTTGAGCAATTGCACTTGGATCGTATTGTTCAATCCCCTCATGAACAAGTATTGCTTCCGGCTGTCCCGGCTAACATCCTCAGGCGCATACCTTGAGAGTTGAGTGAATTTATTGAGATATTCACTCACGCTTGATCTTCCTTGCCTTAAATTCTCAAATTCTTGCCTCTTCAAGATCATAACACCCTCGGGCACATAATGAGAATGAAAATTCTCCTTGAATTCGGCCCAAGTGATTCTTTCTTGGTTCTCATGAGCACTGCAATAAGAATCCCACCAATCTGTAGCTGCTCCAACGAGTTGATGTGAAGCAAATAGCACATTCTCCCGGTCACTGCATTGGACAATGGCTAGCTTCTTCTCCACGGACTTGAGCCAATCATCAACATCCATAGGGTCAGCAGCTTGAGCAAAGGTTGGCGGCCTAGTGCTCATGAACTCTCCCAATCGGTTATGAGGAGGCGGGGGTGGCAGTGGAGGCATGTGGGGCTGATTGTTGATATTGCCAGCCTGCAGCTGTCCCATAGTCTGTATCATGGTCTGCATGAGCTGGTTTTGCATGGCCAATAGCTGCTCGATGTTGATAGCTCCCTGAGTAGATCCTTGCCGATTGTTGTTCTGAGGCACTCCATTGTTCTCCCCCTCATCATTGCCATCCCTCTGGTTGCGAGTCCTCACCATCTGAAGAAAAGAAATAGGTAAGAATTAGAAAACGTCCCCAACTATATGCATCAAGGGATATGAAACTAAACAACTAGCTACACTAACCTAGGTGGACATGGCAATGCTAAAGCATCCCAAAATCCTCTATTAAGCACACAAGCAACCAATATATATGGCAAACAGCACATCAAGCAAGAACACATCGATTCCTGAGTGCTCCTATGTGCTCTAAAGTGTCCATTCTATCTAGGCTGCATCCTACGGTCAACCTGTGGCTCTGATACCAATCTGTGACGCCCGGTTCCGAAAATGAACCAAGCTAACGCATATGTGTGCCCAGGATGTTCATCACACATATACGAGTGCAATCACAAAAGAGTATACAGAAAATTACCACAAGACAAGATTAATTATCCAGATTTTATTGCACAAGCTATATTATCCTCGAATACAAGCCCTAATGAATATTAATGACAAGTTCAACTAATGCAGCGGAAATAAACTAATTAAGCAACTAAGCAACTATGCAACATAAGCGACAGGGTATGTATGTGCAGCTCCAATCAACACCACAGGCAAAGCTGACGGTAGACACGGCCTAGAACTCCGCATTATCGCCATTAGACTCCCAGTCCTGACCTGCAACTGTTGGGGTGGGGGATTGCAAGAGTGAGTACATGTCGTACTCAGCAAGTGTGGAAAGTATGACATGTGGCTGATTCAAATGACGACAATAATAATGGTAAAGTGCTGAAAAGTACATTAAAACATTTGAAAGGCAATATAGTATATGTATGTGAACTAATCCCAACATAATCGTAAGTAATACCATAATACCAAACTGAATTCATTACCATCATCAATAAGTCCAGATTTCACCATTACCAATAACCATATTCAATACCAGAGATTAATCCATAACCATCCCAAATTCCAGTTTCCCTCTAATCATGGAAGTTGTCCAGGTGCTCATAACCGGGAGCACGGCTATCATGATAGTTTTAATTAACACTCTGCAGAGTTTGTACCTCTTTACCCACGTGTTCGTGATTTCATCACCCTTCGGCGACTAAGAACCTCCCTTATGCCCATGACCCGTCGGTCACATTACACACTTCCGTTGGTGTGTGGCCAAGAGATCACAAAATAGCCTTTACAAAGGGATTACTAGCCTATTTAGACCCCACTGAGGTTTCACCGGTGGCGATGTCTCCCGCAGAGCACATCTTCAACCAAGGGCCCCCTCTTGAGCCATTCGGATCCCAGGGTAGTCCCACCAATCATCAACAAACCCAAACCGACTACCCCTTCCCCGAGCATCCACAATGGTCCAAACAGCACTAGCAAAGCCCTAATTAATCACCTACGCTGCACCCATACTTGGCCTCGTGGTGGCACTGTAGTCCTGACTTATTCTCGCATGAACCGGTCCTTAGATCTAAAGCAAGCAAACCACCATAACATCCAACCCATCCACATACCAGGCTTGCTTAGATCATCCATTACCATACCATGTTTAACCAGTTCATGTTAACCATAATCTCATCCATGCATAATTAAATTGAGTGATATAGTTGGTTCCCATCCCAGTTGATTAAGCGAAGCAAAAAGGTAAAAAAAAACCATTCCTGACTCTCTACCATAAATTCCAGGTGACAAGGGTGGTTTAGCAATTCTAGTAAACTTCCTACCATAGGA
The DNA here is from genome assembly GCA_036927565.1 of Tuctoria greenei. Taxonomy (NCBI): domain Eukaryota; kingdom Viridiplantae; phylum Streptophyta; class Magnoliopsida; order Poales; family Poaceae; genus Tuctoria; species Tuctoria greenei. The sequence continues at coordinate 148,291,732 of JAYESD010000002.1, forward strand.
TTTCCCATCAATTTGACACAAGCATGCAGTTTTGCAAACAAAACATTTATTTTAAAACAGGATCAATATGCTTCAAGGACACTTGCCTTGCTCTTGCTGTTGATTAGGGTCAAAGCCTTCAAACTCCTGATGTTGTAGATCCTCTGTGGCACTTTCTAGCGCAAATCCGTCTAATCCACACAATAAACATACAAGACAAGAAACACAATCAAAGAGTGCACAATTATTACTCAATATGACATGACATGCATGATTGATGCAAATGCAAGGTAGAACTTGTTAATTGATTGCTTTTAATGATAACTAACTAGTTCTAATAGCTTTTAACAAGTTTATACAGGTTTGGGGTCGATTAGATCAAATTTTAGAATTAATTCAACACAATTTAACCAGAAAGATCGGACTAGTCCGCTAGGGACCGGACAAGTCCGCCCTCTGCGAGATCAGCAGATTAGGGTTTTCTGGATCGACGTAAATTCGGAGATTAGGGGTTGAATTCACATAAGGAAAAGAGAATAGAAGGTATACCAGGTGTTTAGAACTCCAATGAACCAAAAAACTTGGAGGTAACACTTGGATCTTGATGATCTAGGGTTGGTGATGAACTTGGAGATGAATTGGTGGTGAAGGACGAAACTTGGTGGAGATCTTGATCCTCCTTCGTTTCCTCCTCTTCTTCCTCTTGCTTGGGATCTTCTCCTCCCTCCTTGATGGTGGCTCCCCACGAACTAGGGTTTGGGTGGGTGGAAAAGTGGCAAATAGATGTCAAACCAAGGGGTGGGGCTGTTTATATAGAGGTGGAGGCTAGGGTTAGATGGATTTCGAGTTTTGGGATGAGTAGAGGCCGGTTTAGAGTCCCACATGGGCTCCAAAAGAATTAGGCACGACGTACCTAGGCCCACTTAACGTGAAACCCAAGAAACAAGTCGTAAAACAAAAGATCAACTCGGAGTCGCGAAATATCGGACAAGTCCGGACAGGACCGGACTAGTCCGAAGTCGTCCAAAGAGAAAATCGGACAAGTCTGGCCAAAAATCGGACAAGTCCGAATTTGAACAGAGAGGAAAAACGGACAAGTCTGCTGGAACACGGGACTAGTCCGGAAAAGTCCAGGGACTTAGCAAATTTCCAAGGATTCATGGAATATCGGACTAGTCCGCACAAAATCGGACAAGTCCGTTTTTAGTCAGAGAGAAATCGGACTAGTCCTCAGTAAAATCGGACTAGTCCGCACTTTCCTGCGTTTTAAGTGCGGTTTTGCTCCAAATCAATTTTAAACTCGTTCCTCTTGTTGTGGGCTAATGTTAAACATGTATATGAGTGCATGTAGGGCATGATGCATGAAAATGAGGGTGTTACATCTGACTCCCCCTAGGTGGCTTGTGATCGATGTTAAACATTGAAAACGAGAATTACCGGAGCAACCAAGCTCCGGCAAAGCTAGTGGGGCCAGCCGTTGACGCAAAATAAAAGATGGTGAGAAGACCCCACAAGCAGAGTCTGCTGCCGACAAGCTACGCGTTGGCAAAGGTCACTGCCGGAGCTACTAAGCTCCAACACCCCGGAGGGCTAACTATCGATGCTCTACGCGTTGATAGGGACTATTGCCGGAGCTACTAAGCTCCGACGGTAGTCAACGCCAGAGCTTCTGAGCTCCGACAACCTCAGGGGGCCTTCACTATCGAAGACTTCAGACCTACACTCTACAAGTTCGAAGCAAATGAGTCTTCAACAAAATACAATATCCTCTTGGTACATGTTCACAATCAAATTGTGTACATCTACCAGGGGGCCAAGTGAAGACAGAAGTGTTGAAGACAAAAAATGAAATTCATTAACAAATTGTGGATTTCATTCATCTAGAGACAAGGGATTACAAAATTGGGGAAGAAAAAGAGAGAATACAAGTGGGAGCTACAGAGATGGTCCTAGACCCTATGGAAGAACTGGGCGACCTTCTGAGCAACCTCCGACACGTTGGCTCGGGTGGCTTCACCTTCTCCTTCGATGGGACCTTCAAGCACCAGGTCCAGAGGAAATTGGGGATCCCGGCTGGTGTAGCACGTCAGCACATACTCTGCGACGTTCTTCGCCAGGGACTGCCCCTCAACCTCCAACTAGTCCGCGATGGCGTCACCCACCTTGGAGAGTTTGCCACCCGCCGAGCTCAACGCTTGCAACGCCAGGTCCGGCTCCGGCTCCGGATCATCCGGACGCACGGGACTGAAGCCCATTGGTGTCAGCGCATCGTTGGCTTTGCTCAGGAACTCCCAAACCTGTAGGGAGTCCACAGTCCTCAAGCCCTTCAGTTCCTCCAAGGATCTTTTGGCCGCCGCCAGTTCAGAATTCTCACGAGCAAGGCGCTCAACCTCTTTGGCATTTTGCTAAATCTTTTCAGCAACCTGCTTCTTGAGTTTTCCGAGCTCCTCCTCCCGGAGGTGCATCTTGTTCCGGCGGTCGACCAGGTCCTTCTCCCGGCCCCTAACTTTCTTCTCCCTGGCAGCGATGGCACACTCTTGCTTGTAGAGTTCCTGCCCTCGCACCCACGCCTTCTCCTCCTCCTCAACACAACGCTCCTCCAATTTCTTGGTGCGTTCCTCGAGGCCCTCATCAGCCAGAGCCACCTTTTCGGCGAGCTCCTCCTCCCTCTTCAAGACATCATCCCGCAGCTCTAGGAGTTTTTGCTCTTCGTCTTCAAGCTTCTTCTCCCTCTCCTCAAGTGCCTCCCGGCGCTTGATGAGGGTAGTGTTAATGGCTTCAAGCCTTTCTTGGCAATCATCAGCCGCACTATTAGTTGCCTTGGCCTGCTCATAAATGGCCCGGGATTGAGGGTCAAGTGCACGAGTCAAGCTCTCCCTATCATCCAATAATTTGCCCCAGTATTCTAGGCGGACCTTCTCCTGTTTGATCAACTCCTTGTCCTCTGCCAGCCTCGACTGCGCCAGCTTGGTCTCGAAGTGGAGCCGATTATGCCACCGCCTAAGGGTTTGGCGCTCCTCTTCAAGAGCCTTGCTGTCGTGGTAGAACGCTAGCTGGACTTGATGCAGACTGGAGCAAGCGTTATCAATGGACAACAACAGGGGAATAGGGTTCGGACCTGCTGAGGTCTCCTCCGCTGGTTCCAGCGGGTTCTCGCTTACAAAAATTGGGTCCCACTCCACAAGAGTGGTCCCCTGAGCCTCCACGGCACTAGGGCCGTCCTCTGGGATAGCCTTAGTCGCCACCGAGGAGGGTCCCATAGAAGAAGTTCCGACCCCCGGAAGTGGTTCCAAAGGCCCCGCCGCCAGGTCTTCATTTGCCCCCACAGGCAGGGGGCCAGCGACTTCATCAGGGCACCCTGGCTCAGCAGTAGGCACCTCCACCGTCATAACTTCCGGAGCAGGGGCTACTTCCGACTCCGGCCTGGGCTCCTCCTCCGCTAGTGGCTCAGGTGTTGGCGCCTCGACCATCATGGGTTCGAGTGCTGATGCCTCCGCAACAATCGGCCCTGAGGCCGGAGCTTCAACCTCAACCAGCTCAGGCGCCGGAAGGTTTTCAACTGCAACCGGCTCTGCAGCTGGAGCTTCAGTGGCAACCGGCTCTGAGGCCGGAGCTTCGGAGGTAGCTGGCTCAACCGCCGGGACTTCCTCAACATCCGGCTCACTCGCCGGGACTTCAATAACCTCCGGCTCAACCACCGGGGCTTTGACAATTTCCAGCTCTGGGGCCGGAATCACTACTTCCTCTGGCTCAGTGGCCAAAGCTTCCAACATCTCAGCATCAAGACCTGGGGCTTCAACCTTCGGGGCAGGCGCCGCTGGCGCATCTTCTCTCCCGTGGTCCGGCGCTACCACGGGAGTCTCGGGGGATGAGTCGAGGTCTATGACCACGACAGCTGGCGCCGGAGCTGCTGCAGCTTCAGCCACCACTTGGGGCGGCATCAGGACAGGAGCAGAAGCCTCCACCCTCACAGCTTCAGCTGCTGTGGTTGAGCGTGGAGCCTCACTCCTCTTCTAGGGGACGCTGCAGATGATGGATGAAGAAACTTAAAAAACAGTTACTACAACAAAACAACTGTCTGAGGTAAAGATTAAAAATTACCTCGGAAGGCTTCCGCACCAGCTTGCACGGAATCTCCTTCCCATGCGTTCTGGACTGACCATGGCCGCCGCCGGCGTGGTAGCTCCGGAAGGCCCCCCAGAACTTGTTGCAGCTGCGGGCATTTCCTTAGTCGAGGCCCCCCTCTACCGGGAAGGACCTCTGGACCCAGAGACCTCAGCTGGCCCTGGTACTGGAGTCACATGCCCAGAGCTAGCACCCTGGGAAGACACTACTGCAGATGCAGTCGCCACAGTTGTAGAAGATCTCCCCCTCCGGGGAGAAGGAGCTGTTGCAGAGGGTGCAGGCCTGACGGACCCTCCGTCGGCATGCTTTAGCTTCCTCTTCCGTCTCCAGGGTTCGGCCACCGGCTCCTTGCCCTTGCCGACGACTTTGGTCCTTGGCTTCGGGGCAGGGGCGGAGCCACCTTCAGAAGCCCCAGGGATCACCACCCTGGAAGTCGATCGTCTCTCGACGACACCGAGGTCGTCAAGCACCGGCATCGTCCGCCGGAGCTCCCTGCTGAACTGTACTTCCAAGTTTAGAGGGAGAAAAGCTGGTGGCGGGGTCAAGTCACACCCGCGACATCGATGCCGTGCCGGAACTTCTTGAGATGAAACTCCAAGGTCGCCCCCTCCATGTTGGACTTCAGCCCGGTCTCGACCCGGTCGTCGTCCATCACACTGTTGAGGGACCAAGCGAGTTTTTTTCTCCTCTTCAACGGTGCCCACCTGTTGACTAGGAAATTGCAAAATACCGCCTGAGGAGTTAATCCTCCCTCCACACATTGGCGGATCCTGGTCAGAGCAGGGTTGAAGGCATCCGACAGCACCGGAGCTTCACTCCAGACTACAGTGTCGATGTTGGGGAGGCCTTCGGGCAGCTCCAGCTTCTCCTGCTCCTCAACCCGGATGACTATCCAGTCTTTCTTCCAATCGTCCCACTTTCCAGAGGGAAACGACCGGAGGTACTTGAATGGGCACTTCTTGCGCTTCACAAAGTAGTAAAAGCCAAGGTACTCATCACCCTTTCCGGTGGTATGGACGGTGAAGAAGGTCCAGAAAAGCTCAATGCAGGGGGGGATGCCCACCCACATTTCACAGAAGTGGACGAAGACAGACACTAGAAGAATGGAGTGGGGGCCAAGGTGGTACAGCTGCAGACCGTAGAAGTCTAGCAGCATCAAGAAAAAGGAGGAAAAAGGTGGGATCAACCCCACCATGGCGTACGCAGAAAATTACACCATCTCGTCGGCGTGCTCCTTCTCGAATGGGAGCTCTCCCCCGGCGTGGACCAGGTGGTTGAAGAAGTCCGGAGACCACCCCATGAGGGCCCATACCTTCTTCAGGTCACTTTCGATCTTCAAGCGGCTCTTGCGGAGACCCAACTCCATCGCAGCACAGCGAGGCAAGGGAGGAAAAGCAAGCACAAGTCTGGGAGTTCGAGCGCAAGTTCAGATGAGAGGCGTAAAGAACCCCAGATGGTGCGCGCTTTCCTTCTTAAGTAAGCCCTCGCAACGCTTGGATGGAAACCGCAGGGAAGCCGAAGATACTATTCAAAAATTTCACCCCGCCGATGACAAGAGGGCCTGGGACCACCCCGACGATCAAGTCGAGGTTCTTACCCAGGCGAACGGTTGTCATCATGAAAGGCGGGAAACTCGAAGGCGGCGGCCTGACAAGGCGCACGGAACCGATACAATTTTTGTATCGGGAACCGGCGACCTTCAATTGCGTGAGATCCACACACTAAAGATCTCATTTGTCGCACCCGGGATATGCCACGCGGCGAGGATTTAACTCCAAAACTATCGCCAACAGCACATCTGAAGACCTTTGAAGACTCGGCTCAAAAGTCAAAGGATGGACCCACCTCCGGCGGAATGACTTCACCCAAGGGGTCTTCCCCAGAGGTGGGTCCAGGGGGCCACTGTCGGTACCCTGAGTACCGTATACCCCTTGAGATTGCAAAGATCTCAAGGAAATGTCATCTACTTGATTTGAAGACCTTCGGAGGCCCACATGTCAGACATAACCGGACCCGCTTCCCCAACATGGTTAGTCCCAGGGTCGCCACGCGGACCATCAAATCGGAGCTACCGACCACAAGGGGGAAGCTCCGGGCTATATACCATAACGGCACCCCCGGACCTAACCCCAGACCGAGGGAAGCTCCAGAACTAACACATGTCTGGTGGCACCGGACCTATCTGTTCCCCACAGTATGCTCCGGAGCTGCCACGTGTTCAACCTTCGGATCTTCAGCCTCAAACCTCCGGTAGACTCCACAACGGCTCCGGATCTTCAAAGGGGAATCAAGGACTTCAAGACCCGATTAAGTGTCATTAATACTATGTTAATGACACACGATCGGACGACCATTATTACCAGTAACAACGCTATCAAAGCCCGTAACTCGGTCATTAAGGGTAATTAAGCGCATCAAATGTGCATTAATATTAGTAGCCGCTGGGGCCACATGTCGGGCCAGGCCAACTTGTAACGGCATGTCCTTGTACTATAAAAGGACAGGCCGACGATACATAGGGGGCTGATATCATATGATCTGATCTGATTTGATCTGGTCTGATCGGCTCACACGCGCTCTCAACTCATGTCACCTGAGTTGAGTTCATACATCCAATACAACACCAACACACCCCGTGGAGTAGGGTATTACGCTCAGGCGGCCCAAACCATGTAAATCTTTGTGTCTCCTGTGTCATTTTACATTTCACCTTCTTGAATCTCCGCGCGCCCACACCGAACTTCAAACTCTGCAAACACTTTTAGTAGTGTCGGGAGATCTGCCGGATCAAAACCACCGACAGAACCAATACGATTTTCATATTGGGAACTGGCGACCTTCAATTGTGTGAGATCCGCACGCGCAAATCTCACCTGCCACGTCCAGAAGATGCCACGCGGCGATGGTTTAACTGCGAACTATCACCTCAACGGCACATCCAAAAACCCTTGAAGACACGGCGCAGAAATCGAAAGATGGACCCACCTCCGGTAGAACGACTTAATCCAGAGGGTCTCTCCCAGAGGTGGGCCATGGGGCCACTGTCGGTACCCTGCGTACCGGATACCCCTTGGAACTGCAAAGAGTGCAAAGGAACTCCACCTATCTGAGTTGAAGACCTCCAAAGGCCCCACGTGTTGCTCGAAACCGGACATGCCTCCCTCCTATGGTTAGTCCCAGTGCCGCCACGTGTATCATAAAACCGGAGCTAGAATCCCTACATGGGAATGCTCTGGACTAGATACCTGTGTAGCACCCCCGGACCTAACCCCCGATAGAGGGAAGCTCCGAAGCTACCACGCGTCCAACCGCCGGACCTTCAACCTCAACGGGCAGATTGGTGGACCTCCGACGGCTCGGATCTTCAAGGGACATTAAAGGCTTTAAGACCTGATTATGTGTCATTAATGCTACCTTAATGACACACGATCGGAGGACCCTTAATACTAGTAACGCCACCATTAAGGTGCATTACCATGCTATTAAGGGGAATTAAGTACATTAAATTGTATATTAGGCATCAATAACCGCCAAGACCACATGTCGGGCCAGGCTAATGATGTTACGGCCATCCCTTATACTATAAAAGGATTGGCCGAGTGATACATGGGGGGACTCTGGTTGGAGACTCTCCAAGGACTCTAGACTGGATAGAGGCTCTAGAGGCGGAGACACGCGCTCAAGGGGCTCTCTCTGGCTCAGGCTCTCACACGCTCATACACTCAATAAAACAACAACAACACACCCGTGGAGTAGGGTATTATTCTCAGGCGGCCCGAACCACGTAAATCCTCGAGTCAAGTCACCATCTTGTTCTGAATCTCCGCGCGCCCTAACCGAACTAAGAAACTCTGCGGGCTACCAACGGTAGTATCAGGGGAATTGCCGGAACCAAACTTCGACGGCAACTATTCATCATTTCATCTATGTGAATTCTAAATCATTCTTACCGCACATCTTTATTTGATAAGCAAAGCAAATCTAAGTTCCTATTTTTATGTTTTTTTTAGATGCATGGTGGATGGTGGATGAATGGAAAGTAAATATGCAATGGATGATTTGAAATAAAAATGCAGTAGGTGTGATACAAGTTACCTCAAGTGGGGGTCCTCCCCCAAGCTTATTCTTGATCAAGGTCCGTGATAGGGGTTGAAACCCTAACGACGGAGGTAGGCCATCAGTTGGCCTATCCTTGTTGCAGCGTGGCTTTGACAATGGAGTGTTGATTGTTGTGTTGCCTCCCATGGACACCATGAGTGTGGTTGAATAGAGTGTTTTCGATGTTGATCGTCCGCACATCAGGGTCTCCATGTGTTGGGTGTGATTTGTCATTCCTTGGCTAGGATAATGATAACCTTTAGATCCAAAGGAATGACGTGCACTCAACATACATTAAGTATGTTTCGTCATTCTTTGGCTAAGGTGTATCATATCTTTTTGCCATAAGGGAGTGACATGTGCCCAACATGCATTGGGTATGATCAGTTGTTCCTTGGGTAAGGTACAACATACCTTCTAGCCACATAGGAACAACTTGCACCCAATGATGGTGGCAAATCCCTTGAGATTGAATGAGTGCTTAGAATAGTTGAGAGCATAATGCTCTCACCCATTCGTGGAAGCCCATTGGTTGCTCATGGAGGGTTTCCATTTCAAATCTCTAGCCTTGTATAGTTATGATTGACCTTCGGGCATAATTTCCGATAGGTAGCAACCATCCTCATTTACTCCTTGGCCAAGAGATGTTGAAATGGGATCCTCTAAAGATCCCAACAATCAGCTTCTTGAATGCCTGCATAGTAATATTACTCCTACAAACTTCCTCTCTTGAATAGAGAGGGATGGTTAGCTCCCGGTACTTGTACAAATGAACGTTCGGGTTAGGTACCCGAACTTTCATTTGTACATATGGGGAAGAACAAAATCAAAGATGCATTGGTTCCATTATCAAGTGTATCCATGATCAATGTGTTATTCATTGATAAGAGTGGAGCTTTATGGATAATTCATGTTGCATATTTTCTAAAGCTCCTACTCATAGCAATGCATGTGATAGAAATATACTATATGGATCCCTACATCTTTTAAAGTTTCTAACCATCTTAGCTTTCAAGAGCAAATTTTATCATTTAGACCATGACAAACAAGATTCTCAATTTTATCCTCCTGAACTTCACTAGGAATTTAAAATTTAGTGACTCCTCCAAAAAATTCAATTGAATTTTAGAGCAAGGATATCACTTATTCCTAGGAGTTAGAAATCTAGTGACACCATCTATGCATGAAGCTCAATTAAAAATTATGGCTGTCACTATGCCCAAGTTTCTATATGCCAATTCACCAATTAAGTCATGCCCAAAAGTTTTATTTTCTAAACCTAGACAAAAATGACTAAGTCTACAAAACAATGCTTAAAGGATTCTAGGTACTTGTTTTAGATTTTTCCAAGTAAGGTGGGATTTCCTTTTGGAGATCCAAAAGTCAATACCCACACTTACTCTTGTGAGGATGCATGAGAATTAAATGATGGGGAAGTGTCAACCTTCCTCACAAATGCAAGCAAATACATTCAATTCTATGGCAAACCAAACAATGAAAAATTCTAAACTCATACCTCATTTGAAGAGGCAGTTGGTGACGAAGGTCTTTGTGTGAGAAACTCACAACCTTGATTTTCAGCGTAGGCTTGATGGTTGATGTCAAATGCCAAGTTGAGATTGGATTTTTCAATGGATTTGGTTCTGGCTCCTCCATTGGGTCATCATCTTGAACATTTCTCTTCCTGAAACTCAAAATGAGTTTGAAGGAGAGAAGTGTTCTCAAATCCTCCCAATGGTGACTTGAGCTTGATGAAACCTTCCACTTTCTTGCCATACCACCTCTTCACAATTTTGACCTAGCTGCACTTTATTCAAGAACACACAAAACAACTCGAAAACGGGTTACGTTAGCCAAAAGCAAATTGAACCCAATTTTCAAATTGTCTTGCCCAGCTTGAAATAACTTGTAAATGCAATGAGGGTCAAAGCAAATCTTTTTGGTTTGAACTAGGAAGATAAATTCAAGTGGTCATGGACGTAGTTCATATCCAATTAAATTTCTCCCCTAATTCAAATTTTTAGTTTTATGATGGTTGGAAATTTTACGTTCCAACATGCAAGTGTGGAATTTCAAACATGCAAATGCAAGGGTTGATGTAATTTGGAAAACAAATATGAGATAAATACCAATTAACCTATTGGCAAGGACTCACCGAATTTTTGAAGTCCGATGAGTAGGACTTACCTCCGTTCTGTTCATTGTTGTCCAATCCCGGAGTTGAAGATATGGACGATTTCTTCTGTTTTGACATGCCAAACTCATTTGGCTGTCATTTGGTCATGTGGGCCACATGGTGGCCCTAGCCTCTCTAGGTTGTATTTATATAGACATGTTGTTGTAGCGACGGGTTCTCCCTCTTGAATGTATTCCTTCATGAGCATGGTGGGGCTTTGTCCTTCTTAGGGGTGCCACTCTGACCATATTGATATTCCATTGAATGAACCCATACCTTGATCATGGATGAAAGGCTTCCTTGGGCATGATGACATGTGGACTCCACAATCAAACATGAAACGCTTCATTCATAATGTCACTTGCCCTAGGTTGAATGGGTTTGGTCAAAGTGTGGGAATCCCAACAAGTGACGTGGGATATCTTGGACTTTGAATGCTCCTTAAGTTCTTGTCATTGGCCAAGATCTTCATGTGAATGTTGTCTTGACTTCTGCTTGGCCAAGATACTTCAAGGTAGGCTAGTTGAACTTAAATCCCTTGGAAAGCCATAGCCTCCTTGAATACAAGGGTGATGTTAATTCCACCCTTGACCTCCTTGTGAATGGTAGTCATTGGCGTTGTTGTTTGAAAAAGGTCCTCATGGGTCCTAGGGAAATAATTCACATGCGTCCCATGATGACATGGATTTTCACAAATCATGTGAATATCCACGACTTGGATTATCCAAACAAATCTCCAACGACTTGGATATTCATGACACCTCAATGGGAGGTGTAGTTCCATAACTAGCATATCCATCTTGTGAAGTGGTGTGCATGACAAGCTATGGGAACTCGAGCATTATTCAATCCACCCCTTGAGTGGAGACCTTCTTCTCATCCATGATGAATGAGAATAGGACTCCTTCAGCTCCAGCATGAATGTGGTCATCCAACACGAGTGTTGGATGAAGAGCCAACTATCCACCCCATGGTGGAGGCAAACCAAGAAGAACTTCTTGGAGCCTTCCCCAAGTTGGGTATGGTAGACTTTGGCTCCTACTGAAAGCTGAAATTCTCCCGCAAAAGGCAATGGTGTTGCCTAGCGGACATTTGTTAAGGTACGCCTTGAATCATCTTGCAGTTTAGCACTTGCGTCCTCGTTGGTCATCCCACACAATAGGGTTGCCAACACTACCCTGTTTCCACCCAAAAGAGAAAACAAACAAGGGTAATCCTGTCTAATAACTATTAGTACCTATAGCTTAATCACAAGTGATAGCTATCCTTCACTTTCTTTTGCCTTCCCCAGCAACGGCACCAGAAATGCTTGTTAACGGCTCCTAAGATATACTAACAAATCATCCCCGACAACAGCGCCAGAAATGCTTGTTGGTATTTCTTAACACCACAGATCATCTCCGGTAAAGAGATGAGATCTGCAAGCACACGGAAGGTACCGTTGTAGCATTTCACCCATGAGTATTCCCAAGGGTATCGTATTTATCCCAAAGGAAGGCAATGGAGTAAAGTATATACTACTCTTATGGTCAAGCTATGGGATACTAATCAATTATCCGGACAGGGGGTAAGTTGATAATAGGGGTAGTGTGACACACACCTAGGCAATCTATTCTAAAGGGTAAATGGTCCTAGAGGGAGATTGGATTATGAGTTAGAGAGTTGCTCCTACAATGCTCCTAATACATATACATAGCCTAAGGTAGATACTAATGGTCATGTCAATTATGAATTCCTATGCAATGCTATTCAACACATCGGGCACGGGCTTACCCCTAGCAATACTAGGGCGACTCCTGCCAAGAGCCTTTGGCATAGCCGAACGTGGAGAATTACAAAGGATAGATAGGGCTGTAATCACCTACTGCCTACCTCTTCAATTTGTGGGTCTACGAGACATCAAACACTACTTAAATATCCTAGCACCATGCTAGCATACTAAGCAAATACCTTAAGAGATGCAGCACAAGCCATCCTAAGGCAATGAACTAAATCATTGTTGAACCAATGTTGATTGCATAGCATAGTTATTCATATTAACATAATCATATCATAACTACATAAACTATAGTGGGGGTCTATAGTGTTTATGACCATAAGATGTGATCATGAGAGTACAATCATAAAGACTATACCTTCCACTTACATGGACTCCACAATCAAACAAGAAACGCTTTGTCCAAGTATACGTATAAAAGAAGACTAAAGATAATATCTTTATTGAGCACAAAGTCACAAATACAAGAAGGAATACATGAGACATACCTTTCCCAATGTGGAATTGGGAAGAGAGACTACTTCTACTCCTTTCCCAATTTGGACTTGGGACTAGAGACTCTCCTCTCTACATCCTAACTCCTCTAAGGACTATGGAAGATAGTGTATACAATAGAGTGATGCCCAAGTGGTGTGTGTTGAAGTGAGTGGTATGGGGTCCTATTTATACTAGTGTTGAGGTTTGTTCCCGCCATAAAAAGCGTGTGAATAAGTCGTCATTGACTCCAGGGAGCCAAGAGGAGCCAACACGTGGAAGTTGACCACGTTTGGCGCCAGGACCAGGTCGGTCGACCCCCTGGTTCGGCCAACCTGGTCAGGGCTCCAAACGGCCCGTACTTCCTCCAGGTGTCTGCCAGGTGGGTCCCACTGATTGATATTGGTGCTACACCGTTGGATGGCCTCGGATACTTCTGTTTGTGGGCCATTTGATCCATGTGGTGCCACATGTCATCGCCAGATTGGCTGGGATGGTATTTTATAGGATTGCTCCCCATACTTTTCCTCAATTCCTGTATAAATATCTGCATACACATATTTCTCAAAGTACAAGTGGAAATAGTTCAAGTATAAAGGTGATGTGTGCAAGAAATGATCAATCCTTCACATAATTGAGTTATATTGACGGCTGAAAATTGTATATAACAGCCGTCAACAGATGCTATGAATGAAATTTCTATATTGAAAAATGTTTTACGTTCTCATGAAGTTAAATATTGTTCCAATTGCAAACTAAAAGGGAAAACTTCATGTGAAAATTGCCTTGATCTGTCAAATAAACTTAATGACATGCATAGGATATTAGATCGGTTTTGTAATGCAAATAAGAACCTAAACTTGCTGCTGAATTCCTCCAAATCTTGCAATGATAAATCTGGTTTAGGTTTTGATTCTCATGCTCATACTAAGGCACAAACGGTTTAGGTAACCGAATTTCATTGACAAAGTTGGGGTAATAAAATATTAAAGAGTCATCATGATCATGCTTAAGGGTATGTCCTTGCACTACATAATCTTCATTATTAATTCTTGTTCGGTTTCAATATATTCAAATGAAGCATATTCTAGTGCTCTTACCCTAGTAGAAATACGGGTAATCAAAGAAGTGCATTCAATTGGCTCTGTCCTTGAAATGTAATCTAACCATTGTGTCATCATGGCAATAACTGGAGCAACTTTTATCTTTTTAACCATGCAAATAAAATTTTCAGCTCATCATCACGCACTACTCTAACCTCTCCTCTAGGGAACATGGTCATAGCCACCCATCTATGCATGAAGCGTAAAGTAGGATTGTGCAAGTGGCTATTCCTAGGAGATCTACATCTGACCTCACTAGTCAATTCATGCCGAAAACTTTGTTTGTTAAAATTAGGCAAAGTGTCTAAATCTAGCAAACAACGTTTATGTAAGCCTAGAATTTCACTTAATTCTTTCCGTAGGATGTTGTATTATTTTTTAAATAATCTAAAAGTAATACCATCAAATCCTATTTTGAGGGTGCAAAGGAATCATATAGTGAGAAGGCATGAACCCTTCTCCTCTATGTGAGCAAAATCTTCCCATCCTAATGCGCGCCAAACGGAAAAGAATTCGGAATCCATACTTATTTTGGAGATCAAATCCATATCATAAGCTTTAGTGTGATAAAACTCACGATCTTGGAGGAGCTTGTGTGCTTGGTCTTCAACTTCGCTTTGTGTGTTGAGGTCGTTATCATGGAGAAGTTATCGCGGGTTGCTCTTGTCACCCATGGGAGTGTCTTCACATACACTCCTCCTCTGTGGACTTGGTGTAGAAACAGAGGAGGGACATGCACTTGAGCCTCCACCATGGCTTGAGCTTGCAGCCCCCTTCCTCTTCCCACACAACCTTTTCATTCATTTTATGGCCACAACAAGCAAGAAAACAACAAGGCAAAGACCTCGAAAAGAAGTGATGTTAGTGAAAACAAAACCTATGACGAAATTTCTCTTGAAGAACTTGAGAGCGAATTGCAAATGCAAACGAAACCAAATCTTTTTGAGTTGGATTTGAGCTAGAGTGCTTCAATGAAGATCAAGAAAAACAATGTGAGCAAAAGAGTGACTTGGGGAGGTGTAAAATGAGGTGAAGTGTAAAGAGGGATGCTCCGCACGACCACCATTTATAGTGTACACTCCCCAACGGTCATAAGAGGCTCAAATGTAGTCGTTGGAGGAGAGAGAGTCAAATTGGCTCTTTCCCCACGCCGACTGAACAAGGGGATCGGCCGCACTAAAATGTGGGCCCCTTGTTCCCTTTTTTGGCAGGTGGCTTCCCAACGGCTATAAAATTAGCACGTTGGTGAAATGCCACATTTGCAGCTCAGAAAAATTATTTTTGAATAAAACCCTTTTTCAAAACTAACAATTTTCTTTTTGTGAAAAATAAAAAAATAAAAATGATGGTTGAGAATATAAGATTCCCAACTTTGTAAGAAAAACCAAATATGCAGTGGGGAAAAAACAACTAAGTGGAAAAACCAAATGTAGAGAAAAGAAAAACCAAAGAAAAGATAACTACCAATTTTCCTGTTGGCTAGGTCTCACCACAGTCCGATGAGATAGACTTTTCCTCCTTCTTCATCTCTTGACATCCGGGCCTGAGGGATGGGCTTGGACGGCTTGTCTTGCTTCTTCTGCCATTCCTTCTTTGGTGGTTTGATGGACTTGGGCCTCTGGGAGGCTCGGATTTCTCCGTCTTCTTGGGGTGTCGATGTGGACGATAAGACAGGTTCTCCACATAGATCAATTCCCTCATGAATGCAATGAGCGGATCCACCTTTGGAGGTGTGACTTCGACCTCTTGAATGTGTTTGAAATTTGATCCATAGTTGATGCGAATAATGGAGCATTGCTCCGGCTTTGGGCGAAAGTTAAACTTCTCCTCCTTGCCATTGATATGGAAGTGGATTTCTCCAGCTCCCACATCTATGCGAGACTTTGCGGTGATAAGGAACGGGGTCCTAAGAATGAGTGATGTGTCCTTCTCGACATCCATGTCGAGCACCACGAAATCCACGGGTATGAAGCAATTTTAGATTTTCACTGGAATGTCTTCAGCAATACCCGCTGGATAACGGACTGAAGAATCAGCCAGTTGGAGCTGCATTGGTGTCAGACCAACACCACCTAGGGCATCACACTCACAGTTGCCAAGGTCACAAAGTGCCTTGTTAAAGTAGTGAGCCCCAATCGAGCAAGATATGAAGGCATGTCCATGGTCCTTTAGCCCGTTGCCTTTCCGTAGAGAAATCATGTTGACATTTTCCATGGGAGGTTCAGGCTGCCCTGGCATCTTGGCATTCTGCATTGGTGGAACAACAGCTGCCAGTTGAGTCAACTGAGTTTCCAACATCTTGTTGAAGCTTAATTGGTTCTTGAAGGCCGGGGATAGTCCTTAAATCTTGGCATTAATACTTTCTAGGGTCTTTTCATTAGCCGATAGCTTCTTTGATAATGCGTCATTGATCTTCATTAGCCGATAGCGTCTTTGATAATGCACACAAGAGCATTCTATTATGAGGTGGATAAATGGGTCAAAGAGGGATTAGGCTAAGAGTTAGGGAGTTGCTCCTACAATGCTTCTAATATACATATACACAGCCTAGGTTAGATACTAATGAACATGTCAATGGTGAATTCTTATGCTAAGTTGTTCAACACATCGGGCACTGGTTTACCCCTAGCAATACTAGGACGACTCCCGCAAAGGGTCTGTGGCATAGCTTAACGTGGAGGATTACAAGGATAGATAGGGATGTCACCACCTACTGCCTACCTCTTCAATCTGTGGGTCTACGAGACATCCAACGCTACTTAACTACCCTAGCACCATGCTAGCATATTAAGTAAATACCTTAGGAGCCTAGGCACAAGTCATCCTAAGGCAATGACTAACCTAAACATCGTTGAACCAATGTTGAAACATAGCGTAAGTTATTTATATTAACAAGGCATGTCATAACTAGTTAGACTATAATGGGTGTTTGTAGTGTTTATGATAATAGAATAAGATTGTTATGGCATAATCATAAAGACTACTTATACCACATACATGGACTCCACAATCAAACAAGAAATGCTTCATCCAAGTATATGAGTAAAAGAAGACTATGGATAACATCTTTATTAAGAACAAAGTGACAAATACAAAGAGGAATATATGAGCCATACCTTTAACAATTTGGAATCGGTAAGAGAGAGACTCCTTCCTAATTTGGACTATGGACTACAGGATCTCCTCTCTACAGCCTAAACTCCTCTAAACCTATGGAGAAAATTGGACACAATAGAACGAATACTCAAGTGGTGTGTGTGTGTGTGTGTGTGTGTGTGAAGTGAGGGTAGGGGGTCCTATTTATAGTTGGAGAAGGGTCGGTTCCGCGACCAAAAGCGTGTGAATCAGTCTACATCATGATCAGGGCACTAAAGGGAGTCGCCACGTGGAAGTTGACTGCGTTTGGCACTAGGAACAAGTCGGCCGAACAGGTGGTTCGGCTGACCTAGTCACTGCTACATGTGGGTCCCATTGATTGATACGGGTGATACACGGTTGGATGGCCTCAGATACTTCTGTTTGTGGGCCATTTGGTACATGTGATGCCACATGTCTGTGCTTGATTGGCTGGGAAGATATTTTATAGGATTGCTCCTCCTCTTTTACCTCATTTCATGTATAAAATGTTTGCATGCACTATTCTTCCAAGGACAAGTGTAAATAGGTTAAGTAGAAAGATGATGTATGCAAGAAATGGTATTTACTTCACATAATTGAGTTATATTGACGGGTGAAATTGCTATATAACATCCGTTAATAGCAGCATAACCCCGTTATTCATCAACTACACGCTCGAAAATGGTGCAGTGGAGAACATCAGAGTTATGCTGTTGAAATCTCATCTGGATCCAAACCCGCGTCTTGTCACAAGCCATGCCCCCTCGGTCACTCACAGACTGTCCAAAAAAGGGACAATTCTGAACTTACACGCCTCACATGCATAATGCATGTGAGACGGGCACCTTCAAAATGGATAATGCATATTGTACAAGTTATGTTAATCTTTTATTTTCGAGACATTTAAAAGACAGAGGAAAGAACGAGAGAGAGAAGGGGAAAAGAACGAGAGAGAGAGATAGGGAAGTGGGTCAGACGACTCAAGTTATGCCCCTCCGGGCCGCCTTTAACTTACAATGGCGTTGGGGTTAGCCATCCTAATTGGGTGAAAAATGAGAACGCCTTGTCGAG
Organism: Tuctoria greenei; assembly: GCA_036927565.1. Taxonomy (NCBI): domain Eukaryota; kingdom Viridiplantae; phylum Streptophyta; class Magnoliopsida; order Poales; family Poaceae; genus Tuctoria; species Tuctoria greenei. Next base: position 148,309,652 of record JAYESD010000002.1, read on the forward strand.
GCCCGCCGTACACACGCTAGAGATTGCAGTCCTCACCATCAATTTTTGCCAGTGTGCCCGTCTCGACGAAAATGTGACCCCTAAATAGATCGTGATGTGCCCTAAATGGACCGTGTGCGGTTGGGCCAGACTGAAGCCCGTTTATATACATATAGTAATTAATCACTCAATCAAAAAAATAATTAAACAATAAATGAGAAATTATAATACAAATTAAACAATTCAATAAATAATCATCTACTAAATTAACAATTAACAACTAATTAACATTAAAATAGTGTAATGTGTGGGCAGTGGTGGCAGTGTAGACGCCAGCGGCGCCGTGGGCAGGCCAGCAGTGTCGGCGGCAACGTGGGCAGTGGTGCTGGCGTGAGCAGCAGTGGCGGCGGCAGCGTGGGCATCACATGTCATGCTATACATCACATTTCGCAAATAACATTGGTGGCGGTCACAATTATTTGCAACAGCCCTAGGGTTTATATCCCCTTTATTTGCAACAGCCCTAGGGTTGGCTGTCACAATTTACTTCACTTGCAACGGTATTAGGTTTGTCCGTTGCAAGTTGTCTTCAATTTTCAACGGTGAATTTATTCGCGACGTTGTCTGGGCCTGCCATTGCAAATAAAACATCTTTTTGTGATGGCCGTTTACTTTTGTGAAGGTTGAGTGCGGGCCATCGCATGTTTCTCTATTTGCGACGATCGACCTATGACACTTGGTTCCGAAAATTGAAGCAAGCAAACGCATATGGGTGCCCAGGATGTTCAGCACACATACACGAGTGCACCACAAATGATATACAGAAATATACCACGACACAAACTAGAAAATAGGTACCTTTATTACAATATTCAAATAGTTCTCGAATTGCAAATCTAATGATCACTATTACTAATGTTGCAACGAAAAATAAACTAAACTAAGCAAATGAGGCAGCATGGCTCCAAACATCCATAGGCAATCGACGTCGGCACACAACCTTAAACTCAACATTATTCTCGGGGTACTCCCAAACATCACCTAAAACTGTTGGTGGGGGAATTGCAAGAGTGAGCACATGTCATACTCAGCAAGTGTGGGGAAATAATGACATGTTGCTTAAACAAGGAATGATAATAAATAATGGCTATTTGCTGAAAAGTACATTTAAAACATGTAAGAAGCATCCTACAATGTCTATGTGAATGAATCCCATCATATCCCAAATAATTACCATCATTTACCATCACATCACATCCCTCCATATTTATCCATTCATATACCAGATTCTTACCATCATAACCATCCATACTCATATAACATAACCCAACTCATAACCATATCTGAACCATCCCAAATCCCAAATCCAACTCTGATCATGTGAGGGTCCAGGTTGCTCATAACCGAAAGCACGACTATCATGATAGTTTTTTTTACACTCTGCAGAGGTTGTTCCACTTTACCCACACGTTTTTTTATTTCATCACCTTTCGGTAACTAAGAACCTCCCTTATGCTGTCTACACTTCCTTTGTGTGTGGCCAAGAGACACAAAATAGCTTTTACAAAGGGACTACTAGTATGTACGGACCCACTAAGGTTTTACCAGCAGACTTGAATCTCTATTCTCCCACCCACATCCCCCCATGTGACATGCAGTTCCCAGGGTAGCCCTGTTCGACTCCCATTCCCCGCACCATCCAATGGTCCATACAATACCACAGTACACCTAATTATTCAGCTACACCGCACCCATACTTGGCCTTGTGGTGGCAATGTAAATCCTGGATGGTTTCTCTACGAACTAGTCCTTAGATATAAATCAAGCGAAACCACCATAACATCTAAACCAGTCGACAATCCATGCTTAGATCTCTCAGGTCCCATGTTACCATTTGATCATATTCATCAATTCTCATCATGTACATGCTCATTAATTTATAGTTAAGCCATTAGGTTGTTTTTCCCATCCCGATTAATTAGAGCGATGCAAAAAGGTAAAATACCCTTTCTGACTCTCTACAATATATTCCAAGCGACAAGGATGGTCAAACAAGACTAGTAAACACCTATCATGGGTTTCCCATCAATTTGACACAAGCAAGCAGTTTCGCAAACAAAACATTTAAAAACGGGATCAAAATGTTCAAGGACACTTGCCTTGCTCTTGAGACTGGTTCGGATCAAAAGCTTCGAAGTTCTGGTGCTAGAGGTCCTCAAAAGCACCCTCTAGAGTGTTACCTTCTATTCCTCACAACAAACATACAAAACAAATATTACAATCAATAAATGCTCATATATTACTCAATATGCCACGATATGCTTGATTGATGCAATTATGTGGTAATGCATGTTATTAGGTTGTTGTTATTGCTTATTATCTAGTTACAATTAAGTCTTACATGTTAGAATAAGATTTAAGTCATTTTGGAGAATATTAAAGAAGTTCCAGGAATTTCTAGATTTTAGGAGACCGGACTAGTCTGCACCTTGGGCCGGACATGTTCGTTTTGGACCAAAATGTTGAACAGACTAGTCAGCACTGGACCGGACAAGTACGCTATGGCTAGGGTTTTGGCAAATTTTCAAGTAGAGCATAGTTTGATTAATCATGGAACCATAATTGACGTAGGAAAGATGGATCTAAGGTATTTACTGCAAATCCAAGGGTTCAAAGGTGGAAGACTTGAGAATTTGTCGTCTAGATCGATGGAGATGAAGAACTGGCAAAGGGGGATGTTGACGTTGAGGAATTTGATGATGAAGTTCGCAGCAGCGATGACGATCTTGGTTGATCCTCCTTCTTCCTTCCTCTTCCTTCTTCTCCCAATGGTGGAGGCCTCTTGATGGCGGCTCTCACGTGAACAGGGGTTTAGAGTTTCTTCTGATGTGGCAAAGAGGTGAAAGGGTGGGTGGTGGGGTGTTTATATAGGGTAGAGGTGGTAGGGTTTGGGTGGTATTCAAGTATAAGGCGGTGGAAACAAGTAGAGGACGTGGTAGAGTCCCTCTTGGGCTCCTTAGAGGTGAGATACGACATCCTTGGGCCCAATTAAGGTAATTACCCAATAACCCATCCCGGAGGAAAAATAGAATCCGAGTCGAAACCCTACACACTGGACTAGTCCTTAGAGGGGCCGGTCAAGTACAATCGGGTACATAATGTTGAACGGACAAGTCGGGAGCAAATCCGGACAAGTCTGATCAAGACTAGAAAGTAAAATGGACAAGTCTGGTACATGGTCGGACAAGTTCAGAAGTTTTTCCAGTTTCAAAACTGGACCAGGTTTGAGGAATTACCGGAGAACTCCAAAAAGTTCTAGTAACGAAGATCGGACTAGTCCGTTCATGAGAACGGACAAGTCCGGAAAACAACAGAAACGTTTTCGGACTAATCCGTAGCATATAACGGAAAAGTACAGGGGACAACAGTAGCTAAACCAGACTAGTCTGGGGTCCAATCCGGACAAGTCTGTATTGAGCCAGGTTTTTAATTGCTATTTTGGTTCTAATTCATTTTAGTCTTGTTCTTTTTTGTGTTGTATCGTGTTAGACATGTATAAGAATGTATGCAATGCATCATGGATGAAAATGAGCATGTTACACGGCCGTCGCAAATTTTTTTATCCGTTGCAAATGATCGCTTTTCCTATTGTGCATTATAAAGGGCTAAGACGTAGATCTGCAGGAATTCTGTTAGGTGTCGACCTTGTGTATTTTGATATAGGAGCCATATATGAGGGCGGATACTATGTTAAGTTCCATTTGTGCAATAAAATTGATGGCTTCAAATGGACACTAGTAGCTGTCTATGGCCCAGCGCAAGACGAGCACAAGCTGAATTTTCTTACTGAATTGGTCAATTTATGCTCGCGCGAAACAGCCCGATTTTAATAGGAGGGGACTTTAATATACTTCAACGGCTAGAGCATAAGAATAAAGATAATTTTAACTATAGATGGTCTTTTATATTATGCAGTAGTGGAAGGTCTTAATTTATGGGAGTTAGAGGTCATAGGACGCAAATATACGTGGGCTACTTCTATGCCAAATCCTACTTTTGAGAAATTGGATCGGGTGCTAATGTCTACTGAGTGAGAACACAAGTTTCCGTTATCCTCGGTACCAGCATTAACGAGACAAATCTTGGATCACTCCTCTTCTACTTGACTCTGGGATCTACCATTCTGCTTTAAAGTTTGAGCTGGGATGGTTACTGCGGGATGGTTTTCAGGAAATGGTTAGAGAGGTTTGGTCCGAAGAGCAGGGAGGTGTAACACCTATAGAGAAGTGGCAAGCAAAAATTAGGAGTCTTAGACAACATCTCAAGGGCTGGGCAAAAAATGTTAGTGGGGCTTATAAGAAAGGAAAGAAAGAACTGCTAGATAAGTTGGATGCACTAGATAAAAAGGCAGAAAATGTGTTGATAACAACTGATGAGATGAACTTAAAAAACTATTTCAATAGACGTTTGGCTCAGCTTTTCAGAGAGGAAGAATTAAAATAGTACCAAAGGGCCAAGACAAAACATATACTAGAAGGGGATTCAAATACTACATATTTTCATCTAGTGCAAATGGAAACCATAGAAAATCGAGAATATATCAATTACAAGAAGACGATAGGATAATTGAAGGGGATGGGGGGGCTAAAAAAATACATCACCCGTTACTATAAAAATCTCTTCAGCCCTCCAGGAGAGTTGCTTCCACCTGGATTCGGCCATTAGAGAAGATATACTAAATGGGACTGTAAGAGAATAGTTCGGGACAGAGGAAGTGAAGAAAGTGGTTTTTGAAATGGAAAAAAAAATATAGCTCCCGGGCTTGATCCCCACGAAATTCTATCAGGCATTCTGGGATACTATTAAGGATGATCTGATGAATATGTTTTACAAATTTCATGAAGATAACTTACAATTCTTTAGACTAAATTTTGGTACTACTGTGTTCCTACCAAAAAGTGCTGATGCAAATAATGTACAACAATATAGGTCGATATGCCTATTGAATGTCAATTTCAAAATATTCACCAAGGTAGCAACCAACAGAATCATGCCGATAGCTCTCAAGGTGATTAATCCTACGCAAATAGAATGGGAGAAATATTATGGAAGGGGTGATAGTATTGCATGAAACAATACATGAACTACACAAGAGAAAACAGAATGGGGTAATTTTTAAAATAGACTATGAGAAAGCCTACGATAAAGTCAAATGGTCGTTTGTTAGGCAAACATTACAAATGAAAGGATTCTCAGAAAAATGGTGCAAATGGATAGACGTGTATATAAAAAGTGGTCATATCGGAATCAAAATAAATGATCTGATAGGAGAAAATTCATGACCAAAAAAGGCCTACGTCAAGACGATCTGTTTTCCCCAATTCTGTTTAATACAGTGGGTGATATGCTGGCTATACTAATAAATAGACAAAGTGAACTGGGCTAATATGGGGAGTTCTTCCCAATCTAGTTCAGGATGGGTTGTCTATATTACAGTATGCCGATGACACAATCTTTTTATGGATCATAACTTGGAGAGAGCAGCAAATCTCAAGCTTTTATTATGTCCATTGGAACAAATATCGGGCCTTAAAATTAATTTTAACAGGTGTGAGATTATGTGCTTTGGGGAAGCAAAAGATTGTGTTAGACAGTATTCTTGGCTGTTCGGGTGTAAGATGGGATCTTACCCGCTCAGATATCTAGGAATTTCTATGCACTATAAAAAACTAAACAATAAGGATTGGAAGATCATGGAGGAAAAAATTTAGAAAAAAACTAAGTTACTGAAAAGGTAAGAGTCTATCAGTGGGAGGAAGATTAGTATTAGCTAACTCGGTCCTGACAAGCATAGCCATATTTATGTTCTTTTTAAATCCCCAGAGGCGTGTTAGAAAAACTTGATTATTTAGATCAAGATTTTTCTGGCAAGAGGGCGATCACAAAAAGAAATATAGATTGGCAAAGTGGAGTGTGGTGTGTCAACTGAAGGATCAGTGTGGAATGGGCAATATAAATATTGACGTGTCAAATAAATGCTTATTGAGTAAGTGGTTATTTAAAGGGGCAATTGTGTTTCGACACAGTTCTTGAGCTCAATTGTGATATAGACCCTGATTTTCAAATTTTACGTTTTAGCCATAACTTTTGGAGTCCAAAGCTTCTGATTAACACAAGTCCGTTTAGCCGCTAACGGTGTTAACCTTGACATGAAAAGACAAATATATCCTTTGTGATTTTACCACGGTTTCTATGTTATCATTGTATTTGTACTATAATTTTGACAATTGACATTGGAACTTTTAGTAACAATTTTGCAACATAATATGACCAAATCCAAGTTTTTTCTTGCCGAATTTCAAATTCTGAACATATTTTTAAAAAGTTTCATTAAAATTAAACATAATTTTGACAACAATTGCTCCATCCATTCTGGAGATGTTGTCTGGTCAGCGAGCGCCGGGAAAAGCTTGCTCGTCTCGTGGATCACCGGCTTGAGGCCAGTAGAGTTCCAAACAGGCTCTTCAGCGGCACAGCTGACACTGAACTGCCTTGCTGTTGCTGTTGAGCACAAACGCAAACCCTCAATGAAAGGAGTTGTCGAGACACTTGAGCAGATTGAATTGATGAAGATCAGCGCAGGAAGGTGTGGGTCAGCACCAGACCAGCAGCCGGTGCACCAGCGCTCGTCGCCTCGCAGTGAAGTGCATCCTGGGTCAAGTACCGTGGGGGATTGGACACAGGGGCCTGGGGATTGAGGATATAGGCGGCACTGCTAGGTTTCGGTAACTGGGCTGCGCAGCCACGCGCCGCCGGACTGTCGCGGCTGCGCCCGACTCCTGACGCATCCGCTACAACGCAGCTGAACCGTGCCAAGCCCGAGTGTTGCCGCCGCGCCTTGCCCGCATCCGCCCCGTGCTCGCCGGCCTCCGTGCCCACCTCTGCTCCGCGCCGCGATGCCAACCGCGGCTGGCTCCACGCTCGCTGCCGTGCCTTGCTGGCCTTCGTGCCACGCTTGCCGGCCGCCGCGCCTTGCTCGCCGCCGCGCCACGCTTGCCGGCCGCCGGGCCTTTCTCGCCGCCGCGCCATGCTCGCCGGCCGCCGCGTCTGGCTCGTCGGCCGCCGCCTCCGCAAGGGTCCGGTTGCGCCCACCTCTGCTGGGGAGAAATGTGTCGGTCTGTGGGTGCAATGGGTAGACTGACTCAACTTAGGGGCATCTTGGTAACTTTCTGATTTCCAACCTTTTTTAAATTTTTTTATGCTCTTTATTCCAAGAGTTCTAACGTGTTATAAAGTTATGGTTAACGGCGGGTTGAAGTTAAAAAAGTTATGGCAAAAACACAAAATTTCAAAATTTGGGTCTAAATCACAATTAAGCTTCAAAATTGTGGTCAAAACATAATTGTTCCTTATTTAAATTAGCAAATGAGGAACGACTTTGACAAAATCTGCTGAGAAATAATTATTTGAACAGTAAAACACTGGGTCAGGTGAAAAGAAAGTCGGGGATTCTCAGTTTTGGTCGAGTCTTATGTCAGTGAAGGAGGAATTTATGAAATGGGATATTTCCATATTAATAGTGGAAGAAGCATTATATTCTGGAAGCATGTGTGGTTAAGAAAATTTGCCTTAAAACAAAGATTTCTGTCATTATATAATATTGTATAGAAAAAAGATGCTACGGTGGACGAACTCAATTTCAGTGAATGTGTCTTTCCATCAAGGATTGGTAGGCCAAAATTTGAACTGTTGGAATAGATTAGTTGCTGAAGTGGCATTCGTAAACTTAAATGACAGGAAAGATGTGTTCAGGTGGAAGTTGAAGCAAAATGAAGTATTCACTGTCCATTCCATGTACAACTTTTTGATAACAAATACAAATGTGTGCAACGATAGGCTGATATGGAGAACAAGTATACCATTGAAAAGTAAAATTTTCTTGTGGTATATGAAAAAAAGGATAGTATTAGCAAAAAAATAATCTAGCAAGACGTAATTGAAAGGAGATAAAAAAATGTGTATTCTGTTCAAGGAACGAGTCTATTCAACATCTTTTTTTTCGATTGTCATTTTGCTAGATTCATTTGAAGGGCTATTCAGGTTACATTTAACATTACCCCACATTCAGTTAATCATTTGTTTCAACGCTCAGATCAAAAATGTTATGCTTGTGGCTATTGGAGCGATGATTTGGGTTATATGGCTTTACAAGAATGATATGGTATTTACTAGTTGTTCGATAAAAACATATGTGCAAGTCTTTTCAGGATAACACACTGATATCGAGCATGGATAGTCTTACAAAAGCGTGAGAAGGAAAAGACCACGTTGATGAGGGCTTGTCGGGCGGTGGAATCTACGGTCATGCAGGGTCGGCTCAGGGCCTAGACGGGAGGGGCGACCGCCTAGGGCCCAGGCCAGTGGGGGCTCAAATTTTTGTAAACGTGTAAATGTATATGATTGAGTTTTAAAAAATATATTAACAAGTCTAAAATTGGAGGCAGGCCCAAACCAAGTCCGAAGGGAAGGCAGCACCGCAGCAGTACCGAGCCCGTGCCCAGCTAACTTTTTTTTTACATGATGGGGCTTGTGCCCTGCAGTAGGGTTACGGTTAGGTTCTTACTTCCTAATTTCCTATTCCGTTAGGCGCTAAGGGCAGAAGTACCGAGTACCGAGCTGCCGCCACCATCCGATTCCGCTATTCCTGATTGTCTTGCCGGACGTCGATCAAATTGCGGAGACGAGCGGGTCACAGTCAGCCGGAGGGAGGCTGCGTCGTGGCATCACATTGTGAGTCCAGGTGAGGCCGCAAAGCAACGTGCAAGGCAAAAGATGCAAGATGATCCAAGGATCATGGTTGAGTACAAAAGGAAATAAAAGGTAAAAAAATTTGGTTTCATATCGGGAATCTCTTAATTACATTTGTGAGTCATTTTCTTCATAAATTTGTATATGTCATATGCTATCTGCAGTGATAATTATTTGTTTATAATTATAGGTGTTACAATATTGCCTAAAAAATATACATCCAGTGCTGTGAAAAGGAATAAATTAAAGAGAGAATCATTTTATTGAATCACATAAATGTTTTTAAATAAATATTTCACGTAATATATATTACTACTCAATTTAATATTTTTTAATAATAGCCCGACAGAAACAATGCAGAGATTCACGAGACGTGGCTAGTCAATAGCGTCATGAGGTAGCCCTAATACAAGGATACGGATTGAAACAACACACTTTCGAAGGGCCGAAAGTTCTAACTTGCCCACCTATGCTAGAAGTAAGGGTCCGCAGCTTCAACAGCTGAGACAATTCTTTCGAAAACATGGCTACGCATACAGAATATGCGTACACATGAATACTAGTTAACTTCGCACGAGCAAGAAGGAAGAAACTTAATTCCAGTGAAGAGGTTCGTACCGTGGACGAAACTGCCGGCTTAGGAACAAAATTGTACACAATTGTAATAAACACAAGAACTGTTAATGAATGGAGAACAGAGCTTACTTGTAGCACAAGCAGTTGGTGAGCATCTGCAAAATATCAGCAGAGAAATTGTTCTCATCATAAAAAACATGGTAGTGAGCCAGTGTCTTTGTCCCCTGAAAAACCAATAATTTACATTCTACAGATTCATTAATAGCCTAATATCAAAAATTCGTGAGAGAAACACCAATTATCGCATAGGTACCTTGATTCCAGCATGGCTGCAGAGGTACAAATCAAACTCACTGGCATGGCAAATGATACCACAGTTCCTGCAGTTTCAAGGATTTGCAAATAAGAATTCATTATATACATTGATAGTCAAAACAAATACATTAATTCTGCATTGGACATAAACAAGGAAGATGAATGTATACCATAACGAAAATTCTCCCTTTGGATCAATGACTTCATTAACGATGAGCCTTCATTGGACATCCTCAAATTTAATAAAATCACTGAAATGCATGTTTTGAGGGCAGGTTCGAGGTGGCGACGTGCTCCGGGGATAGGAGACGAGCTGGCGAAGGCGCCGGGGCGGCAGTTCCTCAACTCTATGATGACAGCAGGTCAGCGTGCTCCGGGGGCGGGGAGAACATTTTCACTGATGTGAAGGTGGTGGCGTGCTCATACCGATTAATGAGGCCGGGGTTGAGGCAGCGGCGTGCTCCGGGGACAGGGGACGAGTCGGCGTGTTCCAGCGTCCTCAACTCTCTGATGACGAAGGTCAGGGTCGACGGCGGGGTTGAGGTCGACGGCGGTAGCGCGACAATAACAAAGAGCGAGTTGAGGAAGAGGAACGGCAGCAGCGTGCTCAGGAGCTGCGGTTTCTAGGTCGAGAGAGCGCGCGTGAGCTAAAAATTATCGCCAACTGTAGGAAGAGAGCACGAGAGATAAAAATAGTAAAACTTGAAGACGAGCCTCTATAACACTCGTCTCTCATTTCACCATCTCCCTTTGGTCGAGAGCACGAGAGATAAAAATAGGTCAAAAATCGGAGATGCACATATATAACGCTCGTCTCGCATTATTTTGTAGCCAAACGGGCACGCCGTATGCCAAAGATGTGTGACGGTGTATTGAAGCTAGGAACAACATCTTTTGCATCCGGGCATGTCTAATGGGCAACTGTGCGCAATGCCTTATAAGATCGTTGTAATGTGCTCAGCTTTCTGTAGTGGGACAAAAGATCTTCGGCATGGATCGGAGATATGTCCGATAAGGCGCGTCTCCCTTTTGCCGGAGGTCAAAAATTGGAGATGCACCTTTTTAAAGTGTGTATCTCATGCGCTCGACTCCCTTTTGCCACTCGCACGACATCGTGAGCGTTCGTTGCCACTCGTGCAGAGTTAACATCATCACGTCCTAATTTCAGGGATAAACTCATAAAGAGCAAGACATTGCACCTCAGGAATATATAACGCTCGTCTCACATTATTTTGTGGCCGAACGGGCTCGCCTTATGCGAAAGATGTTGTTTGCAGGGTGCGACGCCATCTTTCGCATGCGGGCATGTCCAACTAGCAACTGTGTGCAATGCCTTATATGATCATTGCATTGCGCTCAGCCTTCCGTGGTGAGACAAAAGATCTTCGGCCTGAATCGGAGACGGACCCAGGTAAGGCACGTCTCGCATTAGCTCTTCTCCCATAGGTCTTAATACAGCTCGTCTCTCATTCGCCCGTCTCCCTTTTGCCGAAGGTCAAAAATCAGATATGCTCCTATTTAATGTTCGTCTCTCATGTGCTTGTCTCCCTTTTGCCACTCGCACGACATCGTGAGCGTCCGTTGCCACTCGCGCACAGAGTTAACATCGTGAGCGTCCGTTGTAGGGATAAACAAACTCAATGACATTGTAATTAAGGGATATAATTGGAATTCAAGGATAAACAAATGCAATGACATTGCAATTCAGAGATAATTTGCAACTCAATTAATTTCATAGTTCATACACATTGTGTGCCCTCTAAACTATACATTTTGATTCTAAACTTATTCCTATGAAGATCCCATCGATCAATATAAATTGTATCATCCAGTTTGCTCCCAAACACATCTCTTATATTCCCTTGGATCTTGAATATATTGACATTCTTTAAGTTAACAAATGTCGAATAAGGAATGAATAACCTACGCTGGTCACTAAAACAAAGTTACTAACCTTGATAAGTAGATTATAACAATCATTTTCAACATCGTGCGCATTTGACTGATGAAGCAAACACTGAACTTCAAGTAGTATAGTTTTGATTGTAAAACTAGACAACCATCCCTACGAAATATCAATTTAAGCAATATAAGAAACCAATTCAAAGAAGTTTGGAAACAATTACTAATTACTTGAGCAAAATAAGTCTATCTTACAATCTCTTGATCAAGAACCCAAAGGCAGAGTGCTCTTTAGCAATGGACATTTGGGTGGAAGAAACCACATGGAAAGGCGCATCTTGGAGGCATCAACGGATAGTCCTTCGAGAAGGAGATTGTCAGGGGTAGTAACCATCTTTCCAGTCAGTCTACAAAGGACATTCATTAATAAAAGGATGATGGTTATACTCATATGATTGTGCTTGTTCTTCGTGATTTTACCCCTTCTTTACGAGGGACAATGCGCTGCCACTTCAATAAATCTCCCAACTCAGGATTCGTAGAGAAACCCTATGCAGATAAATTGGAAATACCAAAAACAAACAAGACAGAAAAACAAAACTACATTTAAATTCATCAGTCCATTGCAGACCTACATATATACAACCATGCAACATGTGTGTCATATGTACATACATGGGGGTGGTTCTTGCGCCACCCCAAGCGCTCCTCCTTCAGTGGACTACGTGCCAAGCCGATATCTAACCTAGCCATAAAAAGTTACAAAGACGACGACGAGGACGGAGACAGCGACAACAAAGAGGACGGCGGCGACGACGACAACGATGGAGAACGGAGGCGGCAGTCACACTGGAGTTGGTCGATTAGTAAAGGAGCATTGGTCGATTAATAAAGGAGCATCGGAGGTGAAGAGATGAGCGAGATAAACCCGAGACGCTCGATACTAAAGTGAGACGCACGAGATATGAAAGTGCGTCTTCCATTGTTGAAAGGGAGACGTGCGGCATGAGGACTGCGGAGAACAAAATTTCGGCAGCGGTGGTGCAGAGGTGCGTGCGATCGGCGTGAGCGACCTTTCATTTCCCCATGGCGGTATCAATGAGTCCCGTCCTTCCGTCAATGCGCGGAAAACTAACCACTCTATCATCGACTCCGCACAGACCTTATATAAGATGCGCCATCACATGTCAGTTCTCCACAAGCGCGTCGCTCATTTTGCATCTGTTTCTTCTTCTTCATCTTCTCCGCGCCGACTACCCACCACCACCATGGCCAACGTTTCGCCTCCAAGCCCACCGAGGGAGCCACCCTGCATGAAACCATGTTCCAACTCCCTCGAGAGGCTCAAAACCGTGCAATGCATCCTTATGGCGCAAGAGGTGTACAACAATACGTCTCGTGTCATGAGTTCCTTGGGTCTAGGTACCCTTCCAGAGATTTACTGGAATGGGTACCATCGGTCACTACCTCTACGCCCTCACGGAAGTAGCCGATCGTCTTGACATTCTGTTCGAGACGATGGCCTAGGTGCTCGACGCCAAGGGCCGCAGAAACCTAGTGGCGGCGACGAAGAGGAACCTCGGTCGCGGAGTTGCACCGCTGGTGTAGCCGGGGCAACTGACGCAACTGGCCCAGTCTCCTGTTGCACCGGCGGTGGAGTCGCCGCCGCCGGAGGAGGATGAGGAGGCGGATTTAGTTTTTATTTATTATTTTTAGTTGATGTTTTTTCTTGTGTCTTCTTGTACTTTTTTCTTGTATTTTGTAATATATTGTGTTAATGAATGAAATTTATCTATGTTCACCTCTGTGTTCCACTGTTGTGAATGAATATTTTCTTGTGTGTTCAACTGTGTGAATGAATGAATGTGTGGTGTGTTCATCGTGTTCCTCAGGAATCATAAGGAAGGATTTCATTATTTTTTTGTACAAGTGAATGATTTAGTTTTCAAGTGAATGTGCTCTGTTGAGTGATGTGTGATATCAACAGTGAACCAAAGCAAAATGGAGAAAATCACGAAGCTAATGGAGACGTGGGGAATAGGAGACGTGCTTTTCATAAAAGTGTGTCTCTCTTTTAGCAGAGAAGAGGGAGACATCGAGCATAGGAGGCGCACTTCGCTGCTAAGCGCTTCTGCATTTTGCGTCTTCGCACAGACCTTATATAAGTCATCATCAGTATCTCCTCTTCTCTTTGTTTGTCTTCTCCGTGCAGACAACCCACCATGGCCAACGTTCCGCTGCCAAGCCCACCGAGGGAGCCACCCTGCAAGAAACAGTTTTGCCGCTCCCCTGAGAGGCTCAACAACGAGCTGTTCGAGATGTTGTTTGACCGGTTTCAGAGGCTGCTCGGCGCTGAGGGCCACAGTAACCTGGTTGCGGCGATGGCAAGGAACCTCGATCGTGAGGTTGCACTGTCGGATCCGAACCATTCGGAGCAACCTCTTATATTTTCTTGTGTTGAGTTTCAAGGCCGGCCAGGACTCCTGTTGCACCTGCGCTGGATGGCCACCGGAGGAGGAGTAGGATTTAGGTTTTCTTTTGTTGTTTTTAGTTGATGTTGTTTTTCTTTTCTGGTGTCTTGTACTTTTTTCTTGTGTTTTGTAATATATTGTTAATGAATGAATGTGTTATATGTGTTCATCTGTGTGATGAATATTATCTTTTGTGTCCAACTGTGAATGAATGAATGTGTACATCGTTCAGCGATGTGTTCATATCTGTCTGTAACCGAAGAAAAAGGAGACATGCTTTTTGTAAGTTTGTCTCATTTCTTTTGCAAATAGGAGACGCGTTTTGTTAGACATGTGTCTCCCATTTGTCATGGAGAAGGCACATCTCGGATACTACTTAACTCAGACGGGTTGTATAGTAACGCGTCTCCTTGTACTTTCAACCGAGTCATGTCAGATCCTCGTTGAAGCGGACTTGTCTTGCTTAACCTTATCAGAGACGATTGTCTTTGAGCACGTCGCCCATCTTTGTCTCCTATTTAGGTTTCTTACATAGTGTTCCTATATAAGTTTGATGTGTAAGTTTACATAAGTGCCAAAATATTCGACAAACTTCAAGCCTAAAAAGCTCTTTCGTTCCTCTAGATTTGCAGGAGTTGACCAATCAGTAATAGCAGTGATTCTTTCAGGGTCTATAGAAACTCCTTTTGAACTAGCAGTATGACCAGGATATGATAGTTTCTCTTGAGCAAAGAGCATTTGGAGAGTTTAATTTTCCACTCATCTTTATGTAGTAATTCTAGAAATCTTCTAAGGTCAAATAGATAGGCTTCATAAGATGGGCTATAAACCAAAATATCATAGAAAATATCATTACACACTGCCGTAACCCGACAAATTTCCAAAGGAAGTCACCCTTCCACCGTCAGCTAAGCACAACCACCTTTAATTATCAAAATTAGTTGGTAAACAAACCGACAATTAATGATAAATTAATATTTTTAATTTTCCAGATTGCTAGCTATTTTAAACAACGAGATTCAAAAGTTGATGAAAAGAATGTAATAAGGTACAATATATGTAGTAGTAATTGATATAGAGAATGAGTGGAGAGAATGACTGCCGCGAGATAAAATGTAAATTAGAAGGGGAAATCTTTAAGAGAAAACTGGAAATAAGCGAAAATATTCTGGTAGCTGATGGATTTAGAGGATTACTGCTGCTTACAGCCTTATGATCACAAAACAAAACGTGAGGTGTATAAAAAGCTTTAGGTCAGATCATGTTCACTGGGTCGGTTGACATAGTGTCTATAGATTCTTGATAATCCATTTGCAAATTTCCAAGGAAAAAAAAATCATGCCAATGGCCTTGTTAAATTCATTGTTGCCATATGGTGTCAAGTACATGCATGCACATGCGTCACTGTTTTCATAGATTAATCGGATTGTAAAAAGTTGCTGAATGAATATGAAATGATAGACCGAATCCAGAATAGATAATGTTTGAACTTACTGCCAATGCATAATGCAGCTGAACATTTAGGCTGTGTGCACCAGCGTATTCTAAATCATACTCTATACACTATTCTCTTTTTTATTTTTACAGTGTGTACTCTAAAATTCTATTGCGCTACAGCATATATAGTATGTTTTACAACATGCCACTACGAACGGTCTAAGACAGCTCTGCTGGGTTCAATATTGTTCATATATAAAATTTTCGTGGTCCAAATCATAGGCTGGTTAAATGGTTAATCCCCCAAAATTGAACAACTGTACCCCAAAATCAGTGGAATGTTCCACTCAAAATCACAACTGATATTTAGTTGTATGTCGTTCCACATAAAATTTGTTCGGTGCATATCCTTGTTAGAAAACAGGAGACAATTTACTGAATAATTCTGGAAGAACACGAGAAAAACAGCAGCGATTGGCAGACAGACGGGACGAGAAACAACACGTACCGATTTGAAGCTGAACGAACCGCTGTAGATCTGACGGCAAAACTCCGCTGCAGACGTTGGTGACGACGTTAGGCTGCAGCGCCCGATCTCCTCGGTAGACGACCCATGGTGAAGAATGCGAGAAGTCGCGCGGAGTGCTTCCCAAAAACCTTATTCGCCCTCTCCCGGTGCAGGATCGCAAGGGCGAGTGGTTCTGGAGATCTGCTCTCCCGATCGTCGGTGCACGCCGGTGCTCGGGATGGAGTATACTAGAAGGCGGCGCAAGGAACGCGAACGTGGGAATGATCTGATCGTGGGATGACTGCCGTACCGCGCACGCCCGTATTTATAGAGTCCCACAGAGGCGGTTCGTATGCGATCCGGAGGATCCGGATCCAAACTGACTCCGCAGTCGTAAACGCGTCCGTCTCCAATGACTTGGACTCTGTCTCGAGTAGCCCCAAAAACTCGGAAGCCCAAAATCCCAAAGCCCAATTTAATTTTCTGCAAAAATATAAAATATGGGCTCGGCTCGAGGCTCGAATTCACACGAACACACACGCGCACGCGCGCGCGCGTGTGCTGCGGGGCGAGGCGGGGCGGGGCGGGGCGGGGCGAGGCGAGGCGAGCGAGCGAGGATGAGAAGGAGGAGCACGCGTGGGCCACCCCTATCTTCCTCTATTCTCTCTTGAAAGTTGCCTAGAGGGGGGGTGAATAGGCTAATCGACCTGCAAATGACTTAATAAAACGAGATTAAATCACAGGAGGCGGACTAGTCCGGTCTGGGGGCGGACTAGTCCGGTCAGCCTGCGTGAAGATCCCTAAAAAGTGTCTCTAGCAAGTTTTAAGGGGATTTTCTCGAGGCTACAGGTGAGGATATGTTTAATACAAGTTTAGAATCTATCAACACAAGAGTGAGTCAGGTTTTAACAAGATTAAACAATGTGAGGCTCAAAACAAGACTAGCAACCCTAGAATGAAGTAAGTGATAAACAAAATGCGAAGAACACAGAGACACCAGGAATTTTATCCCGAGGTTCGATTCCACACAAGAATCTACTCCCCGTTGAGGAGTCCACAAAGGACCGGGTTCACCAACCCTTCCCTCACCAAGTTTACCGCACGGGCCTAACTTGGTTCTCCACTATCTCAAAGTGTGAATACAAGATTCGTTGGGGATTCTCACAATCTGAGGCTCCCACACCACAAAGATGATCAACAACGCAAAACACACTCAACACACAGCTCACAAAGACTTAATAAGTGCAAGAGATCAAACCGGGAGCACAAGCGCGATGTTCTTCCTCTTCTCCACCTCACTAAACCCTAATCCACACAAGAATTAGTTTTAGAGGGAAAGTTGGCAAGAAAGAGGCTTAAGAGTGCTCCAAGTTGGCTGTGGCGGCGCTAGGGTTCAATTCTGTTCAAGTCTTGTTCAAAAGAATCCAGGGGACCTCTATTTATAGAGGTTCCAAGCCCATACTGCTGTCTTCAGCAGAAGGGCGGACTAGTCCGGCCTCAGGCCCGGACTAGTCCGGCCTAGGGGACCACTGACCTCTTGTCAGGCCCCGACAGCTGACACGCTATCGTCACACTACCCGCCAAACTTCAAATTCAAACGGTCTCTTCAACAACGGACTAGTCCGGTCGCCATCAGACTAGTCCGATCTCACACAGAGCCTTTTGCTCCGCGCGAAAACGGACTAGTCTGAGGACCACGGACTAGTCCGGCCCCAAGGGCGGACTAGTCCGGTCCTTCCAGACTTAGCCACGGGACCACTTTCAACACACCAACCTGGACTAGTCCGGCCCCACGGGCGGACTAGTCCGTTCTCACTCAGGACCTCTTGGTCCGGTCTAAAACGGACAAGTTCGTGGTTTTGAGACTTAGTCCCCAAAACCCACTCACTGCTACACGGACTAGTCCGGCCATGAACGGACTAGTCCGATCTCAGTCAGACCCTTCTGGTCCGGCCTACAACGGACTTGGCCGGCCAGGGACGGACTAGTCCGGCCACCTGCACGGACTAGTCCGGCCCTACTGCCAGACTGCTTTTCCACTCTTTTCTCTTAAGGGGTTTGACCTCTAAAACACTTTGAGTTCCCTAACTTGATCTCAATGCACTTTACACACGCACCCTCCTATTTCTACGGCTAGTCTAACTCAACACGCTAGAAACCCTAGTTTCCACGCTTCGAGTTGACTCCGTTTCCTTCCTTTTCCTTTTTGAGGGTTTGCGTCTCCGATCGAGTCCACACCTGTGCTAAGATCACTTGATCTCATTAGCGACTTAATTGTCGTCATCAATCATCCAAAACCCACGGGGAACCTAGATGCACTTTCAATCTCCCCCTTTTTGGTGATTGATGACAACACATTAAGTCCTTCAACAATTAAGAGTATGGAAATTGGTTTTCATAACTTGTGTGCGTATGAATGACTCCCCCTTAATGTATGCAACATGTAAAAGAGGTGAAGGGGATCTTTTCATACCCACACACGTTATGGTGGGGTGCCTACGTGATGTGTTCAACAATTGTGACAAGACATGAAGAGCATCAATATAATCAAAGGATTGACAATTAGAGCATTATATTGAGATTAAACGACATTGACAAGTCTTGCACAAATGTAAACATCCAAGAACAGGAATATATTACAAAACAGGTCCATAAATCACAAACACATCCACAAATGATTAACTCCCCCTTAACTCTCCCCCTTTGGCATCAAGGCACCAAAAAGGAAAAGAAAAGGGGAGGGGAACAAAGATCTACGAACTAGCCCTCGTCTTCGCCACTTCCACTCTCCGTGGCCTCGGAATCGTCGGCGTCTTCCTCATGATCGACGGCGTCATCGTCGTCGTCTTCGTCGGAGTTCCTTGCCGAGGGAGCAGCCCGAGAGGAGCTTCCATCCTCTTGGAGCTGGGCGAGCTCATCGGCGGTGAAGTTGGGGAAGGGAGTGATCTCCCCATCACTCACTTCCGGGGAGGACATTGGGACCTCCAGCTTGTCGCACACCGCCTTAAGATATATTTCTTGACGCTTGTGTGCCCTTTGAGCGCGGATCTCTTGCTTCCGACAAGAAGTGAAGATCGCCTTGAAGCATTTGAAGAAGGCACTCATGGATTGAGGCGGAGGCGGAGACGGGGGTGCCACGGGGCAAGATGGAGGATCTGCATTCTTGCGACGAGGAGGAACAGGCAGAGGTGGGGGAATCTGAGGACGCAGTCTCTTATGTGAGACATCCTTCTGGAAGGTAATTCCGGAGACTTTCTCAATTAGGCACATCACATAAGGAGCATAGCCACAAGACCTGTTGGGGGTATGAGATATATTGAAGATATCATCAAAGATGTACTCAGCTAAGTTGAAGCTTTCTTCCCCATCTATCAGCACAAGCAAATGCCTCAAGTTGCCCTGGATGACTCCGGCATCTCCATCCTTCGGGGCAATGGTCTTCCGAAGGAGGCGGTTGAGCACACTGAAAAATGGCTTGATATTTCTTGCCAGTCCTGCCTCATAAGGAAGATGGTCTGGATACATGAAGTCAAGGGCATCTCGATCTAGGGCCTTGAGGTTAGAGATGATGATCTCATGCTCAAGGTGTTCCTCCAATCCTAGAATCTTGGAAAAGTCTTCAAATGTGACAGTGTACTGCTCTCCATTTGTCATCCATGTCATCCGGCGATTGCCAAAGGAGTGAAAGTAGACGGTTGTGTAGAACTGGACAATCACCTCAATGTTCCAGTCGTACTGGAAACCCATGATATCCTTGATTCCATGTCGTTCCGCTGCATTGATCACAGCATCAAATGCAGCATGCTTCTTCTGAGCCATGTAGTCCCAGTCAACCCACTGGGCATCAGTCACGGGAGTCTTCATCTTCATGTAGACAAGGCGATAGTAATCGCAGTGGAAGTCACACCAGAACCGAGGGTCGGCGGTGGACCTCTCATACCTATAGACATTCTCGTCTCTGAGCCTCCTGGCCTTCTCAGCTCCTTTTCCTTTGAAAGTGTTAGCTGAGAGGTTGGGCTGACGGTTTGGATTACGTGCTGGACTGTGCATCACCAGAGGGCCAACAGCCTGAGCTTTCCCTTGTTCACGAATCAAAACTCCTCCGGGTGCCTTCTTGGCTGGCACCTTGATGGAGGGCTTCTTCTTCTTCGGCTCGACTGGAGCCGGAGCCTTTCCTTTCTTAGGGTCACGCTCGACCCTTGGCTCTTCTTCCCTCGGGGCTTGCTCCTTGCCCTTTGCCTTCTCGTCGGCAGTGACGAGTCTTTTCCTTTTGGGAGCATTGGCCTCAGCGGCCCTGGAGTTGTGAGCCTCCCTGTCTTCCCTTTTCTTCTTTCTCACCTCATTGAGGGACTCTGCGGTTGCTCGAGCTATGGCTTCTTCCTCATTGTAGATGCTCGCGGCAACTTTGGAGGCTTCGAGTGCCTTCAGCCGCCTCTGTTCCTTTGCCTTTTGCGCTTCTATGAGCGCAGCTTTGGTTCTTGCCTCGACAATTTGAGCTTTGGTTCGCCCCTCGGGGTTGGGACGAGGAGGGGAACGCTCCGAGTTCGACATGCTGCGAAAAGCATACAGAGATGAAGGTATGAGTCCAAGGAGAGGGAGCATTGCGGAAGAAGTCTCGAGAGAGGACTAGGATTAGGGTTTGCTCTGTGCAAACCGGACTTGTCCGCCCTGGGGACGAACTAGTCCGTAGGGCGGACTTGTCCGCCAGGGGCCGGACTAGTCCGGGTTGCACAGGATAAACCCTAACCCTAATCGAATCATCAAAAAAACTTCGGATCAGTGCGCAATACTCCTAGGCTATGATCACAAGGGTATATGGAGCAATATCTATGAAGGTGTTCCTATCAAAAACCTAAAGAATCAAAAATGGGGAAAGTTTTTGAAAAAGCTAGAATACCTTCTTGAATCCGCGAGAATCGACGAAATCGGCGATGGATTGCGAAGGTGAAGCGCGGGGAAACGATCCCTCACACCCAAGGGTTCCAATGCACTCTTAACATCCATTTGGTAGAGCTTGAAGTCATGGTGAGTAGCAAAGGCTAGTAATATCCGAATTGACTCAAGCCTAGCTACGGGAGCAAATGTCTCATCAAAATCCAATCCTTCGACTTGTGAGTACCCTTTTGCCACAAGCTGTGCCTTGTTCCTAGTTACCATGCCATGCTCATCTTGTTTGTTGCGGAACACCCACTTGGTTCCAACAACATTAGCTTGTGGGCGCTTGACAAGTTCCCAAACCTTGTTCCTTTCAAAGTTATTGAGCTCCTCTTGCATGGCAACTACCCAATCCGGATCTCTTAAGGCATCTTCAACCTTATTGGGTTCCAAGAATGAGACAAAGGAGAAATGCTCACAAAAGTTTGCAACACGTGAACGTGTTGTTACTCCTCTTGTGATATCTCCTAGAATGTTATCAACGGGATGATCCCGTTGAACACTTTGATGAACACGGGGATGCGGAGGTTGAGCTCTTGAATCACTTGCTTCATCTTCTTCACCTTGGTCTCCCCCTTGATCCAAGCCTCCCCCTTGACCTTCATTCCTATTACTGTTTTGGGGAGTATCTAGTGGATCTCCAACTTGTCCAATGGGGGTTTGACCTACTTCATAATGATGATGGTCACTTGGGCTTTGGGATGGTTCTTGTGGGCGAACATCTCCAAGTGCCATTCTCCTTAGAGCTTCTAGTGGAGGTTCCTCTTGATCAAGGACATGTTGATCAACTTGCTCCACTTGAGAGCCATTGGTTTCGTCAAACACCACGTCACGTGCCACTTCAACAATTCCAGAGGATTTGTTGAACACACGGTATGCATGAGTGTTTGAGTCATATCCAAGCAGGAAACCTTCATCGGACTTTGAAGCAAACTTCGAAGTCCTAGGCTTCTTGTTGAGGATATAACACTTGCTACCAAAAACACGAAAGTAAGAGACATTGGGTTTCTTACCAACGAGAAGCTCATAAGGAGTCTTCTTGAGGAGGCGATGAAGGTACAATCGGTTTATGGCATGGCAAGCGGTGTTAACTGCTTCCGCCCAAAACCGGTCCGATGTTTTGTACTCATCTAGCATTGTCCTTGACATCTCAATGAGCGTCCTATTCTTTCTTTCGGCAATTCCATTTTGTTGTGGAGAATAGGGAGCGGAAAACTCATGCTTGATGCCTTCCTCATCTAGGAACTCTTCTACTTGCATGTTCTTGAATTCGGTGCCATTATCACTCCTTATAGCCTTTATCCTCCAGGTGAACTCATTTTGAGCTCTCCTTAGGAATTTCTTGAGGACACCGGGGGTTTCACTCTTATCATGCAAGAAGAACACCCAAGAGTATCTAGAGAAGTCATCAACGATAACTAGACCATACTTGTTGCCATCGATGCTAATGTAAGCAATGGGGTCAAAAAGATCCATATGGAGTAACTCCAAAGGTCTAGTTGTCGTCATGACATTCTTAGAGGGGTGTTGAGCTCCTACTTGCTTTCCCGCTTGACATGCACCACATGGCCTATCCTTTTCAAATACCACATCCTTTAGGCCACGAACGTGCTCTCCTTTAAGGAGTTTTTGAAGGTTCCTCATTCCAACGTCGGCTAGCCTTCTATGCCAAAGCCATCCCATGTTGGATTTTGCCATTAAGCATGTGTCAAGTTGAGCTTTATCCGTGGTAAAATCCACAAGATAGAGCTTTCCCTTGAGCACTCCCTTAAAGGCTATTGAGTCATTACCCTCTCTCAGAACATTCACACCCTCACTAGAAAAGACACACTTATATCCTTTATCACAAAGCTGTGATATGGATAGGAGATTATAGTCTAGGGAATCAACATGCAAAACATTAGATAAGGTATGCGAAGAGGAGATAGCAATTTTACCGGAGCCAAGGATTTTCCCTTGGCTATTATCCCCAAAGAAAATTCCTTCACTTGGGTCCTCGTTCTCCTCATACTCTATGAACATGCTCCTCTCTCCGGTCATGTGGTTGGTACATCCGCTATCCAACACCCATTTCGATCCACCGGAGGAGTATGCCTACAAAACAAGTTTATGCCTTCCTTTTAGGTACCCAAGCGGAGTTGGGTCCTCTCACGTTAGTAGTTAGGCATTTGGGCACCCACACGCAAGGCTTGGGGCTCTTGCGGAGTGGCCCAACATATCTAGCAAACACTTTGCCGTGTTTGTTCCACTTTAGCACATAGGATGCATCAAAATCATGGAATAGAGGATGCGATTCAGATTTAGGCAATTTTTTGCTAGAGTATGAGTTCTTTTCAATTTTAGTTGGGGATGAACTCCCCTTAACAAAGACAATCATGTTTTTGCCATACTTGGAGGTTTTGGCGTTATGCCTTCCACCTCTAGTATAGCCAAGACCATCCTTGACATGGGGAGGTCTTGTGTTGGTGTATGCACTTCGTGCATACGCCACCTTCTCCTTGTCAAAGATGGCACCCTTAGGTGCTTGCTTGCCTTGTGCTGAGTTGAGTTCATACTTAAGCTTAAGGATTAAGTTAGAGCACTTGCAAGGCGGAGTTGCATTGGATGAGGCTTTTGAGACGGTTGAGCTCTTGGAAGAAGAGGCTACATTGTTCTTGAGAGACTCAACTTGAGACTCAAGGATTTTGTTAACTTTTGACAAGTTCCCAAGTTCATCCTTGAGCTCAATTGTCTTTTCCTCAAGACTTGAACACGTTTTCTTACTTAGAGCAAGTTCATGTTCCAATGCCTTGCTCTTCTCTCTTTCGAGCTCAAGGAGCTCATTAAGCTCTCGACATCTCTCCTTCTCAAGGATGAGCATGTCCTCTTGTCTATTGATGAGATCCTCCTTCTCAAAGATCTCATCCATAAGCAATTTCATCCTTCGCAAGGTGCTTTTGCTTATGTCCTTAAACATGTGTTCATTCTCACTAGCACTATCAAATTCGTCTTGAGAGGAGGTTGTGGAGGAGGGATGAGATGTTACCTTTCTCTTTCCCTCCCTTGCCATGAGGCAAGTAGGTTTGTAGTCGTCGTTGAGGTTGGGGAAGAGCTTGCTTCCCTTGGAGCTCCTCCCGATGGCTATGGTGGCCATCTTCTCCTCTTCTTCTTCGGAGGAGGACTCATCGTTAGAGTCCCACTCCTTCCCCAAGTGTGCTTGTCCGGAGGGCCTCTTCTTCTTGAAAAATTTCTTGTCTTGAGGCTTGCCCTCCTTCTTCTTCTTCGCTTCTTCATGTGGGCAATCAGCGATGAAGTGCCCATACTCGCCACAATTGTAGCAAGACCTTTTTGATTTGGGCCTTGCTCTTTCCTTCCCTTTGCCCTCATGGTTGTATCCACCTTTCTTCCTCCTCATCATTCTCCTAAACTTGTTGATGAAGAAGGCCTCTTCCTCATCGGTGTCGAGGCTCTCCTCATCACTTTCCTCTTGCTCCTTCGAAGAGGGTGTTGCCTTGAGTGCAACGTTCTTCATCTTGGAGGCGGTGAATTTCTGAAGGTCGTTGTAGAAGAGTGCCTCCTTCTCCATGATCTCGTGGTTAATGATCCTACCAAGGACCTCCTCTGGGGTCATTTGAGTGAACCCCGGGATTTCTCGAATCATAGAGCAAAGGGCGACGTTCCTAGGCATAAACGCCCGGATCATCCTCTTCACAACCTCGTGGTCGGTCCACTTGGTGCAGCCATATGATCGGCTCTTGTTGATAAGCACCTTCAACCGGTTGTACATGTCTTGAGGGGATTCACCATCCAAGATGGCGAATCTCCCAAGCTCTCCTTCGATTAGCTCGATCTTGGCCTCCTTGACTACCCGATTTCCTTCATGCGCCGTCTTGAGGGTATTCCATATGTCTTTGGCCACCTCAAGACCATCGACGCGGTTGAACTCATCTCTTGAGAGAGATGAGATAATCACACCCGCAGCTTGAGCATTGCGGTGGATGAGGATGGCTTGTTCTTGCGTGATGTTGTCCTCATCCTTCGGGATCTCCACCCCGGTCATGACAATTTGCCACAATGCCGGATTGAGTGACACGAGGTGGATCTTCATGTTGTGTTTCCACATCCCGTAGTCGGTTCCATCGAATTTAGGAGGTTTCCCCAATGGGATGGAGAGGTAGTGGTTGTTGGAGGCAAGGCGTTCATAGTTGAACCCTTGTCGGTTGTAGTTGACCCCGCCGCCACCACTTGATGAGCTTGACGGCTCAACCACAGCAATCTTCAACTTCTCCCGGAGCTTCGCCTTGAGCTGGCGAGTCTCCTCATCATCCGTTGGCTTGTCTTGATAAGCCATTGTCTCCTCACGTGTCGGTTGAGAGTCGTTGGTCCACACCTCTTCAAACACCACTCCGGCCATCTCTCCGAGTTGTTAGACTATTTGTGGAGAGTCCTGCTCTGATACCAATTGAAAGTTGCCTAGAGGGGGGGGGTGAATAGGCTAATCGACCTGCAAATGACTTAATAAAACGAGATTAAATCACAGGAGGCAGACTAGTCCGGTCTAGGGGCGGACTAGTCCGGTCAGCCTGCGTGAAGATCCCTAAAAAGTGTCTCTAGCAAGTTTTAAGGGGATTTTCTCGAGGCTACAGGTGAGGATATGTTTAATACAAGTTTAGAATCTATCAACACAAGAGTGAGTCAGGTTTTAACAAGATTAAACAATGTGAGGCTCAAAACAAGACTAGCAACCCTAGAACGAAGTAAGTGATAAACAAAATGCGAAGAACACAGAGGCACCAGGAATTTTATCCCGAGGTTCGATTCCACACAAGAATCTACTCCCTGTTGAGGAGTCCACAAAGGACCGGGTTCACCAACCCTTCCCTCACCAAGTTTACCGCACGGGCCTAACTTGGTTCTCCACTATCTCAAAGTGTGAATACAAGATTCGTTGGGGCTTCTCACAATCTGAGGCTCCCACACCACAAAGATGATCAACAACGCAAAACACACTCAACACACAACTCACAAAGACTTAATAAGTGCAAGAGATCAAACCGGGAGCACAAGCGCGATGTTCTTCCTCTTCTCCACCTCACTAAACCCTAATCCACACAAGAATTAGTTTTAGAGGGAAAGTTGGCAAGAAAGAGGCTTAAGAGTGCTCCAAGTTGGCTGTGGCGGCGCTAGGGTTCAAGTCTGTTCAAGTCTTGTTCAAAAGAACCCAGGGGACCTCTATTTATAGAGGTTCCAAGCCCATACTGCTGTCTTCAGCAGAAGGGCGGACTAGTCCGGCCTCAGGCCCGGACTAGTCCGGCCTAGGGGACCACTGACCTCTTGTCAGGCCCCGACAGCTGGCACGCTATCGTCACACTACCCGCCAAACTTCAAATTCAAACGGTCTCTTCAACAACGGACTAGTCCGGTCGCCACCGGACTAGTCCGATCTCACACAGAGCCTTTTGCTCCGCGCGAAAACGGACTAGTCTGAGGACCACGGACTAGTCCGGTCCTCCCAGACTTAGCCACAGGACCACTTTCAACACACCAACCTGGACTAGTCCGGCCCCACGGGCGGACTAGTCCGTTCTCACTCAGGACCTCTTGGTCCGGTCTAAAACGGACAAGTCCGTGGTTTTGAGACTTAGTCCCCAAAACCCACTCACTGCTACACGGACTAGTCCGGCCATGAACGGAATAGTCCGATCTCAGTCAGACCCTTCTGGTCCGGCCTACAACGGACTTGGCCGGCCAGGGACGGACTAGTCCGGCCACCTGCACGGACTAGCCCGGCCCTACTGCCAGACTGCTTTTCCACTCTTTTCTCTTAAGGGGTTTGACCTCTAAAACACTTTGAGTTCCCTAACTTGATCTCAATGCACTTTACACACGCACCCTCCTATTTCTACGGCTAGTCTAACTCAACACGCTAGAAACCCTAGTTTCCACGCTTCGAGTTGACTCCGTTTCCTTCCTTTTCCTTTTTGAGGGTTTGCGTCTCCGATCGAGTCCACACGTGTGCTAAGATCACTTGAGCTCATTAGCGACTTAATTGTCGTCATCAATCATCCAAAACCCAAGGGGAACCTAGATGCACTTTCATCTCTTACTCAAGAAGTGGAAGAGCAACCTCCCTTATATGTAGGGGTTGCTCCACTTCCACTTCCCATGTGGGACTAAACACTTAGCACCACTCCCTCTTGCCCTAATGGGCCTTTGAGATTTTCTAGGATTTATTTATGAATTAGTATTGGGCCAAGCCCATTAATTTCAACAATACCCCACTAGATCTCAAAGCCATTTGGAGAGAGGTCATTCCCGTTCCTTGTTTGATATACTAGTGTTTTCGGCAGAGACTGTGAAGTTGAACTTCTGTCTAGTTCCTCAAGTTTCATCAGGTCACAACTTGAACAATGGACTACGCCTTGAATTGCAAGTTTTGTGTGAACTGACTTCACCCAAAGACCATTACCAGTACTTGACTACCAGTAGTCTACCCCGTGGGTGGAGCATATGCGTCGTACTCCCTGGTCTCTTCATGAGCTCTCTAGAGATCACCCAAATCTCACAGACTGCGATGTTAGATAGTCGAAGCTCATATAGGTGTGTTTCCTTTAAGACTGCCCTGTAGGATGACATCTTTGCTACACATAGCCAATAGAAACACATTAAGGCAAATCGCCAACCTGCCTTACAGTTTGAGAGTACAAGTGTGCATCTTCACATGGAGAGGGTATATAGGAAGTACTCTCCTCGGTGAACCACTAGCTTGTTTTCCTATGTCCTAATTCACGGGATATCCGATCACATAAATTGGATTACTACTATGGTGTCACATCAATGGGTCTCAAACCCATCTCTCTCGATGCACTTTCTATCACATTACGTGATAGACCCTTCATAAATGGATCTGCCAGGTTTTTGTATGTTTGTATGTAAGAAATAGTAATAACTCCGGAGTTTCTCATTTTC
The DNA here is from genome assembly GCA_036927565.1 of Tuctoria greenei. NCBI lineage: Eukaryota > Viridiplantae > Streptophyta > Magnoliopsida > Poales > Poaceae > Tuctoria > Tuctoria greenei. The sequence goes on from JAYESD010000002.1 coordinate 148,337,531, forward strand.
CTGACAGATTTTAAACGTCTCTTGACGTGTCTTGATGATTTTGCATTATCTTTAGAACTGGTCATTTTGGCAATCACCGTCTGATTGTCACAGTTCATAAGGACAGTCGGCAATGGTTTCTCAACTATAGGCAAATCCATCAAAAGCTCTCGCAACTATTGTGCCTCTGTAGTGGCTGTCTCTAAAGCAGTGAGTTCTGCTTCCATGGTTGACCTCGTCAAAATGGTCTATTTGCAAGACCTCCATGATATAGAGCCACCAGCTAGAGTGAACACATATCCACTCGTGGCATAGAGTTCATCAACATCTGATATCCAGTTCGAATCACTATAACCCTCAAGCATGGCCGAATGCCCAGTATAGTGAATTCCATAACTCATTGTACCTCTCAGGTAGCGCATAACCCTTTCAAGTGCATGCCAATAATTTGTACCCAGGTTTGACATGAACCTGCTCAGTTTGCTTACAGCAAACGAGATATCAGGACTGGTTGCGCTAGCTAAGTACATGAGTGAACCGATCATCTGAGAATATCTGAGTTGATCTCTTGACTCTTTCTTGTTCTTTCTAAGTACCACGCTGGGATCATAAGGCGTTGGAGAAATCTTGCTATCTATAAAACCGAACCGGCTCAAGATTTTCTCAACATAGTGGGATTGACTTAAAGTAATTCCACCTTATCCTTATTCAGCTTAATGTTCAAAATAACATTAGCTTCTCCCAGATCTTTCATATCAAAACAATTTGATAGAAAAGACTCGACCTTAGAAATTATATTAATGCTCGTACTAAAAATGAGTATATCATCCACATACAAGCATAATATAACGCTATCGCCCCCGCCATGGCGATAGTACACACACCGATCAGCCTCATTAATGACAAAGCCCGCAGACGTCAAAGTACTATCGAACTTCTCATGTCATTGCTTAGGTGCTTGTTTCAGGCCATACAAGGATTTCAACAATTTGCACACCTTTGTCTTTTCACATTTTACTATGAACCCATCAGGCTGTTCCATATAAATTTCCTCTTCCAACTCTCCATTAAGGAAAGCTGTCTTCACATCCATTTGATAAATATTAGACCATAAGAGGCAGCCAGAGAAAGTAGTACACGAATTGTCGTCATTCTGGCAACAGGTGAATAGGTGTCAAAATAGTCTTCACCTTCCTTTGGAGTATAGCCCTTAGCAACTAGTCTCGCCTTGTACTTTTCAATAGTACCGTCAGGCCTGAGATTCTTCTTGAACACCCACTTGTAGCCTACTGGTTTGCACCCGTATGGCCGTTCAGTTAACTCTCAGGTTCTATTGGAAAGAATTGAGCCCATCTCACTATGAACTGCTTCTTTCCAGTCATCTGCATGAGGTGATGCATATGCCTCTGCTATGGATCTAGGAGTATCGTCCACAAGGTACATAATGAAATCATCACTGAAGGATTTTGCAATCCTTAATCTCTTACTCGACTGAGTTATTTCATTGTGTTCCTCCTCTGAGATATTCTCAAACGGTGTATCGAGAAACTCACTAGTTGTGATGGATTCAGGACAAATTTCAGAAGAGATCCTAGCAGTGCTATGCATATCTTTTATAGGAAAAATATTCTCAAAAAATGTTGCATCACGAGATTCCATAATAGTATCAACATACATATCAGGTACCTCAGATTTGACTACTAAAAATCTATATGCAATGCTCCGATGAGCATAGCCTAGAAAGACACAATCCACTGTCTTTGGTTCCAGCTTGCATTTCTTGGTAATTGGAACATTGACCTTTGCCAAACATCTCCAAGTACGCAAGTATGATAGTAATGGTTTTCTCCCAACCCACTCCTCATAGGGGGTTTTCTCTATATTCTTATTTGGAACGCGATTTAGGACATGACATGAAGTCAATAGAGCCTCCCCCCACCATGTCTTAGATAAACCGGACGTGTCTAACATGGCATTCACCAAGTCACACAGTGTGCAGTTTTTCCTCTCGGCTACCCGTTTGATTGGGGTGAATAGGGAGGCGTCCTCTCATGTATAATACCGTGTTCCGCCAAAAATCATCAAATATTTTAGGAAAATACTCACCACCATGATCTGACCTAAGACGTTTGATCTTTCTCTCTTATTGAGTTTCTACTTCAGATTTATAGATTTTAAAGTAGTCTAAAGCTTTATCTTTAGTTTGCAACAAGTAAACATAGCAGAATCTAGTAAAATCGTCTATTAATGTCATAAAATATTTCTTTCCACCTTTTGTCAACACACCATTCATCTCGCATAGATCAGAATGTATGAGTTCTAATGGTGCCAAGTTTCTCTCCTCGGTTGCCTTGTGAGGCTTTCGAGGTTGCTTTAACTGCACATAACTATGGCACTTAGAACCTTTGACAATAGTTAATCCCGGAATTAATTTGAGACTAGATAGCCGATTCATTAAACCAAAATTAACATGACATAAACGAGAATGTCAAACACTTGCATCATCATTAATACTGCCACAAATATGGTTTACTGACTTATTATTAAAATCCGAAAGAGAAAAGCGGAACAGGCCTACGCATTCATAGCATTTACCAATAAATTATCCATGCTTAGACACAACTATTTTATTAGACTCTAAAACTACTTTAAACCCATCTCTGTATAGAAGGGTACCACTAACAAGATTCTTGTTCATAGTAGGGATATGTTGCACGTTATTCAGCTGAACAATCTTTCCCGAAGTGAACTTTAGATCGACTGTGCCAACACCACGAACAGAAGCATGTGATCCATTCCCCATTAGGACGGCGAAATCCCGGACGAACTGGTAAGAAGTAAACATGTACATGTCAGAACATACATGAACATTAGCACCTGTATCAAACCACCAAGATGGTGTTTGAGAAACAAAAAGAACAATAAAGGAATTACCATACCCATCTGCATTGCTGGATGTCACGATGTTGACATTTTTTTCCCTTTGCGATTTGCCCTCTTAGGACAATTCTTAGAAATATGTCCCTGCTCCCCACAGGTGTAGCAGCAGCCATCATTGGCTTTGTTTGACTTCTTCTTCTTGAAAGCAGTAGTTTTGTTTGGCTTGAATATAGACTTGTTCCCTTTGTTCTTGACATTGGGTTTCTGCACCATATTAGCATTGGCGCTAGATTGACCCTCGCCTCCTTTCTCAGTAGCGTCCTTAGCCCGAGCCTTCTCCTCAACATCAAGAGATGCTATCAGGTTTTCAACTGATATTTCCTGTCTCATGTGTTTGAGAGCTGTGACGAAGTTCCTCCATGATGGAGGTAACTTTGCAATAATGCACCCAGCCACAAACTTGTCGGGTAAAGGACACTTAAGGAGATTGAGCTCTCTTGCAAGGCACTGTATTTTATGAGCTTGTTCAAATGCAGGACAGTTGTTAATCATCTTGTAGTCATGAAAATTCTCTATGATATACAGTTCACCGCGTGCATTGGCTGCACTATACTTAGCATTTAGTGCATCCCAGAGCTCCTTACCATCTGTGACTGTCAGATAGAGATCACATAGTTTATTATCAAGAACACTTACAATGCATCCTCTCAGCGCAGAATTGGCTTCCTCGAACTTTGTCTATTCTTCAACAGACAAAGGACCTTGCGGCTTGCCCTCAGTTACCCAGAAGATCTTAAGCGATTGGAGCCACAGCGTGGCCTTAAAATACCACCTTTTGAAGTGCACGCCAGAGAATTTCTCCGACCTCAGTGCATCGGCTAGAGTCATCATGTTCAACTTAGGAAATTGCCTAATAAGGTTTTTGGATTGTTAGAAAATAGGAGGCAATTTACTGAACAATTCCGGAAGAACACGAGAAAAACAGCAGCGATCGGAAGACAGACGAGACGGGAAATAACGCGTACCGATTTGAAGCCGAACGAACCGCTATAGATCTGACGGCGAAACTGCGCTGCAGACGTTGGTGATGACGTTGGACCGCAATGTCCAATCTCCTCGGTAGACGACCCGTGGTGAAGAATGCGAGCAGTCTCGCGGAGCGCTTCCCAAAAACCTTATTCGCCCTCTCCCGGTACAGGATCGCAAGGGCGAGTGATTCCGGAGACCTGCTCTCTCGATCGTCGGTGCACGTCGGTGCTCGGGATGAAGTAGACTAGAAGGCGGCACAAGGAACGCGAACGTGGAAACGATCTAATCGTGGGATGACTGCCGTACCTCGCACACCCATATTTATAGAGTCCCACGGAGTCGGTTCGTATGCGATCCGGAGGATCCGGATCTAAACTGACTCCGCAGTCATAAACGCGCCCGTCTCCGAAAACTCGGAAGCCCAAAAGCTCAAAGCCCAATTTAATTTTCTACAAAAATATAAAATCTGGGCTAGGCTCGAGGCTCGAATTCACACAAACACACGCGCGCGCGCGTGCGGAGTGAGGCGAGGCGAGCGAGAAGGGGAAGGAGCGCGCATGAGCCACCCCTCTCTTCCTCTCTTCTCTCTTACTCAAGGAGTGGAAGAGCAATCTCCCTTATATATAGAAGTTGCTCCACCTCCACTTCCCATGTGAGACTAAACACTTAGTACCACTCCCTCTCGCCCTAATGGGCCTTTGAGATTTTCTAGGATTTATTTCTAAATTAGTATTGGGCCAAGCCCATTAATTCCAACAATCCTTCTGTATTCCGAACTTGCTTAAAAAAAGGTCCGTCTTAAAACATGTAGAAGCGGAAGGATGTCAGACAGTGCAAATGAAAGGTAATAAGGCGATTATCACTAGTTTCCATTAATAATTCATGACAAATAAATACACAGAACAGTTATTTACATTATTCAGACTTGACATCAATAATGCATTTTTGCCATCAGCCTGAAGAAAGAATTTCACAGGACCGAAGACAACAGAACTATCAATTGTCAGATCCAGGTCCCAGATAGCCTGGACTATAGACACCAAGTTCGCAGTGAATAGCTCCGTGTAATTTACAAAATTGGAATTTCCTTTCTAGAATGCTGATCCAGCCAAGATATTATATCACTGAGAACTTGGAAAATTGTCTCGTCTGGTTCACCTTCCAAGATAGAATGGTACGAGTCTTTGTAAAGGCAAAGCTTTTTATCCGAGCTCCTTGATTTTTCATAC